>CM070503.1:55755317-56220364 GCA_036346375.1 Guadua angustifolia | reverse complement strand
GAGATCGACGGTCGACGGAGGTCGGACGACGGCGATGAAAGTGCGGCGCCGCTTGATTGAGCCGAGGAAGACGACGATGTTCGGTGTTCGGCCGTGTTCCGGTCAATGGGTTACCTCAAGCGCTTCTCTTGAGGAACTCGGGAAGACCTTCAAGGCGACGGAGCGGGTTCACCGGCTAAAAACGAAGAAAACCCGCGCGGCACGACCAGCAACTACCGCGAGTAACTCGCGAGGATTGCGCCACGGGCACGAAAAGCTAGGCATAATGTGCGCGAAAAGGAGAAACGGCGGGGTCAGCCTTTAAATACGGCCTCGACGTCCGAGGCGGAACCCTAACGGACGGTATACAGGCATGGCTATCCGATCCGGACTCGGCGAGGACGATAATCATCGGTCCACGCCGCGATCCAACGATCGCACACGCGCCGCTAACGCGACGATCACCACCGCTCGGATTGAGATCACACGGTTGGCGGATTAGGGTTTCGCAGATGGGCCGATAAAGATTCGCCCAATACTATTCATTGGAGTTTTAATTCTTTTTCGATTAAAATAAGTCCCTAAAATAAAATAATTCATTTGGGACTTTAAAAATACTAGAAAAATTGAAAAATTCCCAAAAATATTTTAAGACATTTGTGACTCAAGTAAAATATTTTCAGCAAAATTTTATCTTAACTTTTCTATTATTTAATTAATTTGTTAAATGGTTTAATTCAAATAAATCCAAATAAATCCAAATAAATCCAAATAAATTCCAGAAATTCCCAAAAATTCAAAATACCATTTAAATGCAAGAAAAGCAAAAATTGGGGTGTTACAGCAGGGGTATTGCAGGTACATCTTCCCATGCTATAGCCTCCTATGGCACCGTCACGCTGCCGGCTGTGAGATGGCGAGCTATTGGACACATGGGTCTAGTTGCTCACGCCGGAGGTGAGTACTTAATCGCACTTTCTATGTTTTGCATTTAGTTTTTGAATGGCCTCAACAATTCTTCATTTATTACAGGCTCATAGACACGGTGGTTCTTGCCACAGCTTCACCTACACCCGACAACTAGGAGGGGCATCCTGATGTTCTAGCTCACGCGGACTACAACCTCGACGATGGTGGTGTGTCAAGATACTTCGTTGATGCGGATGAGCCTGGGCCATCACAGTTGTAGGGAGCACCACCACCGACACAGCCTTCTCAGCCAAAGTACACTACACCTCTAGCTAGACCACGATGGCCTCCGCGCCGACATAGCTTAACGACTTGGTAGGGCAGATCAGAGAGGCCCGCCCACCGTGAGGAGCCGCCACTATACCATGACATATTATTCAAGCTCTAATCGCATCGGAAAGACCCTATATAGCGACAGATACTACCAGAAAAGAATTACCGACGGATTAGAGTGTTTGAAAAAGTCCCGCGCAGAAAAACCTTTACCGACGGATCTTATATTATCGACAGATACCGGTTCAATAAGGACTTTTGCCGATCGACATAATTTTACCGATTTAACTTTGCTTTGCCGTCGGATTTTAGTTTTTGCCGACGACTTGTGTTTCCGATTTACAATGTGTCGGTAATGTCTAGTATTGCCGATAATACGCTTCGTTATAATCGGATCGCTTCAAAAAAAATAACAGCATAATTCATCCAATTGAGACATGACATGATATAATTCAAGCATCAATAAAGCATGATAGGATAATTCAAGCATTCAAAGTATATTACAATTACTAATTCAAGCATTCAAAGTATATTACAATTACATATCATCCAACTGAGACAATAACAATTACATAATACCAAAAGTATATTACAATTACACCATTTAACATAGCTAATCCCCAAAAGATAATAGTTTGTACAAGCATATATATAACACCAAAAGAGAGGTATGGAGTATCCACGCATGAACTGGAGGTGTAAGAATCATTGAGCTACGCCCTTCCTTTTTACCCAGAAGAACATTTATTGTCATCAAAAGATATATAGATCAATAATGCAACAATAAGTTGAAGTAGACAAAAGGTAAAAGAGAATCATGAGAACTGTTGTATTTTGATTCCACAATCTCTTTTCAGCATGTCAATGTTTCCGCTGATATCGGATGGATCTACAAGAAAAAATCTTAACAAGAATTTCATCTCATTTCTAAGAAGCAAAAAGCAACACCCGATCGTAACATCATGGCAATTAAATTGGAACAACAAATGGACATAAACTATACATGAGAATGCATAATGTAATAATAAGATTCATTGATCCTGGTTATGGATCTTGCTGCAATGATAATAGTAAATGTGGTCTCAGATTCGCAAAGATATCCTTTTACCTTTCATGCATCTTGGATTGGGCAAAGATTGTTGTGGTCAAGATTTTCTAGAAGATCACACACACATTATCAGAAAGAGAGAGGAAGCACCTAAGTCTGTTCCATTTCCTTCCCATGCAAGATTAGACTGATCACCCAACCAAGTGGAGGACATCACCTCAGGCATAAGCTAGGAGTTGTTTTAAGAAAGCTTGTAGTGCCCACTGGCCACTAACTAGTTTAATTAGTTAGCATTAGCCGAGAGTCTTGCCTCACATGTTGCCCATAACTAGTTTGGACCCATTGGTAGCCTCTTTCCTTTCTTACATCAATGCATATATAGGATAGAAGTTAAGCTTCTGCTAAGCTAGACCCTTCCATGAGTGAGCTTGTATTGAAAGTGTTGCCATGGCCCTTAAATGTGATGGTTGCTCATGGAAGTGATCAATGATTAATTTGGGAGATATGGTGCACATGCATATGGAAGGGCAAAATAATCCCCTTATCAAACTAGAAAACTAATAACCGCATGATTAGTAACATGATAGGGTGATCTTAAAGGCCAATATGATATCACATTGTGAGTACATATGACCTCTGAATTTAGTTGAGCTTATTGAGTTGAATTAAACTATTAATGCCTGCATGTAATTTTCAGTTGGTTGCAATGAATTGTTTATTCTTATATACTCCATAAAGGAAGGTTGAGAATCTTTAATATATACTAAGAAATAGTAATTAGTGATGGTACATAAACAAAACTAAAGTGACACAACACCCTAGCTACCGGCCGAGGCTACCACATCACAAGATCATAATCTAAATTGCCATGGCACCTCCATTTTGAGATAGCTACTAATGGTACCAAGTAGGTAGTTAGCTAGATCATCTTGGTTAATTTTACTAGTTCGTTGTCACCAATATCTTCACAATATATACAATTGGAATATTTCAAGATCTACAAGCTAGCCAAGACAACTTATTTTTTGCCCCTTTATTTCAGTAGTCTACATGGAGGTATTGTGTCGCCATCACATGGTTTTGCGGTAAATCAAAGATTCTCAGATGACTAATCCGATCACCATATATTCAAACTAATCGCCATAACCACCACTAAAATTATCAATTGATTAGCAAGAATTGGAGAAATTAACAAAGCTAGAGCATCTCAAACTTCTTTCTTTGAAGACTTTGGTCATAGATTGTTATCTCTTGAGTAATAACTCAAAAAGAAAGTTAGATCGAGAGGGGTCATAGTTTTTGTTCGTATAACATGGGCTAAATTGTCTGCTTTTTCCAAGTGTCATGCGCATAGAATGCCCAGTACCAAATGGCAAAAAGTCATAAGACCTAATACCCTACGACATACTACTAATGTCCTTGTAAGCAAGATGCTTCCATATATGCAAAGAACTTATAAGGGCACAAAATATCATATTTTAATGTAAATCTTTGGTGGTACAAAGAATCAAAAGTCTACTTTTGTCATGAATTGTTTTTAGGCCTCAAAGAAAGGGAGGAGGAAGGGCATCTAAAAGAAAGGGAAGGGCACATGTTATGTTTCCCCTCTAAACTAATTCACAATAGCATTGAAGGAAAACAAGCGATAATTATACTAAAGTGACAAATGATTACTAGCTAGTGGTATTTTTTGCTGTATAGAAGCAAGATGGCTTCTTGGTAGGATTCATCTACATAAATATTTATAAGTTAGTAGCTTGTTATGTATTAAATATTAGCATAAACCTTTGCATAGTCTTGATTATTACTTTATTGCATGGCGGGCAATACGTTTCTTGTGAGCATGTGCCATAGTAGTCAAATCACCATGTGGTCGTGGTAGATCAACATCTTTTTGAAAACCGTATCCACGAACTTCATAAAACTCTCTTCCAAGACAAACACCTCCTACCTTGGTGTTTGGGTTAGTTGATAGAATAGTTGCCTTACCCACGGAATTATCAGTCGACCATAGCATATAATATTACCTCATTACGAACCTACATCACATATTGCATTTTTAAAATGTGAAGAATATGAAAGATGAAATATAATTACTTATATGACAAGATGAGAAATTACAAGGTTATCATCTTCACTAGTAAATGGTTCACGATGTATTGGAGGTACCCTTGTATTCTAAACCTACATCACATATTGCATTTTAAAATGTGAAGAATATGAAAGATGAAATATAATTACTTATATGACAAGATGAGAAATTACAAGGTTATCATCTTCACTAGGAAATGGTTCACGATGTATTGGAGGTACCCTTGTGTTCACAACTCGCTTATGAAGCAGGAGAGATGTCCTCTTCTTCCACACATCACATATTGTATTTTTAAAATATGAAGAATATGCAAGATAAAATATAACTACTTATATGATAAGGCGAAATTACAAGGTTATCATCTTCACTAGGAAATGGTTCACGAGGTATTGGAGGTACCCTTGTGTTCTAACTTCCTTTATGAGCAGGAGAGATGTCCTCTTCTTCTACATTTTGTCTATATGCAAACTCACCCACTCCTTGATAATCATTTGGCTCCTTATCAATAGGTGATTCACGGGTCCTTGAGTTCTAAAGCAAAAAAAAATGTTAGTAGAGTTAGTTAATAGAAAGAAAGTGTTTAATCTAATATCTTCCAATGAAGAGGTATGAAAATTTTTACCAAGTGTCGAATTAGAGCCATGGTGCGATGTCCTTTCCACATTTGCATATCTTGAAAAACTTCCATGAATTTTTGGAATTGTTTGTTCATTTAAGTCTTTCATTTCTTCTTTCATTTGACTCAGTTCTTGTCTCAAAGCTATAATCTCTTCACGAGATTGTCATTGAGCTTGCATTGCCAATTGAAGCTTGGTGGATATTTTTCTTCATACACACCCAAGGTGGAAAGTTATATGGAATGAAAATAACAGGCTAAATGCTATAGCTGACATTCATGGACCTGAAGGGGTTAAAACCATCCGTAGCCAACCCAAGTCTAATGTTTTGGCTATCTGAAGCAAACTCAGGATGTTTAAGGTCAAAATCCTTCCAAAGAGGAGAATCAGCAGGATGCCTAAGTAAACCATCTTTTTTGCACTCTTCATCGTGCCATCTCATGTCCTCAGCAGTTTTATAGGATGTAAAAAGCCTTTGAAACCTTCTTTTCATTGAAAAATAGCGAAGAACTTTGCACGGAACTTTATGTAAATGTTTCCCATCTCTGAGACATCCTTCGACTTCCATCTTGACTTTTCACATGTTGGACATGACTCATCATTAGCGTTATCCTTCCAAAAGAGAATGCAATCATTTTCACACGCATGAATTTTCACATACCCAAGTCCTAGGCATTTAACTATTTTCTTAGCTTCATTGAAATTTGTTGGCAATGATGACTCATCAGGGAAAGCTTCTTTAAGTAGATCTAATAACCGATCAAAACTTTTATCGGTCCATCCTCCAAGCAATTTAAGGTGAAGAAGTCCAACTAGGAATGCTTAACTTAGAAGTTCTTCTGCACTGGGTATAGCTCTATCTTTGTTATCATCTACTAGTTTTTAAGAGCTTCTAATTCTTCATTGGTTTGCTCCAAACATCCATCGACCTCAAAATCCCCTCGTCATCTAAACCACCGCTAGGTCCTCGAGCAAATTAGAAATGTCATCTTCATCCAAACTATCCTAGCCTCGAGTACTCTCAAAGAGGCCCACCTCTCCACGATAAGTCCACCTTGTATAACCTTCTTGAAATCCCTCACATATTAAGTGCACATGCACTTAGCAGTTCTTTCACAAAGAGTTGACACACTTTCTACAAGGGCACAATATTCTATTTCCATCTGCTTTGAATTAAGAAATGCATAGTCTATAATTTGGCGTACCCCATCTATATAGACCTTTGTGTGCCTAAATATCATACAAATACAACATGTTAGGTTAGTTAGGTTACTGGCAGAAACCACCTAATAGAGTAAAACACATGTCATGTACCTAGGCTCATCCATCCACCTTTTATCCATCACGGACCTTCACTATGAATGACGTAAAGCTATATGGATTAAGCATATAACATGCAATGTAATTAGTAATAAGACCTAGCCAATATGAAAACATGTATCGGTTTGCTCATGAAGAGCTTACTAAGGCAAAACAAGACACGGTCAATTGCAAATTGCATATGCAGAATATGTTGAAACAACCATACATAGATGGATGCTTCATATCTTTGAAATCGAAGGTATTCACGATAGATCACAAGGTGCACATACCGAGAAAAAAATTAAGAATGAAATGGGTTGATGCTTTGTGATTTAAGTTGTGCAATTGCTCTATGTCATCATTGCTCTCAAGCCATTCATTCTGATGTTGTGCATGATCATGTTCCCTACTTGCCAATTTTTTAACTGCTTTTCCCTATAAAGGAAGAAAGCTTCTTGTCTTGCACTTCTTCATTTGTAGTACGTAGTTCAAGAAATGCTGGTGGCATCTTGATTATTCTTTTTTTGTTGATGGGTAATTCAGGCTATTCCATTATTCTTGAGTCTGTAGATGTTCTCTAATTGGATATTAAAGTACCCCATTTTGGTATTACAATCAATGCCTCACAAATGTCGTTATGTTTTGCGTTGCTTGTGATAGTTATATTGGCTCTTTACCTTTTTATGGGCTTTGGCGGGTTTGGCTACACAAGTTAGGATCTGATCAATCGAATGACATTTGCATATATCATGAATAAGATGACCGCGTTTTCACTTGGTCTTCAAGCTTCTAAAAGCAAGCAATATTTATTTGTTGGATCTGGAAGCAAAAATACAAGCTTTATATTCTACCTAGACATATCCAAATAGAACAAGGAGCTTGTAGTTTTGACACCTCGTGTATATTGCTTTGATACAAATGCTAGTCATCATGGAAACTATTTCTACATTAAGAGGAAGTGAGGAATTCTACAACTCCAAATTGGTTGCTTGCCCATTGGATAATGTAGTTGAGACCCTTGTCTTGCTACCACATAGAGAAAGGTAAAGTAACCGTTGCTATTTAAGTTTGAAACATCATTCTTTTGGTTGATGGATCACATCTGAGATATACACGACTACTTTTTTTTGGAAATGCCATTCTCAATGTAATTGATTTTATATTGTCATATTGATTTGACATCTGCAAACTTGGAGGTGATATAGAAATGATAATGACAAATTTATAATGTTTGTGTACTTGACATCATGCATCCAACTTGGAAAGAAGACATTGTTAGCATCAATCTTGAAGCTAATATCTTACCCTCACGTAAACATTTTATAGCTTGCCCTCAAGCATCTGTTTTTATGGACGATCGAGAATCTGAAAAATGCCTTTCTTTGTATGGATAGTGAATAGTTTCACTATAGACCTTTTCTCTTTAGAAGCTCTTATAACATCCTCAAATTTAGCTATTTTGAATTTTATAATTTATTTTGAATTTTTGAGAATTTCTAGAATTTATTTGGATTTGTTTATAATTTTTGAAATTAACCTTTTCTTTGGAATTAATTTAATAATGAAAAGTTTTAATAAAATATAAATGGAAATATTTTATTTAAGCACAAAATGTCCTAAAATATTTTCTGGAATTTTTCTAGAATTTTTACGATATTTTAAGTGCCTCAAATAATTTAAATGAATATTCAGAATTATTTTTATTCAAAAATGATTGAAATTGAGTGAACGATAGTGGGCCAAGCCCACTCATGTCTTGCTTGAACATACTTGTCCTTCTTCTTTTTCCAACGATGGATTTGTGGATTTGCATCGGACGGTATGGTTCACTCGTGTCGTTTTCATCAACCGCCTTGGATTGGATCGCCGCGTGGGATGGACGGATATGGGCCACGTTGTTTAACGTCTCAAAGGAAACCGTCGCCATTACTCACCGTCGTAATGATTCCGCCGCCCATTAACAAACACTACTGATATAAAGCACTTCCTTCGCGCATGTAGAGCTCTTTCACGCACTTCAAGGACCACCGTGGCGCTCGCACTTGCTTTCGCCGTATCTGCAAACATTTCGCCGTCGTTTAGCCATCTCCGATCACTCTTCGCGCGTCTGTAGTCACGAGTCACTTACCCGTGACAAGCGCGTCGGGTTGTCCATTCGGTGTCACCGAGAAGCCTCGGGCGGCTCGTCGAACCATCGTCTTCTTCATCTCGGCAACACCTCCTCGCCGGCGCCCGATGTAGGAAGCCACGAGCTACCTCGACCTTTGATCTGCATCAACGGCGGAGGTGAGTCCACGTATCGCCGCAATAGAGACCGAAGCAGTGTTGCTTTAGATCTTAGCCGTAGGTTTAAAGATGAAGAGGCTAGGATAGCGCCCGTGCGAAAAAGGGCGCCCGTGTGCCTAAAATTAAGTGTTAGATAATAGCCGTTGGATTAAGTATCGGATGGTGCGGAATTAGCCACATAGTCCGCGACAACGATGAACCTCATCTTCAATTGTTGGCCGTTTGATCTTGATCGTATGGTTGTGATAAAGCCCGCGTAGCCTAGTTAGCTGTAGCCATTAGATTTGGCGTAAGATTTATTAGATCTGGGCGTTGATTTTGAAATGGGCGTTTGGATTTCGCCGCGTCTTGGGACCAGTGCGGCGAACGGCGTGGCGTAATGGAAAAACAAAGGCGTCGGTCGACGTTTGGTCGGCGTCGCCGATTTAAGTTTTAGCGCGCGCGATTTAGATCCAAGGGTCGTTGTTGCGCCGCGTGTCGACATCATATCGCAATCTGAACCGTCGATGCAATCTTGGCCGTTGATCTCATCGCCCTACGAATCTTGGCGCTTGACCGGATCAATTGAGTCGATATTGAGTTATTTTCGCCGTTAGATCTTGATCGATTGGATGAATTTGCGCCACGTGTGTCACCACCGAATGGCCGGCGAATCGGCGTTAGATCGTGACCGTTCCTTGTGAATCGAGCGGTCGAGGAATAAATTGACTTCTCGGTTGATGGTTCGTCGACCGTGTCCGCGGCGAGTTTGCCACTTGTCAGGGATAGCGTCATCGATGGGGCCCACATGTCGGACTTAGCACGGTGGTTCTTGGCGTCATAATTATTTTTTTAAAAATAATATATATTCGATGAAAATCAATTGATGCTGGCGTCATAATTAACTATGCTGACGTCATAATTCTCGGATTTTCCGTATAAAAATAAATAAAGAAATTCGGTTTATTCTTTTTGATTTATTTTCAAACTTTGGATGGCTATAACTTTTGTGTTTTAACTCCAATTTGAGTGATTTCAATTTCTAAAATTTGTAAAATCAAGATCTATTTATTGGTGAATTTTGTGGAATTTTTAGAGTTGGATTTGCTCTCTGTAAAATCTATATATTGTGTGTATAATTGTTTTGGGTAGGCGGATTTGTCGGAGAGAACTTGAGAATTTCTGCACTGAAATTTACTCGGACCAGGATCAACAACTCTTTGAAGGCAAGTTATGCTTTGACCATGTTGCTCCTACCTTTTGAAATTTATTTTGCTTTAAACTATGCATGCTAATTCAACTTAAAATGGATTTAATTATTTTGAGTGAATTAGCTAATCAACTAATTGTTTATGCCACCTTGTTATTATTATTCATATGCCATGATTCCTTGATAACCTAAGTTGGGAATATTAGTTGGTTGATTATAGTGTGCCAACACGGGAGGCTAGATCGTGAATAGATGCTTAGCCATGCCTATAGCGTGAACATTTTTATTTGGATTACAAAAGTAACATTGACTAAAGAATAGTGAATGCATTTTGATAAAAGGTGAAATGATGTTGGTATTGAGATGGAATGTAGAACACGTGTGGATTTACATGAAAGAGGATTACAGAGCATGTGATGCAGATTAAATGACTTGGGGTGGAATTGATTTAGATTGGGGCAAGTGAGCAGGGCTTTGTGCGCAGTGGGCCTTTGTGGCAACTAGGGGTGGGTTGAGTGTGGAAGAGCTGTGTGCCAAATTGAGAGAAGGATGTCTTGCCTTGGTCGATTAAGGACCTTACCTTGCAAGCCTTTGACTGAGTCTCTCTTGCAGATTTAAAATATTGATGCAAAAGCAAAACAACGAAAAAGCCTTTCCTTTGTAATAAGCCATGCATATAAGTAAATAGAAGCGCATTACATGCATGACTTGTTGAGTCACGGTGTGTACTCACCCTTGCGGACAAAACTTACGGAAGAAGAAACTACTCACACCTTATGAAGAAGAAATGCGTTGAAGAAATGGAGAACTAGAAATCAAGCCTCTGTCGAGGCGTTTGTGAGCGAAGATGGAGCACCAGATTTATTTAATTCATTGTTGAACTTTTGTTATTTGATAAATGTAAGCCTGCGTGTATAACTATTATAAGGATGACCATAAGGTCGTACGCATCGTTTATATAAATGGTTGAAGTACTTTAATGTTATTTATTTGTGTATGTGATTGGTACTTTAAACCTGTTTAGCTTTGTGTGCACTAAGCGCGATCTGGACTAGTTTTGAATACAGTGTCGGGATTTGCAAATTCGGGCACGACACTCTCAATGAAAAAGAAGAAAACCTTTGTAAACTTTTTGTACTAGAATTGTTTGCATATTATTCACACCATGTATGGCAGGTTAATGAACACCCACCCTCTGATTTTTTTCTAGCTGTGTAGGCACAAGCCGGTTGTTGTTTGTTTGTGATAGGAATGTTGGACCTATGGATCATTCATATCGTGGCAATGTCGAGACCTATGGATCATTCATATGGTGGCAATGTCAAAATTCTATATTTAGTTACATGCTTCCTCGATCTTGTTTTTTAGAAGTAGGAGGCGGGTAAAAGCTTGATGCTCTAGCTACTTATTCTAAGGTTCTATTTAATACATTTAAAATATCGAGTGAACAAGAAAACATAAATTGAACAAATTAATTTTCAATCAGCCTAGTTCTTCATGCAAGCCAAAAAGCCATGGCGGGAGTAAATACATCGTGCGAGAAGACATACCTTGTGCCTTTTGGAAGCGATATCAAATGAGTCAACAACACCCTTATAAAACCTGCAAATAATTAAAAAGAGGCTTCAAACTTGAAACAAACTACGATAAATAAAGCTGCAGTTCACGAGAGATAGTATGAGTAAATGGAATGCATCACTATGTAAATATCACAAGTTTGAGAGAGATAGCTTTGATAATACAAGTAATAAAGCTGCGATTCGACTGAGCTCTGATAAATAAAGCTGTTTGTAGTCCGATGAACTAGGCTCCCTACCAATCAAAGATAGTATTAGTAAATGGAATGCATCACTATCACTTGAATTGAGATCTGAATGAAACAAAAGCTGTAATAAATTGTGATTCTTCTTCTTTCGCAGTCTATTTGGATGATGATAAGCATGCTTCTTTTGAAGAAAATAAAAACATAACATATGAAAACATGTATCAGTTTGCTCATGAAGAGCTTACTAAGGAAAAATAAGACACGGCCAATTGCAAATTGCATGTGAGATATGTTGAAACAACCATACATAGATGGATGCTTCATCTTTGAAATCGGAAGGTATTCTGACGGATCACAAGGTGCATACATACGAGAAAAAGGAATTAAGAATGAAATGAGTTGATGCTTTGTGATTTAAGTTGTGCAATTGCTCTATGTCATCAATGCTCTCAATCCATTCATTCTGAGTGTTGTGCATGATCTTGTTCCCTACTTGCCAATTTTTTAAGCTGCTTTTTCATATAAAGGAAGAAAACTTCTTGTCTTGCACTTCTTCATTTGTGGTATGAGTTCAAGATATCCTATACCTTCACAAATTAAATAGTTCAAAGAACCCACAAAGAAAAACATCATGGAGTTGGATCAACGCTGCTATCGAATTTGCTTCTTAACATGACAAAGCAATCCAAAGACTTCCATGCTTCTTAACAAAATCGACCAACTAAATAGAACATTGAGACATGGGAAAAATATCGTTGCTCCATGAATAATAAAATGTGACATCTGTTAAGATAAGAAGGCACACTACATGCATATAAACATTTTAACTAAGCAATTGCAGCCGCTAGCAATGTTATTTGAAATGTCTAGCAGCTTATGCGCAATGTACTTACCGGGCACCAGCAGATGATATAGTCATATTGATTTGCTACACACTTCGATTATCATCTCCTACGGGTTGAGGCAAAGCATATATTAGACATACACCACAAATGAGACCTATTATTTACGAGAACAAGCATACAAAAAATCAAACATCACTCCATGTTAATTGGAGATACTTATATTTGCATCTGTATAGAAATTTATGAGAACAACAATTGGATGAACCAATTTGAGTAGCTAAGAAAATAACACTGCCGTCGCTCCCCTTTGTAATTTGTCCCAGTGGTAGCTAGGCCAAAAACCTTCGACTTTAAGACCGCTCGGGAGAGTTCTCGAGCACCGCATGTGCTTGAAGCTCTCCGTGAAGTGGCGTCATCACCATGGGCGTGCGAGGAGGCGATTGGCCCAGTGGCATGGTGTGGGAGAGCGGCGTGGAGGTCGGCTGACAGGTGGGGGAGGCAGCGTGAGAGAGGCGCTAAGCGGCGTAGCGGTGGGAGGCAGCCAGGCGTGGAGGTCGGCCTGCAGTGGTGAAGAAAGCGGCGTGAGGAGGAAGTAGGAGCGGGCGGGGAGAGAAGGCGGATGGAGGATGGGGAGGTGGATCTTGGCGGAGGGAGGAGAGGCCAGATGGAAGGATGGGGAGGGAGGGAGGCGGCGGTGGAGAGCAGGGGAGGCGGTGCGGCGAGAGAGCCGGAGGAGGAGGCGGCGAGGAGGAGCGAGGGAGGAGGAGGCGTTGGCGGAAGGAAGGAGGGCGCGACCGATCGATCGATTGATTTATGGCGCATGTGGAGATATCCAGTCTGGCAGCGGGAGAGGGATATTAGGGTTAAGTTGGCGCTAATTTTTTTCACTGCGGCATGATAATTAGAGCGTATTTTTCGACTAAGCATGGGGCAGAAAACTTTATACACTTTTGCCGGTAATGGCAGGGGCGGGGAAAAATTAAGTTTTACGATGCGCGTCCGTCGCTAATAATAAGTATTATTGCCGGTGACCAAGTGACACTATAGAGATAATTTCACTACTACAAAACGGCACATAGGTGGCCCCTATTTGTGGCGGTTCTTTTGGAACCGTCACAAATACATGTATCGATGGCGGTTCTATATGGAAATTGGCGGGAGGACCATTTGTGGCGGTTGCATCAAAAAACGCCACAGATAATACTGTCTGTGGCGGTTTTAAATAAAACCGCCATCGATAACATTGGGATTATTTGTGGCGGTTGGTAGATGGAACAATCACAGATAATACATTTTACGTGGCGGGTTGGTTTTAGAACCGCCACTAATAATCTTTCTATAAATATCCTGTTGCCCCTTTATTTGGTCATCTTCCTCCGAGAACAAAACTTCGACTTTTTGATTTCATATTTTGTTTGGCCAAGATCTTGTGCTTCCACTTCCTAGAATTGTTCCAAGGTGTGTAAAATATGTCTCCTCTCTTCATTTCTAGTGTAAAATTGCCATTAAAAGGTTTATTCTAGCTTAATTAAGGTTTAGGTGCAAGGTCTACATTTAGTTTGTTTTTTATTTAGCTAGCAATTTGTAGATGATGAATTTATTACCTTGTTGTATTAGATTAAGTTCTCTACCTTATTTAGATGATGAATTTTTTGTCAAGCATATGTCAAATATATGTATTTACGATTATTGGGTATTAATGATAAATAAATTATAGTTAATATGATAGATGGGTGATCATGAAGTATAAAAATTATAGTTAATATTCGAAGGATATGTATAAAAATTACGTTGCTCTTCAGAAGGATATGTATAAAATTTATGTATTTCGATTATTGGATATTAATGAAAAATAAATTATAGTTAATATGATAGATGGGTGATCATGATGTTAATTGCCTTGCATTTTGAGATGAGAAATTTATTATATTGCTCTTAGAAGGATATGTATAAAAATTACGTAGTTAATATTTTTCTTAGTTACCATTAATTTTTTTAGATTAGCGGCGTGTATATACATCTTGCTTCATTAGTGGGTATTGTTAGTGAATTTTTATGAAGCATATAAACCCAATTTATGTAATTAAGATTGTTGGATGTGAAT
The DNA here is from genome assembly GCA_036346375.1 of Guadua angustifolia. Lineage (NCBI taxonomy): Eukaryota > Viridiplantae > Streptophyta > Magnoliopsida > Poales > Poaceae > Guadua > Guadua angustifolia. Next base: position 56,205,895 of record CM070503.1, on the reverse strand, counting down.
GATAAATAAATTTTAGTTAATATGGTAGTCGGGTGATCATGAAATTTTGAGGTGAGAATTTATTATGTTGATCTTAGGAGGATATATATATATAATTTTTGATTACGTATGAGTATATATTAAAATTAATTAATTAAGTTTGCAACATTTACTTAGTATTAATGTTGTCCGTTAGTGCATATTGTTGAATATTGAATAACAATTTATTTAATTAAGATTTTTGGATATTAATAAATTGCTTAAATTAATGAGCTGTAGATGGACGGAGATGGATGTCGATCTTGACGAATTGGAGACAAGAATATATCGACGGTGTATCTGTTTTTCTAAGAGCGTAGAGAAACGACTTGCAAAAGAAGGCGGAATTACATACCTGTCCATGCATTGATTGCAAGAATGAGAAGATGTTTTCGAACAAAAACCATATCCATTTGCACTTGATCAGGAGGGTTTTGTACTGGCTATACAAGTTGGACAAGGCACGGTGAAGAGGAGATCATACTTGAGCGTGATAGCGTCGGCGGCAGCGGAGCGGCAATGTGGCGGTGACATCGGTTATGGATCCGATGAGGATAGGTTGGTCGTCGATGGCGACATTAATCTGGCTCAAATGTTGCGCGATGCGAAGAGAACTACACTAGTCGAGAGAGTTTAATCAATTCACGGGTTTGATGGAGGATTCGGAGAAACCTTTGTTCCCGGGTTATGAGGAGGAATACACAAAGTTGCACGGTGCTCTCGCTCTGAAATTGAAGGCAGCCAATGGTTGGTCCGACAAGAGTTTCCGGCGTTGTTACATCTCTTAGCGGACATCTCTTTGAAGAAGCGTGTTGCCTAAAACCACGTATCTAGCTAAGAAGGTTGTATGTCCTTGGGATTGGAAGTAGAAAGAATACATGCTTGTCCAAGCATTTGTATACTCTATCATAAAGACTATGCGAACATTCATGTATGTCCGTTATTAAAGCGTCGCGATACAAGCGTAAGAGCGATGGCAATGGCTATCGAGGTGAAGAAAGGAGCTCCGCAAAAGTGGTGTGGTATTTGCGGTAATACCTCGTTTGAAGCGTTTATTTGGAAACAAAAAGCACGCCAAATTGATGCGATGGCACTTTCGGAAGACCGTAAGAGGATGGAAAAGCGAGACACCGGTGATTACGCCCGATGGAGAACCATCGATAGACTCTTGAGAGAACCGGAAATGGGCGAGAATGTAAGGTTTGGCTTGAGTACGGATGGAATGAATCCTTTCGGTAACATGAGCAGCATTCATAGCACTTGGCCCGTGACTCGTGTATATACAACCTTCCACCACGGTTGTGTATGAAGCGAAAGTACATTATGATGTCCTTGCTTATCCAAGGGCGAGACAACTTGCAGCGATATTGATGTATACCTACAACCATTGGTGGAAGATCTTGTGATATTGTGGAGCGAAGGTGTACGCGTATGGGGCGAGTACAAGCGAGAGTACTTCACTCTCGCATTGTTGTTACGCACCATCAATGATTTTCTGCGCTTGGTAACTGTCGGCCGTACTATAAAAAGAGCAAAAGCATGCCCCGATGCATGGATGAAACCGCTAGTGTGTGGCTCAACAACTCGAGGAAAGCAGTGTACATGCGTCACGGAGGTTCCTTGAGAATCATCCGTGCCGCAATATGAAGAAATAATTCGACGGGACAAAGGAGGGCGGTTTAGCTCCAAAGGCGTCTTCGTGGGGAAGAGGTGTATGATATGGTTAGGGATCTTAATGTTGTACTCGGAAAGAATCTTGGTAATACATCGCGGTCCCATCTTGAAGACCACGTGGAAGAAGAGATCCATCTTTTGGGACTTACCCTCTTTGAAGGACTTGGAAGTTCGACCTTTGCATCGGCGTCATGCATGTAGAGAAGAATGTATGTGACAGCGTGGTTGGTCTTTTCTTGAATATTCCTAGCAAAACAAAGGATGGATGAAGGCACGAAGGGATCTGGAAGACATGAAGATCGAGCCAAGCTACATCCTCAAGACAGGAAAGGCCGCTTTACCTTCCCCGACTTGCTACACTTTGAGTAAGAAAGAAAAAATGAACTCTGCAAGTGCACGCATGGTGTGAAAGTTCCGTCGGTTACTCGCAAACATCAAGCTGCGTATCGATGAAAGATTTGAAGTTAATTGGCATGAAGTCTCATGATTGTCATGTGATGATGACACAAATGCTCCTGTTGCAATTAGAGGTATTTTGCACGACAAGGTCAGAGGCAATCACGAGGTTGTGTTCCTTCTTCAACACGATTTCCACGAAGGTCATCGATCCCGTTGGACTTTATGAACTTGAGTGATGTGGTAAAGACTACGTGCCGACTAGAGATGTATTTTCCCCCATCATTTTTGATATCATGGTTCATCTCATTGTTCACCTTGTCAATGAGATAAATATTTTGACCCAGTATTCTGCATCGGATGTACCCATTTAAAAGGTATATGGGTGTTACGAAGAAATATGTCGTGTCGATCTCGTAGGAAGGCTCAATTGTAGAAGGTTATGCAAGCGAGGAGGTTATTGAGTTACGTAGTCGATTACATGGAGGAGGTCGAACGGTAGGAGTGCGATATCTACGCCATGAGGGTAGGCTAGGTGGGAAAGGTGTAATAGGAAAGAAATCTACAAATTCCTCGATAATATTTTGTTGAACAAGCCCATTTCACGAGTATTACCTTGATCACTTGAGGTGTGCCCGTATATGGACATACACAAGGGTAAGCTAAGGAGGAAAACCGAGGAAAGTCGAGATTTGGATAACAAAAGAGCACTGTCGTTTGTTCGGTCATTGGTTCGAGGAGCACATATGGTGAAGAAGCGAGTGTTACATTGAGTGGTTGGCAAAAGGGCCTTGGTACAATCACGACATGGCAAGGATATGACATCAATGGATATACATTTTACGAGAGCTCGGGATAGCAAGAGCACTTACCAAAAGCAGTGGTGTCGTATAGATGCCTCGACAACCGCAGGCGATCTGAAGAGCATCTACTACGGGTTCATAGAGGAGATTTGGGAGCTGGACTCTTTGTATTTTCAAGATCCGGTGTTTCGATGTCATTGGGTGCGACTCCGAATGGTGTCAAGGTGGACAAGTGCGGCTTTACTCATGGACATCGAACATGTCGGATCTGAGAGCGAACCATTACGTACTTGCGAATCAAGTAGCACAAGTATTCTACATAATTGACCGGAGATAAGAAGCGCCACGTAGTTACGCAAGGAAAAAGAAGGATCGTTGGAGTTGAGAATGTCGTGGATGAGGAAGAGTACAACCAGTTTGATGAGTTGCCTCCTTTCGCTTTCATGACTGACGACATCGAACAGGAAGAAACCACTCAAGAAGTTACCTATCATCGCGATGATCTGCGAAGGCCAAATTGTGAAAGAAAATAATTAGCTAGGAGTAATGGCAACATGTAGCCATTTATATGGAGTAATGGAAATGTGATGTAAGAAATGTACATTTACAGCCGAATTAATAGGAAATAAATATGCATGATTTTGATGAAAACTTGAAACTTGAAGTCTCGACTAAGCGATGGTGGAGTCTTGTTCAATTGAATTCGTGTTTCTATAGCTCTTGAGGAAATGTAGTAGCTTGAATAATTCTATTTACTCAATTTTTATGTGCTCGAGGATATAAGCAGTTAAATGCTTCTAGGACTTATGTTATACATGCTTCATATGTATTAATGTATGGAAGAAAAAATCATGTATTGTCATATGCAACATGGTTTATTATGATTTCTGCAGTTTTAGAGTTATGCATGCTTCACAGAGTTTATCTGATTGTCATCTGTATCTATGGCGTGGGAGGGGGTATACTGTGGCGGTTAAGAACAATAGCAAAATCACGGATAACGATATCTGTGGCGGTTAGAACAATAACGTCACGAGATAAACGTTATCTATGAGCGGTTATTGTTCTTAACCGCCACAGATACGCGTTTATCTGTGGCGATTATTATTCTTAACCGCCACAGATACTCCTCTACATATAGCTCGGCCAGTGCGCCATACACGCCGCCCTAGCTCCCGCCGCTCCAAGTGCCCTCCACTCCTGTGCCTAGCTCCATGACGCGCCGTCCTGCGCCCTCCCGCCTTGCATGGCCCTTGCGCAGCCTTCCAAGCCGCAACCACCGCGCCCGCCCCTCCAGCGACTTCGCTCGGCAGCCGGCCGTCCGTCTGCGCCGCCCTCCAGCGGCCAGCCACGCACCGTCCCCTTCGCGCCCTTCAACGCACCGTCTGCGCCGCCCACTCCAGCGACAAGCCATCGCGCCCACCCACCGGCGTTGCCCCTTCAACGCCCTCACTTGGCGCCTCCCCTTCAACCCTACCGGGTAAGCTACTAAGCCACGAAATCCGTCTTTGAGTACTAGGAGCGGTTTATTTTCCTAAATTCCCCCATAACCCACGTTAGGTCCGCCCTGCATCCGTCCTTATCTTTGATGCGATCCTTAGGGTTAGTTTCGCTCGTGAATATGGGAGCTTACCATGCTCGTCTTGAAAAAGTGGTAGGTAAGCGGGTGTCATGTGACCGCCCCACCCTTCACGAGGCGAGACAGTTGGGATTAATGGTGAGCCGTGGTTCTTGTGAAAGACACGGTGGTGATTACATTTAGAGGAACCCTAGGGGCGTGTGTTGGTGTGGTGAGATTACCTTACGAGACTCGAGAGGTGATTGCTTGCTTAGGTTTAAGATTTATGTAATCTTCTTCTACTCGATCATTATATATATATATCTGCTTAGCTTGTTTGAGTATTCAGTTATCGGTCAATCGAATCTATATGATAGTTTTGGTTAACTTGAACTGTTAAGTTGAGATTCTCTGGTTGAAGATAATCTACTAACGATGAAGTGAAAATCATCAATTATTGTGCAAAGAGGCTAGTCAATCAACTTGGGTACCAATTTTGGGGCGATTGATTACTTAGGGACTTTGCTTGTTCTGAATACTATAGAAAATAGTAAACAAATCACGAGGTTTGAAGGAATGAAATACAAGCGATTGATAAAATTTCTATTTTTGTTGGGAAGTACATTGTGGATGCCCTTAACATTGTGGATGCATTATACTCTGCTTGCTATTACTTGTTGCCTTACTTGTCTTACTTGTTGCCTTGAATTGAGGGCGTGGGTGATGCTCTGTGATGAACACAGGTACTAGATTGATCAAAACCTTTATTTATGTGGTTTAGGCCTTGAACTATAGACTTAAATGCTTGAAAGAATTGCTTACTACTGCTGCTATCCTTTTGCTACGTGTCTGAAAACTATGATAAGTACATCAAGATCGGGGAGTAGCGGTAGAATAAAGGATCCCAAGCATCAACTACTATGACACATATAGTAAATGGGTACTATGGATTTGTTTCCATAGTTAAAAAAGTACAAGTAATTTCACCTCTACATGGCAATGGGTCCATAGTAGAATTCTCAGCAAATTCTCCTAAAGTAAGCGAATTATATGGATTGTTTCCATAGTAAAATAAATAAATAAAAAAGTAGCCGATAATTTTACCTCTACATGGCAATGGGTCGAGCACATGACAAGAGGTGAGTGAAGGCCTCAACCCTAGGCGGCCATGTTTTGCTAGAAGATTTGGAAGATAACTCACTTAAGACATGTTTAATTTGTTAAAGATAGAAAAAATAATAGTGTTATAGAGATAGCTTTGACAATGTAGAGCGAAATTATGGCTTTTGGGAAAGATAATATTCGACACTACATGCTTTAGGAATTATGATATTGCCCTATGTCGGTAGTGAATAACTAGTAAATATCTAGGCAATGAGAATTCTTTAGTGTGCATTTTAAGGTGGTAAGAGTTCAAGGCCTATTTCATTGAATAAAGTGTTAGCCCATTTGTGATTGTGGTGAAGATCCTTATCTTCATCCATACCCAAATCTGAGAGCACATTAAATTAATTCTCTTTGAGATATAAGGCAACCCGACATCGAGAACACTTTAAAAGTAAAACAACTTGAGCTAGATGCTACTTGATTTGTTAATGATCATGCCATTGTTGATATCTCTGTTTGTGTGGATGAGTGCTTTAATATCATGTTGGTATTGATCTTGTGTATGTGCTTGATCTTGTGTCTATATATATATATTCTTATGTATGTGCTTGATCTTATGTCTATATGTGTATATATATGCTAGTAGTTGTGTATAGTGGAGATAGTTGATATCATTAGAGGAACAATTCACTTAGTCTTGTAAAACCAAATAACTCTAAGCACTTTAAGGATCTAATATAGTCCTCGGTTAGTACATCTTCTATCTTATGCCTTTTGTTAGAATTATGAACCATAAGTCATTACGGTTGGTTGTGAATTATGCTTCCATTGAGTATTCTTATCTTCATCCATCTTAGTAAGTCCGAGAGTACTCCTTACGCAATCCTCGTGAAACACGAAATTCTTGAAGTAGTTCTCATCTTCATAGAACATGAAATTTTTCATTGGAAAAGTTGGAGAGGAAGAACATCCACTCTTAATAACACCACTAGATTTAAAAGAAAATAATATTATTTAAAAAAATTCACAAGAAAGGTAAGCAAAAATCATAAATTTCTTCCTGATCATGTCATTGTTACTACATCAGTTAGTACATGGACTCGAAATGAGCCATGGACAGGCACTTTAAGGATCTAATATAGTCCTCAGTTAGTACATCTTCTATCTTACTCCTCAGTTAGTACATATTTTCCTCAGTGTACTAATTCAATATGATACACTTAGTTATTCTATCAGTTAGTACATATTTTCTTTCCCTCTCTGAAATATCTCCCTTTCTATTGAGTAGTTCTAATGGAGCCCGAAGCCGGGCCTATAATGGAGGAGAGCCCGGCGGTACCTTACCCTCCACCCAACCACCAAAGTTGCCGAGGCCTCCACCGCTGTTCCAGGGGCCTCCACCGCTGTTCGAGGCCTCCACTTGTTGCAACACGCCGAGGGCGAGGGAAGAATAAAAGTCGAAGGCGGTACACCATCACGGAGGTCTCGAGATCTGGGTCCTTGTTGCAAAAAAAAGGCTGACAAAATCTGAGTCAACATGCGTACATCGTAAGGGAGAAAGTGCCAATCACCTATTTGGATTGGCATAAAGTGCCCCAAGCCACCAAAGCGGATCGTGGACGAGCTCAAAGGAACCTTCATTCCCGAAGAGTCGAAGAACTTCGTCGTCGCGATGCATTGATGACCATGGATGCGGCGTGGAGAAACTTCAAAGGCGGTGAGCGTAAATTATGTGAAGCAAAAAGCGGTCGACCGTCGGAGACTACCCAAGATTACTGACCATCTTGGGATGAGTTAGTGGCGATGAAGCAATCTGAGCGACAAGGAAGTCTAGTGAGGACCACATTAGCATCGCAGAAGAATACTCACCCCACGGACTTGGCACAGTGGGTACAGGTAAAATTGCTCAATAGGACGGCAGGAATTACAAGTGATCCAGCGGTGGCACAAGTCCCTTGGTCGGACTACGGGACCGAGTGAAGCACTACGTGCTAGCGAGGCGAATCTCTTGTCTCTTGGGAGTTTATCATTCAAGCGGCGAAAAGAAGCGATGGCGCAAAGAGTTCATCGGTTATGCGCCCGATCCACCCAAGGATCCTTCCACCCAAGCAGGAGAAAAAGCGAGCTATCGGCGGCCCTCGAACAAAAAGCACCGGTCGAACACGAGGCGTCGGGTCAAGGTTCCATGGAAGATGGGATTCCACGAGCACGAAGACTCTTATAGGAGTCGGAAAAAGAGCTAAAGAAAGCAGTTTGCGAAATGGAAAGTATGAAGGAAAGGGTTCTGCGAGAATTACAACCCACCATTCACGAACAAGTTCAACGACAAGTACAAGAAGCCTTGAGCGAGCGCGAGGCGAAAACACTCTCTCGGCCCTACGGTCGTCGCGGCGATTCTGGTCCACGCGGCCAAGCGGACCTAAACCATTATCTGTGGGCGACATACATGACCCCACACCTCGTCGACTCAACGTGCGTGATGAACATCTTTCTCTGAGCTTCTGGGGTAGCTTATCCGTGCCAACAAGGGGTGTCTGCACAATGGCCCGATAAGCGCGGAGTTATGCAAATGTCGGTGGACACGGTAGTTACCTGTTCTTGATATCGAGGCTAGAAAAACCCGCCAATGACGAGATAACAACTCGGGAGGTGCCGTCCACTCATTCATCGATGGCGCAAGCGTGACATCATCTTGGACCATGCGGTGGCACCCTCTCGACATCGTCTTGGATCATGCCTTTACCGACCTCTCTGTAGTGCAATCCGCGCGCATCGATCCTGACACTGAGAGTGAAATGGTGAAGAAGCAAGATGAGGTAAAAAAAATCCATTGAGGGCCCCATAAATATGGCCTGTTAGTACTCAACGCGAAACACCTTAGAACACTGGTACTTCAAAGGACAAACCTACAACCCCGATCCCAAAAATGGCACATTAGGCAGTCAGTATCGGCTAGATTAGGGAAGCCGGACCGAGTATGATGTCGTCAAGTGAAAAAAGTAAGGGCAAGGGAAGTCGATGAACAAGAAAATCAACCAAGATTGAAATTCGAGGTTGGGAAGCCCTTAGTCACCGATTCGAAGTTAAGCAGTCTAACACCCATGATCACGGCGACTACATGCATGGTACATGGAGTGATCCAACCAAGGCGTACTCGAAGGTGATCACTGCGGTGTTCGTGAGAACATTTTCACCACGAGGGCTCTGGCTACTTCTTAATAGAATTCGATAACATGCACAACTTGTTCTATCATGGCGCCCTCGACATATGTTTTTGAGATCTTTGGACACTTTGTAAGTGTCTAATATATCAATCTTGGTCTACATTCACGTATCTTGATAAATGTCATGTCTAACTATTTACGTTATATAGATACGAGATTCAAGAACTACGAAGAACCAAGGGGCGATTGGATTCCTCGACCGAGAGCGGTTTGCCAAGAAGAAATCGAGAGAGTACCAAAGGAGGTCGAGGAGTGCGTCTATAAAGCTTTGCTTAAACTACAAGATAAGGAGTTTATACTTGTACCATACAATTTTAAGTAAGTTCCTCACTAGCGAGTTAAATTACTCGTTGGTTTAGATTATTTACTCGGCGTAACGACTAATGGCTATGGCATCCAGATTCCTTTGGATTCTCATAGTAATTCATCGAGACAAGAGCAAGATCTTGATCATGGATCCTTTGGATAAACCTAAAGCGGACTATGAAGTGATGACACGTTTAATCAACGAGGCGTTCAAAAGATATTGTCGGAAGAGCACGAGACACCGCCCATACCGAAAACCCTTACAATCCGTACTAAATTTTGAATGCATACGCAAGGAATATTCTTATATCGTATTTCATAGTAAATAGCTCCTTCGACGACATCTTAGTTCATTCGATTTTCGCGGTGTCTGGCGAAGCAAGGAACAAATCTATGTGGATACTTCGTGTGCCATTACATGCGGAAATCTTAAGTTGCACAATAAAAGACAATGGCGTGGAGGTCGGTCATCTTGACATGACACATCGATTCGCGCCACTCGATTTCTATATGCTCTCTTAATTACATTTTTCATACCTCTGGCGCCTCAAAATACAAGTCTCTGATGGGGCTAGCCGTTCTGAAATCCAAGCCGTTCGGGGCCAGCTCGCCTACTTCATCATGAAGGAAATACTCAACAAAAAAGCGAGTTTTATGGCCGAGACAACAACGATCCACTCCTCCATACTCATCTCTCACATCGCGTGTCTCCAAGCTCAAGACCCATAGGCTTCTAGTTTAGAAAACTAGTTTAGGCTTTTGTTACTTCAATTCTATTTCATTACAAAGTGTAAATAACTCTTTGTACCTTTGAAATGGGAGCCCTTCTTTCCTCAATGCCACTTCTCTTGTCGGTGGTTACGCTCTTTGTAGCATGTATGTTTGTCTTCTTGAGGAACACATGTACACACATGCAGTGGCACTTCTAAATATTTCATGTGTTTGCCTTATATGGTTATTTTTTCATATGAAGTTATTTCATGTGTTTGTAATAGTTTGATAAACTAACCAAGTGAAAAAATTACTTGGTTACTTTGATAAACTAACCAAGTGAAAAATGTTGAGTGCTGCCATATGCTTCTGCAGGTTCAATGTCGATTACGTGTTTTTGCGAAACATTTCATGAAATAGATAATTGTAAGCAATGACTGCGGGAGGAACCAACCGCTTCATTTGTAAGTACATGTTTCATGTTTAGATGTCTATCATCATTTTTTACGTAAATGATTTTGATCTTCTTGTTCAACACTTCAAATGGTTAGTCTTGATAGTTCTACAACCTTTTCATTGTATTGAAGGTTCCATGAGCACCTAGGGAAGAAAGGTATCAGTGGGTTCATCAATGTAGATTATAAGAATAAAACTCTGTCTATTGAGGTGAGTCCCTTTCACAGGATTTTCTTTTTAATTTTTAACCTCAATGTGCATATATAACTCAGAAGTGATGACCGCTATCCAGGCATCATCACTACTTGCAGAATAATGGCTTCATGCAGAATGAGCTGTTATATGTTGAAGTTGAGTATATGCAGAAAAGGGTAAGTAAAATTTATGATGCATGCATTCATCTTCTGGCAAAATAGTTTTCTTTCTCACCAAATAACAAGCAACATTTTCATTTCAGGAAATGGAGCTCTGAGAATGACATCATGTACACGAGGAGCAAGGTAAAATATATACTCACCTAGCTTGTTCATCGAAGAGACAGATTTATATAGGTACTATTATTATAGCTTTTAAATGTATACTAGTGTTGTTGTTCTTGATTTCTCATATAAATTTGGAACCTTGACCTTTGGTGACTATCTTATGTCAATGTCATCATGTTTTTTTAGTGTCCAGATATTCACTTTCTTTCTCATAAGGTAACAGTAGTGTCCTTGCTTTGCTTATCGGTGAATGTCAAACTTGACTCCTGTTGTATTGAATAAATTCTTGCAACCTATAACTCTTTCACGAAGAATTTTTCCCCAATGGAAAGCATTGACTGTTCATTCATTGAAGGTTTAAGAAGTGGTAAGGTTTTTCTTGTGTTGTGGAGGATTATTTAGCGCAAAGGAATAGGTCTTCTATATAACGTAAAATGAATTTTAAGTAGTTAGTGTAACAGATCTTTCTAATGGCGTCTTGTTATGTGAACATCTGAGTTAAAGGTGTGAAGCCATTACCTCTTCTGAAATGGCTAGTCTTTTCATGAGCCTTCACTGGCGATTACTCTGGACTCGTATGTTCTGTGACTTTTCTCCTCATTTTGAGCCTTTTTATTTCTAATTATTAATCTTCTTTGTTCTTTTTAGGATAATAACCCAAACAATGCGGTGGCGTGCACTACATTCTTTTGGAAACAATCAGTGCCATGCTTTGTCAGTAAGTATGGTGTTGAACGCCCTTTGAATTCTTGGTAACTTCTCTTCTATGAAGAAATTATGCCGTTGGAATGCAGCTAAGTTGTCGATATTCATTTTACGAGCTATTACGGCATTATATGCCTTCTAATTACTAACTGCAGCAGGCGAAGGCCAACCAACCTTCATCTACAATTGCAATATAAGCTTCCATAATTCCTTGTATATCATTCAATCCTTCATTTGTTCATATTGTATTGTCGACATTGCATGCAGAGGGCATAGCTAGCACGCCCGAGGCTAGCCACAAATGCCGATTTTTATTTTCTGTGTCGGGCTATCGGTGGCGGTTCTAGCCAAAACCGCCTTCGATACTCGATATCGATGACGGTTTTGGCTAGAACCGTCAGCGATATAACAGTATTAGTGACGGTTCTAGCCCAAAACCGTCACAAATAATGTTATCTGTGGCGGTTCTAGAACCGTCACTGATAATCTTGGATTATCAGTGGCACTAAATCTGTGGCGGTTGGAAAACCGTCGCGATGGCGATTCGAACCGCCAGCGATTACCTTTTCAAGGTAGTGTTCGGTCGTCATCGATTTGCAAACTTTTGCCGACTTCTTTTCTGTTGGCATTTACCCACTATTGCCGTCGGGCCTCCGACACTAATTGTGTGTTGTGGTATAGTGGATGCACAACTTTATTGATCAAATCGAGTTACAAGAGTCTAAATTACAAGAATTACTCTTAATCAACAGGAAAAATAAAAGTAGAGTATTTATTGATTAAATTGTGTGTATTTTTGCTTGCTTACGACCATCTTTTATACCCATCGGCCGATAGTATTTTGTTACAACACGTTACAAAATATAATCCGTATCGGCCTCAATCCATACAATTTTTATCGTAACTAAATATCTTTTAAATCTTTTTATACTACACATCGGTTACAATATGTTGATATCATCCTATCGATTTTGACTCACCTACTAAATTGAAGTGCAAAAGTACACGCGCATGCATGCAGCTAGTGCGGAATAAATGAACAATACAATGGATGCAAGTCCGTAGGTCATATGCATGCAGTAACAGTCGACAGCGAAGGCCGCGCCGTCCGGCTGCCACTGGCCGGGGTGTCTCACATCCTCAAGGGCAACTCCCCACCTTCCCATCTCTCGCCACGTCGACACGCCTGCCCTACCAAACTAGCTTGCTTCTCTCTCTCCAATATTGTCAAGTATAGCAGTAGTAGTAGACTACTGGCACTCGCTTGATGCTCCACACGCACACGTTCGCGTACTAGCTAGCTTGGTCCTGGTGCTGTTCTTTCCCCTGGACTTGTCGTCATGTGTGCACCTCTCTCCCTTCCCTCTTCGACTATTCACTTACAAATTTTACCACTCACGAGTAGGAATGGCAACCGACGAATGTGTATTATGTCGCTAATTTAAACGGTTAAGGATCTCTGCCATTAATTTAAATGGTAATAGGAGTGTATGTCTATAATTTTTAATTTGACATATTATTTCTATATTTTTTATTAAAAATATTATTTCAAAATAATCCGAGCCATGGCATGCATGCAATATTTTGTTCTTGGTCAATGAACTATTGGAGAGGAACAAAGGTGGTTTAAACAGGCGGATGCATGCAGTCTTGATTATTGAACCCCTAGGGCCGTCTGCTTTAATTTCCTCTTTACATATGTATAGCATCGGGACAAACATCCGTCTGCTTTACTTATTTCACATTCCTTGTCATATACCATGTTACCAATTAGGTATGCATCAAACCCGAGTTTTATTATTAACTGCGTATGATAAGTGTGAAAACTTGACTTATTGCATTTGAGCATACAAACTCTACACACCATGATGACTTCAACACGGTTGAATGTCTCAAGCTCAGCTAGCAGCATAGTACTTTTTACTCTAAAGATTGGTCAAATGAAGGATTAAGATGGTGATCAAAGAATGTGAATAATCCCCAATTTAAAATTTCCTCCACTCAAAATAATCCAAACAAGCCCTCAAACAAAAACAATCAATTGAGCCAAATAAGAATGAGCCATTTGCTCTGTATGACTAGCATGACCGCAGGGTCTTATTTGGTATAACCGGAGAGTGGGCGGTATAACCAGGCTTAAGAACAGCAAGAAAATCAGCATAAGCTCCAAAAGTTAAAATGATCCAGCTTTTGAATAGGTAGTCAAAAATCTACAAAACTTGATAGATGTCTTCCTAAGGATGTTAGAAACTTATTCCAACATTCAATCGTAAGGATTGACATCAAAGTTTTGACTTTTTTTACTTTAAAGGAAGAACCCACCAAATTTGAACAAAAACTCAAAAACTTAATCTTGATCTTACTCGTGGGGTTTTGATAATCAAGATGATCTTAAATAACCTCCCATACGTCAAGACAAGTAAGAACACAAGTCCAAAACTCCAGCAACACAATCTAGAAGAATAATTCACTGAAGAACACAATATCGGTTTTTTGCAAGAAAAACGAATGGATATCCTAGATGATTGGGATATGATATGAAGAAGATTTATCCATCAATAAACATTCTTGGTGCAAGAAGCAAAAGTATGTAGAAGGAAGGGAGGCAAATCCAAATTGCGTAAATGTAAATTATAGGAATGTACATGAGGAATTTAAATGTGGAATTTAAGACATAATGTAAATACGTAAAGTAAATTCAAGCATAAGAAAATGTATTTTGGATTTCTGGAAAGGAGGTTTACAAAGCCTTACTACAAGGTGGGCAAAACTCAAAAGAGCATCAAAAACCTCAAAGCCTTCAAGAGGGAGAAGGCTACCCCTACCTCTCTATTTATACTACTATTGGGCCACCTACTACCCTTGGATGTATCCCTCAACCCTAGGGCACTCCATCAAGGGTTAGGATTGACCTACTCACACAGCCATGCAAGAGCTAACCCAAAACCCACCAAACAAACTGGATTTTCTTGCACGGTTTTTAAAGCACACTAACTAGACCCGCTATCCTATGAACTATACCGCAATCCGATGGCTCTCCTTGATCCACGCAGCGTCTAGCAAGCATCTTTTTCTTTCCTTGTCTTCTAGGCTTGCCACGATTCCTTCTCCGATCATCTTCCGGAGATTCCCAACCATCTGGACCTCCGTCGTATCTCGTCTAGTCCCGATCATCCTTTGCCTAACCAATCTAGCTTTGTCGTCCTAAAACCATGAAAAATAAGGAAAATACCCATCACATAGTAATGCACATAAAGATATTCAATAATATTGCAAAAATCATAATTTTAAATGCATTTTTGCTCAATAGGACTGGTGCTACCACCCTAGGGCCGGTAGCACCACCCTACACCCAAAAATAGGAAAACCGCTTTTTGAAAAAAAAATGCACCCTTTGAGGCGGTGCTACTGCTTATGTCGATGCTACTACACCGGCCAAGAGTAATCAGAGGGCGGAGTGCAACAGACCTCAAATGGTCATACCACCCTTGATCAAGCGCGAAAACCAATTTACTCCAAATTTGATATAAACTCTAAGTCCACTTTAAACTCAACCACTATAAGTTTAAATAGTGTCAATAACTCATCACAAATACGGATAAACCTTCACATAGTCTTTCATCAATACATAGGAAATGACAGTGAAGAAGATGGCTTGCATTATCCCTATGTTTTGCTCGGCGGGCAGACGGTCTAGTTCAACAAATATGAGAGCGAAGCTATTTTGTACTAGAATCACGGAGTGGCCAATGGTAGATTGCCTAGCTCCCACATTCAGTTCCCATTGCTGCCCCTATCCACTTCACCGCACTGACTGACCGGAGCCACGCTGACCTCACCACGGCTTTACCTCAACCTTGCTGCTAGATGGACATCGACGACACATCCTAGACCCGCACCGCTGCCGATTGACATCACGTGCCTTCGCTTTCCCGATCCAAACCATTGCCACCCAGATGGAGAGATGATGAGGTGGTGTGGCTAGGATTGATGGTGATGGAGAAGGGAGTCGAGGAAGGGTAAAAGGGTTATGAAGCTGAAACTAGAATTTTGGTGGAACACTCCAAGTTCTATTTTATAGTGTCTCATAGGAAAAGCTATCGCAGAGCTGGATAAACATGAAGTCAAGTTGGTCCTAGAGGGCCTTAACAAACTTTTCGAGCTGAAATTGTTAGACATAACTCAATATCTCAACTTATCATAAATTTTGGTTCTATCCAAATAGATTGTTTGTCCAAATAATTATAACTTCGAGACACTTTGGCTATATAAGCCACCCTTATACTTGTAATTCATGGAACACTAGCAATGTGCCCGTGCGTTTACAGCGAAAACTCAATTTGCGATAAAAAAATTATTTGCAAGAGCAATAATAGTGGCAAATGTGAGTAATTAAAGAAGCGGGCAAAGGAGGGTAATTTTGATGAAGTGGCGTGGGGTAGATGGGTAATTAAAGAGCGTTGGCAATGGTGGGTAATTTTGATGAAATGACGCGAAGAAACTCTCACTTTATATAGTAAAGATTATAGTGGATTATTTCTGTGGTTTTTTGCTGCAATGGTTTTTCCAAATTAAATCTTTTTTACGTTATCTTGCCGTGCTAACCCTAACAAGTGGTATAAGAGCAAGGTTTTCAGATCAATCAGCTACCCTCGGGAGGAGGCAGCTCCCATGAGGCACCCGCACGGCCACAATTGCAGATTGGATGTTTCAGCCATCGCACCTTCAATAGACGACCACGCCGTTGAAGGCTTACCTCCACCGTTGTTGTTCTAGGCTCCGTTCGCGCTACCTCATCGGCCCGCTGCTTTGGGCCACCACTGCAACCACCCTCTACACCACTCTGTTCCGTTGTTGATGCCTTTCCGCCGTCCGTCATTTGCCAGGCCACCACATCCTCAGTCGCTCGCACTCTAGCCGGCCTTTGCGCCGTGGATGCCATCTTAGCCTCGGCCTCCGTCTAGCATCCTATCTTCCTTAGCCGGTCACCACCACGCCTTTCTTCGACCTTCATACCCAATTGGCCCAGCCTCCGAAGATGCGCCCTCCAGGCTACCCATGTTGGCCTTCATGTCGATAGCTCTAGCCTCCGTGCTGGCATCTTGGCGGGCACTTTCGTGCCCTAGCCTCCTGTCGCCATCACCCAACCGGCCCCGTCGACCCTTTGGCTCCTGCGACATGCCACCATTCCCCGACACATCTACACCGGCCCGCGTCTGCGTCCGGGCCCATCATCTATGCTCAACCACCCTTCACTTTTGACCTTTGTGCGGCCACTTTTCGAGCCTCGGTAGTCTTTCGCCCGGACCTCCACTCGCTAGCCCTCGTGCGATGCACCAGCTGCACCGTCATCTAGCTAGCGCCCTCACACACTTGGATAAGGCTTCTCCAACTATTGATGCTGCTTTGTTTTAGTGAGTTGGAACTTGGAAACCTAAGAGGTTCTGCTACTACATATCTGTTGGCTTCGCTCTTCACCAATGCCCATAGGAATGTGCCAAAATTTGAACCAAGTCGATCGCAAAATTATGAAGTCACCTTCGGTCCTCTGCTTACTTGGTGAAAACAAGTTCAGCGATGTATCAGCCTACTGTCTTGAAATTTCAGACAATAGAGCTATTCCATCTCTTTGCACAAGACAATTCAAGAATTTTCTTTCAATCGGTCGCATTGCCTCTTATGAGGTTTTATTCACTTTATATAGCTTCTGTGATTATAGTTGGACTCGGTATATAACACCCAAACCGACTCAAATTCAGACTCTACCTCCGAAATTGCTACTATGCCGAATCCGGCACACAACCAACTAAATTACCTGGACTCCTTCCTTTGTTCAGACCTGCTACTAATAACTGGATTACAACCATTACTTCTTAACTAAGTCAGGATTACAACTAATACTCTCCCCCTTAATCCTGACTTTATCAAGTAATACTCGACTACCGAAGCTCTCATTTCTTCAAACTTAATTCTTCTGAGCGCTTTAGTTAAAATGTCAGCACATTGTTTGTCAGTGCTAACATAATCTACAATGATCAATCCTGTGTCCACACACTCCCTTATGAAATGATATTTGGTATCAATGTGATTGCTTCTTCCATGGAACACAGGGTTCTTCATTAGTGCCAATGCTGACTTGTTATCAACTAGCAAAGTCACACACTTTGGAATGCAAAGAGGTAAGCTCTCCCAACAGGCTCCTCAGCCAAACCGTCTGACACGCAGCAGCTATGGCAACCATGAATTCCACTTCACATGATGATAGAGTGATTGTTTTTTGTTTTTGCGAGCTCCATGCGACAGGGCCTTCGGAGAGGTAAAAGACCAACCCGGAGGTACTTCTTCGATCATCCGGATCACTTGCGAGATTACTGTCATTATACCCAATCAATTCAGTGCATCCTCCTCTGCTGTATGCGAGGCCGAAGTCAATAGTCCCTTTGACATACCCGAGTATGTGCTTCTTGCTCTCATGTGGCTTTGCTTGGTGTTTGCATGTATCTGTGACCATACTGATCGAATGAGCCAAGTCGAGGCCATGTATGTGTCGATACCTTAGACATCCAATTAGGCGCCGATATTGAGTTGGGTCTACCATGACCCATCCTCATCCTTGTTTAGTTGAAGTTTATGCTTCATTGGATATTTCAAGTATTACATTCACTCATTCCTACTTGCTCCGAGGATACTTTTGGCATATGAGGCTGCTTTAGTGTTATCCCTTTACTTCCTGGTTTACCTCTATTCCCAAGTAGTAAGTGAGGAATCCCAAATCACTCATCTTGAACTCATTTTTCATTTGCTCCTTGATTTCTCAATTTCTTTCTCACTTGCCCTTGAGTCATCTATGTATACTCCAATGATCAACAAATTGCCATCTCATCTCATTTATATACGGCTTGCTCTTGAGGACATTTTTGAAAGCCAAGATCCCTCAAGGTTTTATCAAGCCTCATGTTCCATGCTCTCGGTGCTTGCCGCAAACCGTATAGAGCCTTGAACAGCTTATAAACCTTGGTTTCATTGTTGGGGTTGATGAATCCCTCCAGTTATGATACATAGACATCTTCCAATTCCCCATTAAGGAATGCCGATTTAACGTCAAGGTGATGTACCAACCACCATTTCTATGCTGCCAATGCCAAGATGAGTCTCACTATTTCCATTCTTGCTACTAGGGCAAAAACTTCCTCAAAATCCACTCCTTTTTGCTGCACATACCCTTTAGCTACCAATCTCGTTTTGTGCTTAACAATCGCTCCGTTTGCATCCTTTTCAGTTTAAAAATCCATTTGAGGCCAATTGGTTTCACATCTGTCGGGCACTCTGTCAAAGTCCAGGTGTTATTCTTCTATATTGAGTCAATTTTGTTGCATTGCATTCTTCCATGCTTTTTCACCTGATGCTTCCTTGAATGATGTTGGTTCCTCTAGCGCAGCTAGGTGCAAATATTCGTATGTTTGTAGTCCCTCGGTCTCCTCATATATCTCTGCCAGCGACCGGAACTTCAAAGGAGGTGTTTCAGGAGAGAGAGTGGGTGTCGTACCTCATGTACTTTGTATCGGTAAAGATGGTGCAGCGTTGATTGGCGCTTGTTCATCTCCCAACTCTGTATCTTCTTGCGAGGCAGGTTGATTATCCTTAGTGCTGTCTCTAGCCCGAGCTTTGTTGTGGGGAATCGTGGCCGCATCTTCTTCACTTGCTATTGTCGAGTCTTGAATTATGAAATTGGTTGACTCTGAACTACTTGCGATTAACCAGTCCGGCTACACTTCTTGTCCTCATCAAATATTACATCTCGGCTCACCTGATTCTTGTCGTTTACGGATCAAGAAGGCAATATGCCTTCTTGCCTTCTTCAATTCCCAAGTGTATCATCCTTTTGTTGCGATCATCTAGCTTTCGAGTATGGATTGCAGGCACCTTAGCATATGCTGCACATCCAAATACTCGAACCTACTCAAGATTGGGTTTTCTACCCTTCCAAACCTCATAAGGTGTAGCTCCCTTTACCGCTTTGGTTGGAACTCGATTCAAAATGTACACGGCACCTTTCTTGCTTCTCCCACATAGTCCCGAGTACTTTCATAGTCTTGATGGGCTCCTTGAGACATTAAGAACAGATTGATTTCGTCTTTCTACCACACCATTTTGCTGTGGTGTGTAAGGAGCGGTTAGGTGTCATTTTACACCATGCTCGCACATAAATCTTTAAATTTATGAGAGTTAAACTCTCCTCCTCGATGCATCTCGAGGATCTGATTTTGCAATTGCTCTCATTTTCAACTGAGGCCTTGAACCTTTTGAATGCAGATATGTGCATGGTCTTTGGATTTGAGAAATGCACCCACATGAACCTGCTATGATCATCCACTAGGAGAAGAAAATCTTGGTTACTGCTGTGGGTTGATGGTGTAATCAGCCCGCAGTTTAGCATGGATGTGCTCTAGTAATTCTTCACCTTGGGCCGAGCTTGCAATGGAAATGGCTTCTGCTCTATTTTGCAAAGATCACACCCTCACAAAATTGGGTCAAGTGCTATATCATCGATACTCCTAACACCAATCCTTTGTTCACCATATCTCTCATGGCTTGGAAATTCGAATGGCCTAAGTGGGCATGCCATAACTAGGCCGGTTGATCAACATTTGCCATGAGACAAACTGGAGAGGTTGTGGGCAACATGATTTTGTATAAATGGTTGCTAGTCCGATTGACTTTCATGAGTAGACTTCCCTCTAGATCATACACCTTTAACAACTCTCCATCAAGCACTACCACCTTAGCTTTGCTTCGTGATTTGTCCTAGGCTTAATATATTGCTTTGGAGGTGAGAATGTAGTATCGTTAGTGATTAGGCGATGCTCTCCATTCTTACATGCCAACAAGATGGATCATTTACCAAGAATTTGAATTGTTGAACCATCTCCAAAACGAACATGTCCCACAATGTTTTCATTAAGATCGATGAAATAGGATCTTTGTCCCGTCATGTGGTTGCTTGCACCATTATCCAAGTACCAAATATCCTTTTCCTCCTTGACCTTTGATGAAACTTTCGAGGACAACTCTGTCTTCATTGAGTAAAATCAAGTTTTCGACACTTTGTTTGCACATCATCGATGAGAAGAGCAAGGTCTTCTTCTTGTGTCTTTACCAGATTTGCTTCCTCTTCTTTGCGCTTGGGAAGTCGCATTCCGAGGCATAATGTCTGTATTTGTGCAATTGAAGCATTTTATATGTCGTTTATCTCAAATGGGTCTGTTCTACTCTCCTGAATCATGCTATCCCCCTTGATAACCTCTGCCACCTCTACCTCTTCCACGGACTCTGCCACGCTAGCTTCCACGGCTCCCCCTTCGTGCTTACTCCTAGATCCTCTGTAGTTTGGAGGAGTATTCCTGCTATTGCTCGCCTTTTGTTGTGCTGGACCTTCGGTTTGAGTCAGCAATAGACGTCCTTCATTACCGGCTGAGTTGCTGCTAGCTACATGACAGTGAATTCTTTCTTCATACGCTTTTAGATAGCCAATCACTTCCTCGAATGGCATCTGGTCTAGGTCCGAGAATTGCTCAATGGATGCTACCAATTGGATGTATTTATGCGTAACAAGAATCCAGCAATTTCTTTAACAATGTTGCGTCATCAAGCACGATGCCAAGGCTGCTGTATTTGGCTGCCATACAACTCAGTCTTCCAGCGAATTCATCCACTGACTCATCATCCTTTATCCGTAAGGTTTCAAATTCATTTTTCAAGGTTTGAAGCCTTGCCTTTTGTACACGATTTGCTCCCACAAACCTAATCTTTAGTGCATCCCAGACTTCTTTTGCCATCTTTTTCTTGGCGACATGAAGAAGCACATCCTCTGGAACACACTGGAACAGGAATGCTCTGGCTTTCTTGTCGGTCTTCTCTTCCACAGCCACGCCGGCTTTAGACTAAATTGCATCCCAGATTCCCTGAGCGTCCATAAGGGCTTCCACTTTGATTGCCCAGATCGTGTACGACGATGCTGTAAGCATCGGAAAGATATTCGGCACTCCACCGGCCTCCTTTGCTTGATGCGTTATCATCACCATGAGTCTATACTTTGTGGAAGATAAGACTTACCAGTGCTCTGATACCAAGTGTTGGCTTCGCTCTTCAGCAAAGCCCGTAGGAACGTGCCAGAATTTGAACCAGGTCGATCGCAAAATTATGAGGTCACCTTCGGTCCTCTGCTTACTTGGCAAAAACAAGTTCAGTGACGTATCAGCCCTACTGTCATGAAATTTCAGACAACAGAGCTATTCCATCGCTTTGCACAAGACAATTCAAGAATTTCTTTCAATCGATCGCATTGCCTCTTCTGAGGTTTTATTCACTTTATATAGCTTCTATGATTACAGTTGGACTCGGTATACAACACCCAAACCGACTCAAATTTAGACTCTGCCTCTGAAATTGCTACTATGACGAATCCGGCACACAACCAACTGAATTACCTGGACTCCTTCCTTTGTTTGGACCTGCTACTAATAACTGGATTACAACCATTACTTCTTAACTAAGTCAGGATTACAACTAATAATATCATAGCCCGTGACAATAATTACTACTGCTGGCTTTGTTTAACTAATAAAATTGTAGTTGGATCTTTGCCAAGCATACACATATACATCTGTTCTAGTACCAAAATGACGGATTTCATTATTACAAATTAAGGCTTTTATGCCTATTATTGGCGGGATCTCATACATAAATTCAAGTTTTATACCTATTATTTCTGCTCACATTCTTGACGGTTTCTTTTTGCAATTTAGGCCATTATGCTTATTATTGGCAGCATTAATGTGGGATTTATCATTAGCGAATTCTTGGCGATTTATTTGATGTTTCATCGTTGGTTTATTCAGCATTTCATCATCTACTTTGGAGGAAAGAAATGCCGATTGAGAAGACAACCGAATTTGGTGTTTCATCACCGTTAATTAGAACTTGGTGTTTTATTCACCGTTTAAATGCATTGCTATTTTGGATAAACTTGCGACCATTATAGAGGTTTTGGCAATGTTAATTTGATGACACCTTGATGGTAGCATTATACTCTTCGAAGTTTTACTAGTGAAGATTTTGCTTTAATGTTAGTTTGAGATAAAGGTTTAAAGTGTAAGAAAGAGTTTATTTTTCCATTGATATTACAGCGTTGTTTCATCGTCTTTG
The DNA here is from genome assembly GCA_036346375.1 of Guadua angustifolia. Classification (NCBI taxonomy): domain Eukaryota; kingdom Viridiplantae; phylum Streptophyta; class Magnoliopsida; order Poales; family Poaceae; genus Guadua; species Guadua angustifolia. Next base: position 56,183,250 of record CM070503.1, on the reverse strand, counting down.
CTCGATATGAGGGGTCTACTACAATTTATACTCTATTGGTATACGAGAATTTTTTCTTCATATTGACATTTCGGAGGAGTGGTTTCAACCATATTATGGATTTTCGATAAGCAGTTTGCCTAATTTTATGTTCCATGTGGAGCATCTAAAAATCCATGATATATGTTCTTCACTATCTCTGCGATACCACAAGTGATGTCTTGGTTTATCTTTGTTTGATGATTAAATATTTGTTTGAAGGTCAAATTGTACGCAGACACAAACTTTATTGGGGTTATGAATCCTTAAAGATCCAATTTTTTCATCTGCTTTGTTGATAGCTGTGTGTTTGGATTGACTGTTCTAGTCTTTCTCTCAACCTACTGAAGGTTAGCTCAATCTTGCTTATTAGAAGCGTTTGGATAAGACTGATTTAGTCTTTGTTTTTTGCACTACAAGTGTTTGAATTGATTATTCCAATCTTTCTTATTCATTAGTTATTGGGACTTTTAACACACTTTTATTCAGTGCTTAATTACACTTTGGGGGTTTCTAGAAACAATTTCATTATAGATTTTGAGTTAAGGAGAGGTTTGTTGGAGATAACTCAATATATTAACTTACCATATTTGTTGGTTTTATCTAAATAGGTTGTTAGTCCAAGTCATCTACAACTTGGACTTTTTGGTTATATAAGCCACTCCTTGTACTTGTAATCCTTGGAACATTATAGTGATTATTTTTCGTGGTTTTTTCTTGCAAAGGTTTTTATACGTTAAATATTTGTCTCCGTTATTTTGCTGTGCTAACCCTAATAGAAATTTTGTCATATATTATCATGTTTGCTAGAAATATATCTCTCCATTTAAAATATATATACATCTGCATTTGAACAAACTCTCTTCCATTTGTTTTTTGGATGCATCTTTGCATAAAATTGCTGGAATTTGCTCTGCCCTACTCAACAGCCTGGATCCTCGCTATATAAAAACAGGAATTTTGAAAACTTGACTGTCAATAAATATCAATAACTCTAGATCCACTCATCCAAAATTGATAAAATTTGAAAGATAAAATCATCAGAGATATGATTCCAAAAAAAAAAATCAAAATAAGGCCCAAATGAGAGACCTATATAGCTTAACATCCACGCTGGACAAAAACAAGAATTTTAAAAACTTGATCGCGAAGAAATTTCAATAACTCAAGTTTTATCCACTCAAACTTGATGAACCGTGAACCAAAACTAGAAAATGACATTAGAACTATGATTCTAAAAGGAATTGCAAGAATAAACCCAATATCTCACCCTTTCATGCAAAAGGTTTAAAATGCACCAAAAACAGCAATTTTATTTCAAAAACAGAATGTTGCAAGCATAAGTTGAGCAAGAATAATTTCTAATGGATCTTGTTGTGTTTGGACATGTTCTAGATGAGTTTCTCAACCTCTTACATATTCTATATCCAATAGAAACACAGTAAGTAAAAGAAGGAGAGCAAATCTCAATTTGTACAAAAGAACCAAGCAAAAATATAAAAATAAAATAAATTTCAAAACATAAATGAACTTGGTTCTTACATTGTAGAGAGGATAGTTTCAAAGCCACACTTCATAGTAGGCAAAGCTCAAAGGAGCACAAGGAAACCGAAACCCTTCTCTAAAACTTGGCATGGAGACATTCCGCCACCCCATCTATTTATAGCATGTCGGAGCGACCTCCACCCTTATATGACTTTGTTGGCCCTTAAGAAGTCTTATCAAGGGTTGAGATTCACTCCTTCACTTATAGATGAGTTAACCCGCAACCCAACAATATAACGGTTTATCCATTTAATACTAACTAACCACTATTCGGTCTATGAATTCTTGATCTAACGATTCTCCTTCATTTGAGTATGGATTAGTTAGCATCTTACATATCCACTTATCATCTCAGCATGTAGCAACTCCTAGACTTAGTTATCTTCGGCGTTGCCTTGACCGTCTAAACCTCGGCTTTTCTAGTCTAATCCCAATTTCCTCCGCCTTAGCATGACTTAGCTTAGAAATCCTGCCATCATCTCGAGATAAGCAAAACATTACATAAGCTCAACATAATATACAACATGTAACTAACGGCACACGATAGCTGTCCAAATTTACAAATTCAATTTTTCAAGCCCAAAACAAATTTACACAAATCAACATAAGCTTAATAAATATCAAATACTTATCACACATCCGTATGTTGACTTCCACATGATCTCACACATACACACATACACAAACGCACGCGATAGGACATCCTGGTCTTGCTGTTTTCCCTAGAAATATATATATATATACACATCTGCATTACACTATGCGACGAACCTTACTTGTGTTGCTGGTCAAATATTTACGCGTGCACGTGGGCGCATATGTACAAGGGAAGCTCGATGCATTTTTTTTTTTGATAAGGAAGCATTTTATTAATCTCAAGAAACTTACATCGAGACAATACAAGCCCTTGAAATTACTTCCGGCCTCTGCTCAACAAGCACACAGCCAAAAAAGATGAAAATAAAAGAAAGGAAAAAACGCACACACTAGTGACTAGCAATCCGAAGACTAGACCGCCACCCATGTGCCCGGGAATAGAAGTCCATAGCCACCCGAACTAGACACTGAGTAGCCTTCACCAAAGTAGCTCGCACCTCCACATTCGCAACACACATTACGTCTGAGCCGGTGGGTAATAGAAAAAATAACCTGCAACGGAGAAGAAATAATTTTCTTTTGAAATACTGTATCATTTCTGCTTAACCATATAGACCAACACGTAGCAGCAGCACCAAGAAGAGCGAGGTTTCTACTATTACTATCGAAAACCTCCAGCCACCTTCCAAACATGTTTGCTACACTCGTCGGACGAGATATTCCAAAAGCCAAATATATGAAGCACCAAACCTTTTGCGCAAAACGACAATCAAAAAACAGATGCTTAATTGTCTCAGGTTCGTTACAAAAGCAACATGTTGTGTTTCCTTGCCAATTTCGCTTTGCTAAATTGTCTTTGGTGAGAATCACACCGCTCCTAAGATACCACAAAAACACCTTGATTTTTAAAGGTGCTCGAAGTTTCCATAGTCGTTTATTCAAATTTGGGACGTTACGTTTAATCAAAGCTTGATAATGGGATTTTACTGAGAATTGGCCATTTTGACACAAATTCCAGCGGAATTCATCATCAATCTGTGTTAGATGGATGTTAGCAATTCGTGAAGATAACTCCCTCCATGCTGCTAACTTAGGTCCAATCAACGACCTTCTCCAAGAAATATTTGGCTGTGATGTTGCTAAAACCTCAGCAATGGTTGTACCTTTCCTTCTAACAATGCTATACAATCCTGGGTATTGTTCTTTAAGGGTACGATTGCCAAGCCAAATATCCTCCCAGAACCTCACCTGCGATCCATTATTAATTTTAAAGGTACCAAAGCAAAGGAATGCCTGCTTCACCTTCATTAAACTGGACCAGAAATGTGAATCTCCTGGCTTCCACTCAACTTGCCCGATTGTTTTGGAACCTAAGTATTTGTTCCGAAGCAGCTGTTGCCAGGTACCCTTTGTTGTTAAGAGTTTAAACAGCCATTTACTTAAAAGGGTAATATTCTTAATATTCAAATCATGCATCCCCAGACCTCCTTGATCTTTAGGTTGACATAAGGTGTTCCACCGAGCAAGGCGATATTTTCTCTTGTGCTCATCCCCTTGCCAGTAAAACCGGGACCGCAAAAAATCTAGTTTCTTAAGAACACCCTTCGGAATCATGAAAAAGGACAACATATACATTGGCAGGCTACTTAGAACTGAATTAATCAAAGTCAGTCTACCTCCCACCGACAGATTTTTACCTTTCCAACTACTTAACCTCTTTTCAAAACGTTCTTTTACAAGTTTCCAATCTGATTCACGTAATTTTCTATAATGAATAGGAATTCCAAGATACTTCAGAGGTAAGGTCCCATGCTTACACCCAAACAACTCCTTATACTTTTCTAAGGAATCTTGGGCATCTCCAAAACAAAATAACTCACTTTTGTGGAAGTTAATTTTGAGACCTGAGATTTGCTCAAAAGCACAAAGCAATAACTTCATGTTACGCGCTTTTTCCAGGTCATCTTTCATAAAAAGAATTGTATCATCTGCATATTGAAGGATAGACAGACCATCCTCAACCAGATGTGGTATTACCCCACCCACTTGTCCTTGTTCTTTAGCCCTTTTGATTAAGATCGACAACATATCCGCAACAATGTTAAATAAGATGGGAGACAAAGGGTCCCCCTGACGGAGTCCCTTTCGTGTTTGAAAGTAATTTCCAATTTCCCCATTAACATTGACCGCCACACTACCTCCCGATATAAAAGACTGAACCCAAGATATCCACTTAGGAGAGAAGCCCTTCATACGTAAGGTTTGAAACAAGAATGGCCACTTGACTTTATCATAAGCTTTCTCAAAATCGATCTTAAAAATAACTCCACTAAGTTTTTTTCGATGTAGTTCATGCAACGTTTCATGTAAAATGACGACTCCCTCAAGGATATTACGTCCTCGCATGAAAGCTGTTTGAGTAGGACTAACTACTTTATCCGCCACCAAATTAAGTCTATTTGTGGCAACTTTCGTGAATATTTTAAAACTCACATTCAGAAGACAAATGGGCCTGAATTGCTGAATGATATTAGCCTCTTGAACTTTTGGCAAAATAGTAATCACACCAAAGTTTAGACTGAATAGAGGTATATCTCCAGCATGAAGATCATTGAACATTGACAGAAGATCCCCTTTGATAACCTCCCAGAATCTTTGATAAAATTCAGCCGGGAAGCCATCTGGACCAGGTGCCTTGTTATGTTCCATCTGGAAAATGGCATCTTTAACTTCACTTTCCATGAAATTTGAGGTTAAAAGATCATTTTCCATCTGCGAAACTCTCATAATATCATTGTGTTCTTCCTCATCGAGGTCCAACAAACTCTCCTCAGGCTCCCCAAAAAGCTCTTTGTAGTAATTGGTTATAAAATTTTTTAGGTTAGCCTGTCCTTCGATTTTCCCATTATTATGATCGAGGAATAAATCATTTTCTTCCTGTGTTTGCCATTGGCAATTAACTGAAAGTATCTAGTATTATTATCCCCCAAGAGAACATTTTTCACTTTTGCTCGCTGATAAAATTTGATTTCTTCTTCCCGAAGAAGAGAGGCAAGATTATCCCGAGCCTGAGCCAAACAATCTCGCTCGGTCTCAGTCAAATCCCTAACTTCAGCAGTTAGATCCAACTCATTGATTATCGACAAGAATTCTTTTTTCTTGTTTTTGTAAAATCCATTCGTATGAGACGCCCATCCACGAAGAAACCTGCGCAAATCACCTAATTTGCGGTTCCATCGATGAACAGAATTATTTGCTCTCAACGGTTTATTCCAGATTTCAACCACTTTATCAAAGAAATCCGCTCGCTCAAACCAACTCAACTCAAACCGGAATGGTCTAGAGTTCCCCGAAATAGCTGGTGCGCCGGTATCTAACAATAACGGAGTATGATCCGATATACCCCTATCCAAAGCTTGAACAGAGACCAACGGAAACTTAAACTCCCATTCGGTAGACATAATGACCCTATCAAGCTTCTCATAAGTAGGATTTGGTAAGGAATTCGCCCATGTGAATTGACGACCAGAGAGATCTATCTCCCTTAAATCATAAGTAGGAAGCTCGATGCATGTCTGCTTGGTTAAAGTATGCTGGCAAGCGTGCGCGTATAATCTAATTACTAATCAGTTTCATGCACATCCTTCCATACACAGGCCTTTTTTTTTTTTTTTGGGGGTCGTTGAATGCACATTACAAATCTTGCTTACATATTAATGTACTCCTGTCACTTTAAGATAACATCACACAGGTTTTGAAGCACTTAAAACAGAGCAAAGATCAGCCCGGCCGTCCTCTTATTTGCTTAATAATTTATATGTGAGAAGAGATATATGTTTTTTATACTGCAATTTTGTTTCAGTGAAGGATATGTAGAAGCATCAAGCATGTGCCCGATATATGTAATTGTAAGATATGCCAATAGATGTCAGCTGCTTCTGTTTTAAGCTTGTTGGGACGTAGTTTCTGCAATGGTGCTTCAAAAGGGGAAAAAAAGTTGGAAAATGAAGATTGTTCATTGCGAATACTGCCAGTCCATGTCCCTGATCTGGAAGAATATATACAGGACCTTCAAAGCCTTTGTTTACAAGCTACCTCACCACGATAATTTTTTTTAATCAAATTGGATGCAAGGCATGCATGGAACTTATACTGCTTACTAGAGAAGGAATGATTGAAGCAAGCAATCTGCAGTCTGGCTGTCCACAACCCCATGCTCCGTTGAGAACTGACAATAATAGGACCAAAAGAGCATTCAAAGTGGCTCCCACGCTTCACTTCCTAATGCTAGCTTAGCCGCCTCCTTAATTTAATTTTGCCTTACAGTACATAAATAAGTTACATAGCTAGGTGAGTTAGTACGAAAAAATTGCGAAAAAAAAACTGTGGGTTTTGATTTCCCTCGTTTTTAGTTCTTTTGGCTTTTGGCCAATTAAGCCTTTTTCTTCAGCATGCGTAGCCCCTACAGCCTAGTAACCGTTGAACCGGGACTATTGTAACTATCAGTACTGATTCGAGCTCAACCGGCACTGATGGACCGGTATCAAAGGCCAATTCTGTAGTAGTGACATAAACACCAGCTAATTCTTCCAAGGATAGTAACATACTAATAAACTAAATACCTGATCTTCAGCCTTCCTATGAACAATACGAGATCATAAAAATTTCACCCTTAATTATAATCATAATTTTCATAGGTACGTACATTTAAAGAAGGATTTGCTTCATGAACAAATAAGAAAGAGTTAATGCTCCTATTTGTGAGATATTTTTCCATTATTATCTATATAGCCTCGAAAAACCAAAACAATAAGTATTTGCAAACCAAACCTGCCTCATAAAACATTATCGATTTTGTACTGGAAGTAGTAGTGTCATCCCTCACATGGTGAAAAATTGAGAAAAATATTCATACGCTCCTTTGTTCATTTTTAAAAAAAAAATAGATCCTCACCACTCGTGTGTTCAGCGCATTGGAAGCGACAAAGCAAGCTGTGGTCTAGGTGTGGCCATGATCCCATGGAGCCTTTCCTCCCATTTTTTTTTTAATTTGCAATGTCTTCAATTGCTTTCAGTGAGTTGGAGCCCTTCTCCCAGAAATCCTGCTTGTGGTAACAGGTTTTTTAATGACAGGATGTAAGCCCAGGATGCAACAAGGAGACCATCTGTTCTGCCTACAACCCTTATCCTAGTTTTACATAGGGAACCTATCTATATTAAAAAAGCCAGTGTGGAGAGTTCTTCTCTAATGACAAGTAACCTGTAATGGAAAAGATAGTCAAGCCTATGATGCCCACTAGTTTATTTTATAGTTTAGAATATGGTTTGCCCAATGAGAACAAAATTGTTAGTTAGAATGTGTAAAAGGTTTAGATTGATGTTCTTGTAAACATGTACAGGGCTGTCTATTTGGCCTTGTAACCCTGCAAAAGTTGTTTATTTCATCTTCGCCCAAAGAATACTAGGAAGGGCAGACATCACGTGAAAACTGGTAAGTATTGAAAACCTTTTTCTCAAAAGAAAGAACAGAGAGGAGTATTGAAAACATTTGAAAACTAACCGTACGTAGAACTAAATGCCCTTTAGAGGACCATATCCATAAGAAAAGAATAATTATAAAAACAGCAGACATCTCAGTGCTGAAGGAACAAGGGCGAAAAACACCCACTCAAGACCTCTAGGGGGTCTCTTTTTAACATATTCCTTTTGAGGTGTATTTGTGAAATTTGCTAGTTTTGCAATGCATAATACCATATAATTCAGTACAATGGGTCTATATATATCCCTCGCATATGAGAAATCAAATATAGATTGATTGTACTATTGTAATTTTACAAGTGTAGTACATAAAAATTGAATCATGTTTAGATACAGAAGAATAAAGAAATGCACACGTGGGGAAGTAACATTTGTTAGACCAAGCCAAACTTCCATTCTATTCTATTGGCGGTGACTTTAATGTGGAGGACCAACCTACCTCCTGAAGTTTCACCACTACGTCCTTCCAGTGCTCCCTCTGCTTTTCCGAGGGACAGTCATGACGTGTCCTATTTTTCAACGTAACTAAGAAGTCGTCTCAGAGCATGTATAACAGTTTATCTTTTAGAGTCTTTTATTTATCCACCTTATCAACCAATATTGCTCGAGATGACTAATCACACAATTGTCTCTTAGAAAAGGGCCACACAATAAATACAATAATATCTTCTAGTTTTTCTATCACTGGACCTATATATCAATCTTAAAATTGTGTATTAAACTCTCACTCTCCTTCTCCCTCCTCGGTCTTCCTAACCACTTATGCCACCACCTCTCCATCCCATGTCGCCATCCTTCACATCCCATTCTTTAGCCATGCTCCATGGCTACCGCCAGAAAGCCCTGTTCTCCACTATCGCCACCACCTCTCCTCTCCCTTCCCCTCCCTCTTTATTTTGCTAGTGCGTCGCATCCAGATCTAGCCAGATTCGCCTCATTGGAGTCAAGATTCGGCTAAACTTGGCTAGAATCGCCTCACCATCATCTTGAAATGGCCAGATTCACCATCTCTACTACCCTCGTTTGTCTCAGCATTTCTTCATACCTAGATGTGTCGTCTTCACCTCCCCCACCACCACAGAGCTGCAGCATCTGGATCCAGCCGCTGCGAGGCAAAGAGAGGATGGTGCCACACACTACGTCGTCTCTTCGATTAGGGGTGACAAAATGCGTGCGCAAATGGTGACCTGCTCCAACAATAGAAATTGTCACTTCTCCGTGCTTTACTCGTGGGCTACGATCGTCGCATCTGGAAACGACAATCTCTCTATCTGTTCATTCTCTCCCCTCCACGTAGACTTTTGCTAACGTGGTAAGGCTAACTGACAACTCACATTGTCTTATTGGAGATGCCCTGAGAGAGTGATCTATTTAGTGCTAAAATGCTAACATCTATCGTGGGCTATCCGATCTATCATATGTGGCTCAGATTGAGAGTGGTGGAACCCCTTGTCATTTAAACAATTTTGCAAAACCCCCCCTCTATTTCTCTCCTTATTCTATGAGGGGCTTCCACCATTCTCAATCTGAGCCACACATAATAGATCGGATGGCTCACGATGGATGTTAGCATTTTAGCACGGAATAGCTATTTGCACTAGATATTTCCCCTACAAAGTAGAGCTTAAAAAAGGTTAAGCAAGAAGTTAGTCAAGCTGTCCTAGAAATAAGATCTTTGGGTTCTAGACTTAAGCTACTATATATCTATTGGAATTTTTGGTTGCATGACATGTCTCTGTTTGTCACAAATTATTACAATTTTTTTATATTTGATCAATATTATTTTCGGCTATTTAAATTGTTTACATTCATTGTGACAAACAATAACAGCTTATAATTTTATAAGCTTTACATACAAGCAATAAGCAATGTATCAGGTGCTACCCATCGATAGGCTGTAATCATGCAATCTAGTTGGTGGTTAAGGCATCAATGAACATAGAAGATTCCGGAAACAATTCTACATATATTTATAATTTTAATCTACATATGTATAAAATTTCATGTCCAAGTTCAATCAGTGTTAAAACTAACAAAATGAGAAAATTCTGATAAAGGATAAATGTTACTACTATAGCAAACTTCTCTCTGTTTTCTCGTATGAGTTCAAAATTGAAATTTTAAAGGGAGCTACAACAATCCATAGACTACATCATTATTTTTATTGGGAATGTTTTCATGTTGATCTAGTGCCCTAATCTATTCACCATGGTTCAATTTTAGTGCCCATCTTTGCGCACACACAAGTGTATCTCAATAGAAACTTTGTGAGGCCACAAGTTTATCTTCAACCTAGATATTTCTAGGTGTGTGCTTAAGAGGTACACTCGCGTGTGCGCATGTTTGGTTGTGTATGCACATATGTGTGTACGAGTGCATCTTCCCTTGTAATTGAAAAAAAGATCATCAAATTTTGCAATAAGTATTGCCTACATATAACTGCTTTCAAAAATTCCAAAAAAATGGAGATATATATAGGAGAGAACATATTCTACAACCATATAAAATTTCAGGATCAACCTTAATTGCATTTGAGAGATATATGAAAAAGACAAATTCTGCATGAATAGAGATTTTCATTGTTCATCACTACTAATTTTCGTTGCTTGCCAATTTTATATTATGTAGGTAATACAAAGATAGCACTGTTAATAGGTAGCACGATAAATTTCCTCGTAACAACCAAAAGTAAAGATTAGCGAAATTGAAGTTGTACTAGTTAACTATGGCTTGTTCGCTGCTGCTAATATGCTTTGAATTGGAACATGACGGAACTTCAGTCAAGGAATACAGAAGACGGTACGCATGCTTAATTTGATGCGAACATTCCAAAGGAACTAGGAAAACATGGAAGTGTAAACAAAACTTTGATAGGTTCATTAGAAAGGACCACATGGAATAGAATATGGCATTATGATTAGTGTACTTAAACTTGATAGGAAAGGTCAAACCACTACTACGGAAAGGGCATTTAGTCCCGGTCCAAAACTGCTTTTAGTACGGTTTTTGAACCGGTACAGAACCATCCGGGACCCGATGCTCAAGGCATCGATCCGGTTCACTCACCCGATGATGGAGTATCGATGCGGTTCAATTCACATGTGGCAGCGCATTGGGAACCTGAGCCCCTCATCGATGCGGTTGGTGTCTCCAACCGTCTTGATCGAAAGTTTCATCGATGCCGGTTAGTTTCTCCAACCGGTACTAATGTTTTGTATATATATAGGTCTATTTCTCCGTAGCTATTATATATATGTGTGTGTTAAATCACAACTAATTAAAAGCACGATAATCAATCATGCACTTTGCACGATAATTAAATCACTTGAACATTCATTAACAAATTTAATTACATCTAATGTATTAAAATATGTACACATATTTATTCTTCTAATGTATTACAATATATATGTACACAACTTTAATTACAACTTTAGTCTTTCTTTTCCTTCTATTCATCGGGATCTTTTACGCGCATCGCTCTTGCTAGCTGTAGATGTCGACCACGACAGTTCACCGGTCCTTATCGAAGGGCCCCACCGGTTAAAGTTTGGTTCGTGAAACTCGCCTTTTGGATTTACAACCTCATCGTAAATAAAGCCGACGAGTTGTTCTTGGATTGCTCTCACTCATGCCGGCGAGAGTTCCGAACCTTGTTCCGCCAAATATTGAGGCACCTATCGTTAAGTCATTAACTAATCAATACTTGAATTTGTACAAGATATAAGGAGTACCTATACATCATTAAAGCTAGTAGTTATATTAACTCACCCCTTGTTGCCTTTTAGCATGCGATCGGCGGCTCGGTTTGGGTGTGCATAAACTTCGCATACATAGTAGCCGCATAAATTGTTACCCGCGTGAGTCAAGATCTGCGGTGGAAAAAGTTGAAAGCGTGAAATGGATGCAAGGAAATTAAGTTAACTAACTAAAAAGCTAGCATTATGATATACATACACGAGAGGCAATTGTAATGTCAAATTCCTCCTTGAATACACCCACGTTTTTAGCACGGAACCGTGTGAATGCACTACACATGTGATTACGAATTGTACATGATTAGAATTTGTTTCAAATTGAAGGAAATAGAGCTAGTATGATAATAAAAGGAACAAGAATTAATACCGGTTGAGCATGTCGATAAAGTTTTGATACTTTTGAACTGGTCTCCTTTATGAGTCCATAATTGTGATCGAGCTACGATCTAGCTCGATCATAAGAAGAATCCATGAAAACTATACATAGATGTGTCAGCGTAGATAACTAATTAGTTCTAACATCGTGTTATGAAAAAGGAGTAGAATGAGGTGGTACGAAAACACGTACTCAAATGAGTAGGCTAGATATATCTTTGACTTATATCTTTGACCCATTAGCGCATTGAATCGTTAGTCTCTGTTTCGCTTGGGTGGTCTCTAACGGTTGTCTCGTTGATAACTCTCGGGTCCATGAAGCCTATGTAAAAATACGATCCCTTCGGCATCTTTGTATCTCCATGCTACATAAGAAATTAGTTAGGCTTGCAAGTTAGTATAGTACAAGGAAGTGCACGATAGTTTTTGCAAATAATTAAGACACTTACAGAGTCCGACAAGCCATCAAGCTCACATCGAGGCGTCTCATGCGGTATAGATAATATATGTAGTCGATCGACAAAAATTCACCTTCACCGAAAAAAATCTTGTTCCTTAAACTTGACAAATAACATCAGAGATCATGCTTGGTCGTGTCCAAGTACCATTCATGAAATTGCCGCATCTTTGTCGTTAGTCAAGCGGCTCCTCATGCCTGACCAATGACCCGCCCACTTTAAATAACTATTTTACTTGGGCAAACTCAATCTTTTCCGTGCCTAATATTTGATTTGCGGTAAGGCCGTTTCATTGAAGAATTGTTGCATCTCCTTACCCTTCCCTCGGTGACATCTTCTTCTTGGGGCATTCCTTACTCAATGTGCTTTCGTAGTTTGATTGGCGAGGCATTTCTTTTTATCCTTCAAATTTTTAATAGTCTTTAAGCCTTTATAAAATTCATCTGTGCGAGTTGAAGCTTCTTCTCTGGTGACTTGGGTTTAAGAAATTTAGTTACCTCTCCTTTTACCACCTTCTTGGTCTCCTCATCGTTCATATCATCTACCGCCGGAAGTTCACCCGGCTTCTTGGATTGGGTGGAGGACCCCGTCTTCTTGGGAGCTCTTGGCCGAGCTGGCTTGTTTCCTTGGTGGCGCCTTCTTGGGAGGAGACGGGCTTCTTGTGGCGCTTATGTGCGCGGGAGGTGGTGTAGGAGTCGGCGCCTTCTTGGGAGGAGACGGCTTCTTCAGGCTTATATCTGCGAGGAGATGGTGTAGGAGACGGGCTTCTTGTCGGGCTTATATGCGCAGGAGGTGGTGTAGAGTCGGCGCCTTCTTGGGAGGAGACGGGTTTCTTCTCGGGCTTCTTCATGGAGAGGACATGTCCATGTTATCTCGAAAAATTATGTACCGCTTTGCGCCACAGGATGAAAGTGTGTCTTGCCTCTCCTAGCTTCAGAGTCCGTCACCTCCGAGAATTTCGAGGTCAAGGTCCTCGTACCTGGCAGACCTCCTCCACCGAGACCTTGGAGTATCCTAACCGTGATCTGTTGGCCATGGATAAGCTGCCCGGCTCTAATGGGTGAGCCATACCATCGGCCGCTTTGACGGTAAGGTTCAGCGCTTGGATATGCAGCTCACAAGGTGTCCGCCGTCGATGTCGTCTCACGGATACTTGTCCAAGTCCGCTCGCCAAATTTCACCGGAACCGCATGCTTGCCGCTACGGAGAACTAATGATGTCTGGATTACTTGGGGGTTCTTGGCCCGTCTCATGGCTGTTGGCTCAAGGCTAGCTGCACCTCTCTTGAATCTCTTCTTGCATTCTCTCATTTGTTTGATTCAGCGTTCTTCAAGCGCACTAAGTCATTGTGTGTCTGCCGAGCCTTGCTCTCGCCCGACTCCTATAGGTCTCGGCGTCTGGCGAAACCAACCTTCCACGGGACAACGCCGACGCCTCGTGTACATCCAGGGTGCTCTGGATTTTGCAAGGCCCTTGTTAGCGCGTCGTTCTCCCTGTTTGGCACGAAGCTACCCTGGGAAGTCTCCTCGATGGACCTGTACAAGCCTCTGCCCACATCTCTTAGCACCTCCCCAAACACAGCATTGCCGTTATCATCAAGGGCGCCGCCGTGAGCATAGAACCAATGCTTTGCTCTGTCGGGCCAATCCGTTGTTGCGGTGCGATACCCTTCGCTAGCGTGTCCTATTCCTCTTCTCCCATTTTGGTATTGCATGGCGGTAACCACCAGGGCCGAGTCGGTGGTGATAATTCTTCTTCTGTGCATTCAGCTTATTCTTCTCACTCAAACTTTGACCTTCGTCCGAAGTCTTGTATTTCACAAACGCATCCCAGTGATCTTGCAACTTTGGGTGCTTGTTGAAGTCGGGCGTTCGATTCTTCTTGATATACTCCGTGCTCAGCTTCTTTTTATAAGTCTGGAATGCGACCGCCATCTTCTTGAGAGTGTAACTTTTCACCTTCTCTTCGGTCCCTTGGGGGAAGGTGAATGTCTCCTTCACATCGTTCCAAAGCATGTTCTTCGTATCTTGAGGGACCTGATCCCATTTTGCTATGCTAATTGCCACGTGGTCCCTAACGTGGGCGCCGCATGCCGAATTGAACGCCCAAGCGCCGAGGGTGCAAGAGGTCGGCCGTCTCGCCGACTTCGGTGATAACATGTCTTGCCTTCTTCTTCTTGCTTGGACCTCGCTGACGTGATTGCCTGCCTGGTTGACCGATCTGAAAGCATGGTACAATCATGAGCGGGTCAGATGTTGGCTTAGCATGGTAGTGGAACCGACAATCATGAACGTGGTCGATTGTTACCTCGCCGGCCTCAACGTGCTCTGCAGACCTCATCGTGCTCTGCAGACCTCATTGGCCTCGGTGGCCTCGGGTGCAGTTCGCCGCCTCATGACCATCATATCCATAATCAAACTTCTCATAAATTCTTCTTCGTCCATCGTCATTTCTTAGGCTAGAAGAAGCACCGAAGATTTAAAATAGATCACATTTCATGTAAAGGTGATGGTACTACTCTAAAGCGGTGTGGAAGGCGATGGGGAAGAGACGGTAGAGAGGATGGGCGGCGGCGCAAGATGTTCCTAATGTAAATCGGCCAAATACTATATGATGGTAATTTTGCTAGAGTTGAGAGGAAATCAAGTGATGTTATGACCTCATGCTACAAACATGTGCACATGTAAGATCTATGCTTCTTGAACTTGCAGGGGCTTATTTTTTTTCTAAATCATTTTAGTGTGGAATAAGAGTGATTCATTATTTTTTATTAAGCAAATATATTCTTAAGAATATATGAATTTTTTCATATTATTTTGTACAATTTGTTTTTGGATTGTGATATGTCACTTTTTATACACATACATCTTTATACACACAAATATATATGTTTATACACATACATCTTTGGTCAACAAAATATACATACACATAAAATTGGAGGATTTTCTTTTTTTGTAACTCTCGGTATATAATGAATTTGATCTTGAAATTTCATACGTAGGGACACATATACATATTCATTTGACATGATACATATTCATTTGACATCTCACACATATACATAGAAATCTCACACATATACATCTCACACATATACATTTGAAACTTCACATATACATAGAAATCTCACACATACATAGAAATCTCACATATACATAGAAACCGATCAATAAAAATAGAAATTTCAAAATTCACCAGAAATTAGAATAATTCACATGATACATATTCATTTGACATGATACATATACATTTGAAACTTCACATATACATACAAATCTCACACATACATAGAAATCTCACATATACATAGAAACTGATCAATAAAAATAGAAATTTCAAAATTCACGAGAAATTAGAATAATTCACATGATACATATTCATTTGACATGATACATATACATTTGAAACTTCACATATACATAGAAATCTCACACATACATAGAAATCTCACATATACATAGAAACCGATCAATAAAAATAGAAATTTCAAAATTCACGGAAATTAGAATAATTCACATGATACATATTCATTTGACATGATACATATACATTTGAAACTTCACATATACATAGAAATCTCACACATACATAGAAATCTCACATATACATAGAAACTGATCAATAAAAATAGAAATTTCAAAATTCACGAGAAATTAGAATAATTCACATGATACATATTCATTTGACATGATACATATACATTTGAAACTTCACATATACATACAAATCTCACACATACATAGAAATATCACATATACATAGAAACCGATCAATAAAAATAGAAATTTCAAAATTCACCGAAACTCTAGTTTGATTGCTCTCAGATTATTGGGTTTAAATGAAGATTTAGAATCTTCACCTCAATCACAAATGGGCTAGACAATTTAATTTAGTGACTTAAGCCTTGAACTCTTACCACCTTAACATGCACAAGAAAATTGTAACAAGACATAGAAATCTCACACATACATAGAAAGAAAGTATATATTTGATAATGAATGATGCCCATAACATTGGCCCATAACATTGTCAATATGATGCATTGCATAGAAAGAAAGTATATATCTTGTATATTTATAAATAGTCTAGTAAAGTATCAAGAATTTCATGTCACAATCACTAGTTACAAGGATATTTGATATTTATCTACATCCTAATATCTTGATCATCCATGGATAATTAGCGAGCATGAAGTTTTTATCTACAAGATGAATAATCTTCTATCCTTTGCTCGATTTCAATACCTTAGATCTTATAACAAATAATGATTGCTGTTTAAGATGCCCGGCATCGCTACATGCTTTGCCCACTCAAGTGTATTACAAAACTAAAAATATTTACACTATTAATCATCAATAAAACCTTAATGGACAATCAACATTTCTAAAAACAATTATCAATTAGTGCATCACATCACAGTCCTAGCTATTACATTAAAAATTGAGCAATGCTATTCTAATTAGTAACCACTAGAAATCTTAAGCGATAGGATCGAGCTACCACATGAAATCCAAATTGTACGAGCAAGTGAAAATAACCAATAATTTCAATCATGCAAGTCTAGCAGCTTCAAGGCTTAGATCATTTCATTAAACGTCATGTTCATTAAGAAACCCAAATAACATCACAGAGCAATACCTCTCCCTTCCACCAAAGAAGGATCAAATGCAAAGATAACAAGGAGAAATAATGGAGTCATACAACTATTGCTCTCAGATTTAATAAATTGATGGGTTGCTCCAAATGAGCCCTCCAACACCAATTTCAGCAATATATCACAGGTATACAAATCTGAAACCATTTAGCTAAATGCACGCATGTCGTTAAACTCGGGATCAGCACCTTGCAATCTGAATATGAGTTCTAGAACTCTTAACTCAAGAAATGGAGTAATGTGCATTCAGATATTAAGGTTGCAAAGTGCTCACATAGCATTTTTTTACTCAAAAGCACCGGTGTCATTTATGCACTCATGACTACTCTCTACCCCTAAAACAGCAAACATCAAATATCACTTCAATATGACAAAGGCATACACAAATGAAATCCCTATAATTTGTACCATTCAATCACAGAAAAGATCATTTTCGGACAAGGAACAAGAATGTATCTCAGAGCAAAGCAAAGAAAGAAAATTTGAGTTTAACTTCAGCACCGGACTCCAAGCATTCAACTTCAAGCAAATTTGCAACCAAATTAAGGGTGTCTAATAATTGTAGGTTGCAATCGGGCATATTAACATGACAAACTACTTCAAAAAGAAATGGTTGCAATCAGCAAAGACTCAACCAATTCTTTAACCCTAGTTCATCATAGAGCACTACAATGAGAGGACGACAGTGAGGACTATCCGAAGGTGAGGAAGACGAACTTACATTGTACTAAGTCGGAGGTGAGGAAATGGCGGCAGGTCGCTTGAGGCGAGGAGGACGGCAGCGGTGGGGTCGCTCGGAGGCGAGGCGCTTGGAGGCGAGGTCGCCATGAGGCAAGGCTTCGGAGGCGAGGCTCAAAAGGAGGAAAGGCTTCAGAGGCGAGGACGGCGGTGGGGTCGCTTGAGGCCAGGAGGACAACGGTGGGGGTCGTTGGAGGCGAGGTCGCTTGAGGTCTTGCAAACGAATGCGGAGGCGAGGAGGAGATTGGGGAACAATGGCGGAGTAGCAAAATTGGGGAAGAGGAGGCGGCGGGAGGATTTATAGTTTGCACCATCGGTCGGCAGGTGTATCCAACCCGATCGATGTTCACATCAAGATCTGGTTGGATACACCAACCGGGATCGATGATTCATCGATCCTGTTGGTGTATCCAACCGTACTAATGGGTCACCTCGGCCCCTAGGCACTATCGGTCCGTTGGATACACCAACCGGGCTGATGTGAAGGGTTTATAAAACTCAAAATGATTTAGCGCCTTAGTAGTCGATAAGAAATCTCCTCCTAGCTAGCGCGAGGCGCTTGAGTGCGAGCTCGATCCGTGAGGTCTCGGGTTCGAGCCCCGCTGCCCCCTAGCCCTTCTTTTTTTTTTTTTTTTTTTTTCTTAAATCTACTTTGCTTAACTATTGTTTCATTAAATAATTTTTAAAAATGCTTTTACCACTTTAGATTCATTTATCTTTTTTTAAGAACGGGTTTTTAAATGTACTATTTAACTATTGTTTCATTAAATAATTTTTAAAAATGCTTTTACCACTTTAGATTCATTTAGCCTTTTTTAAGATTTCTTTTTAAAATCTCTTGCTTAACTATTGTTTCATTAAATAATTTTTAAAAATGCTTTTTCCACTTTAGATTCATTTATCTTTTTTTTAGAACGGGTTTTTTAAATGTACTATTTAACTATTGTTTCATTAAATAATTTTTAAAATGCTTTTACCACTTTAGATTCATTTAGCCTTTTTTTAAGATTTCTTTTTAAAATCTACTGTTTAACTATTGTTTCATTAAATAATTTTTAAAATACTTTTACCACTTTAGATTCATTTATCTTTTTTTTTAGAACGGGTTTTTTAAATGTACTATTTAACTATTGTTTCATTAAATAATTTTTAAAAATGCTTTTACCACTTTAGATTCATTTAGCCTTTTTTAAGATTTCTTTTTTAAAATCTACTTTGTTTAACTATTGTTTCATTAAATAATTTTAAAAATGCTTTTACCACTTTAGATTCATTTATCTTTTTTTTAGAACGGGTTTTTAAATGTACTATTTAACTATTGTTTCATTAAATAATTTTTAAAAATGCTTTTACCACTTTAGATTCATTTAGCCTTTTTTTAAGATTTCTTTTTTAAAATCTACTGTTTAACTATTGTTTCATTAAATAATTTTTAAAAATGCTTTTACCACTTTAGATTCATTTATCTTTTTTAAGATTTTAAGAAATAAAGTAATTTTTGCACTCTTATAATTCCATTGCAAATTGTCACCTTGTTATATTAGTATAGAGAGACTTTGAACAATATTGTTAGTCAAATATTAGTACAATTTGAATGTAAAATACGGAGCAACAGAAAACCTCTAGAGGAATGAGAAACTAGTATGTTAGTAGTCTATTACACCAAAAGAAAGCAAAACAATCCTTATTTGCTAACATACTTTGCTTTTACAAGTGATCCTTCATTATGATCGCGGCGTCGAGGGAGTTTCCTCTGTATCATTCAGACACCAATGTCTACATCCACCGTGAAAGGAGGCAAATCGTCGAATCGATTATACTCTTCTTCGCTCGTGGCGCCTCAACTCCGGCAATCCTTCTTTTACTCGAAGAACCACGTGGCGCCTTGGTGATCGCTCTTCGCTAGTCTTCTCCTTCGCTTTTTAGGTTTCTTTGTCCATGTCCATCACATAGAATACTGTGTCACATCATTAGCGAGCACGAATGGTTCATCCCTATAGGCCACTTGCTTGAGGTCCACAGTTGTCATACCATACTTATCGATATCCACTACCGCGGTTTGACCCATTGGCACCAAACAGAGGGACTTTTAATGGCCCGTACTCCTCCCGAGATCCTCTATGAAACCATAGTAGGTGTCCATCTTTCCATTTTGTCCAAGGCATCTATACGGACGCCCTTGCTTTGGTTGGTGCTCTTGCTATCCCGGGTTGTCGTGTAAAATGTGTACCCATTTATCTCATACCCTTGGAATGATATGATTGTTGTGGACGGTCCTCGAGCCAAGAGTTTCAATTGTTCATCGTGCATCGCTTGCCCAACAGCTTGCTTTTGTAACCAAGCTGCGAAATGATCCATTTGCTCCATCGCGATCCACTTATCGACTTCTCCGGGTATTGGGCGTAGACTCATCTCGTGATCATAGATATACTGAGCCACTACAGCTTGCTTGTTTCAATACCGTGAAATGTGCTTGTTTAAATGCAAGTAGATCGTCGCTATAGGATTCTTTTCTCCCTAAAGTCCCTTTTCCCGTAGCCTCCCCTCATGGCGTGATACAGGGCGCCAATCGGATTCAGATCATCCATGTAACTAACACAAAACTCGATCACCTCCTCTGGTTTGACACCTGCGCAATGCACCCTTCAGGCGAGACCGTTCTGAACATACTTCTTTAGGATACCCATGTACCTCTCGAAAGGAACATATTGTGGAGGAACACAGTCCAAGAATTTCTATCTCTTTAACAATGTGGACCATGAGATGGACCATAATATCAAAGAAGGATGGAGGGAAGATCATCTCAAGGCTAACGGACTATTGACCATGTCATCATGCAGACTAGATAACTTATTCGCTCGATGACCTTCTGCGACACCGCGTTGAAGAACGAACACGCTTTATGATTGTCCTCGTACCCAATCTGCGAATACCTCGCATCACCACTTTAGCAATCAGTGTCATCAACACATGACAATCATGGGATTTTATGTACCATTTTATTCTCTTTCATGTTTATGAGTCTCCTTATGTTCGAGGAGTATCCGTAAGGACCTTCACACTGCTCAAGAACTTAATCATGTTTTTTCTCTTCCTTGCTCAGAGTGTAGCTCATGGGGTGGAGGTAATGTTGTCCTTTCTCTCTCTTTTCTGATGTAGGTCGCTCACGAGTCCCAATAGTCAGAGGTCCTTTCGTGCTTGAAGTGTATCTTTTGACTTACTGTACATATCTAGGAAACCTAGTAGGTTCACGAGACATTCTTCGTGATATGCATGAAGTCCAAAGGAGTGGCGGACCTCTAAGTCTTTCGAAGAAGGTAAGTCCCAAAATATTGACTTCTTCTTCCAAATGGCCTTCGTGTGACCTTGTTCACCGGGACAGTTTGCTACGAGACCTTTTCCAAATACTACTTTCAGATCCTTTACCAAAGAAAATACAAGCGTCCCCATCGCGATGCATGGGATTCTTACGCTTTCTTCTGTCCCATCAAAATTCTCACCCTTCCTCCGTGAACGGGTCCTTCATATGGAGGAACCTACGGTGGCCCATGTACACAACCTTTCGAGAGTTTTTAGGTACTTGCTGTCCGTATCCTCTAAGCGGTGGATGCAGCTTTATATCCTTTGATAGATAGACCCGATAGGTTACCAAGTGCAGGCCGATCGTTGATGGTTACGAATAGCAATGCACGAGAGTGAAGTGCTCTCTTTGTACTCATCCCATACACGTACACCATCGCTCCACAAGTGTTAACAGATCTTCAACCAACGGTTTGAGGTACACATCAATGTCGCTTCCAGGTTGCTTCGCCTTGGATAAGCAATGGCATCATAATGTACTTCCGCTTCATACACGTACCAAGGAGGAAGGTTGTAGATACATAGAGTCACGGGCCAAGTGTCAGGATCTTTGCTCATATCGCCGAACAGGTTCATCCCATCCGTACTCAACCCAAACCTTATGTTCCTTGCATCCTCGGCAAAAGTCCGGTATGTTCTATCGACTTTACTCCACCGGGAGCCATCGACAAGGTGCCTTAGCCTTCCGTCGTCCTTACGGTCTTCCTTGTGCCAACGCATCATCCGGCATGCGCTTTGTTCGCAAATAAACGCTTCAACCGGGGATTACAGAAATACCACACCACCTTAGCAGAGGTCTCTTCTTCTTACGCCGCCTCTACCTCACAGGGTCATCACGCTGGTCTTATAC
Organism: Guadua angustifolia; assembly: GCA_036346375.1. Taxonomy (NCBI): domain Eukaryota; kingdom Viridiplantae; phylum Streptophyta; class Magnoliopsida; order Poales; family Poaceae; genus Guadua; species Guadua angustifolia. The sequence continues at coordinate 56,161,356 of CM070503.1, read as the reverse complement.
CGCAAGTTTTGCACACCGGACAAGCTTCCGAATCCTCATACTCATTGCGATAAAGGATACAATCATTACGACATGCATGTATCTTCAGACTTCCAACCCCAAAGGGCGGATAACTTGTTTGGCATCGTCGTAGTTTGGGCGGTGTTCCCCTCTAGAAGTAACTTCTTTATGAGGCATAACAACTCGTCAATCCTTTATCGAGACAATCCATTGGTCGCCTTCCATTGCATCGCCTAGTGTGGTACGCAACTTTTTATGGCCCTCGTCGACGCTTTGGGTACAACAATGTTCCGTGGTCCTCCATAGGCGCCGAACCTTTCATAATGTCTTTCATCGATGTATTCTCCTCTCCATCACACAAAGATCTGGTCTAGGTCATCATCACCACACTCCCCAATGTATCTTCGAAGAACCGTGTTGACCAAATGTCCGGGATATTGTTGTCCGCCTCTTCTTCTTCACCATCTTCTGATAATCTCTTCTTCACCGTGCTTGGTCCAAAGCAGGTATAGTTCGACATGAAACCTCTTGTGAGCAAATGAAAGTGAAGGTGGCTGGATTTTGGCCACTCCTTCTCATTCTTGCGTCTATGCATGGACAACATATGTAGCCCGACGTCGTGTGTGCATCGGCCGCACGAAGAAAATCTTGCAAACCCTGCAAGAACTCCGGGGAGCGTCGATCCATGTACATCCATCGCCGGTCCATCTACATTATGTTACATCAAGATAATCTGTTAGCTCATTTTCCAATAATGAATTGTTGAACCAAAACCTAAATATATTAGCTAGATCCACACCTTCAATCCGAGCTAAATAATAATCCAAGCAAAATATAAACCCACACAACAAGTTTTTGCAACCTACAAAAAGAATTGGTCGATCAGAGTCTGGATTCAAAATTCTGAACAAAATTCACGACGACTTTGTTTGCAAATTCTGTTGAAATTGTAACACCCTAAAAATTTCTAAATTATTATTCAATCATTTATTTTTATTTTTTCTAAATCTCTAGCACTTAATTAATGATGTTTTCAAAAATAATTTGTCGATGAAAATTAAAACCAAAATTATACTAGAAGTAATTTTCTAAGTTTAAAATATTCCAAAGTATTTTTGAAAACTTTTCTCAAATATTGAACTCATTTTATATTTTTTATAAAGCCATTCATATTTACGATATTATTTTAATTCGCAAATGAATTTAAATTTCTTCTTTTCCACAAAACCATTGCCATTTGAAGATCCCAAACTCCATGATTTCCATGCACCATTCTCCCCCCAACTACGTGCAACCAAACCTTATCCTTCATCGATCGATGGAACTAAAACCTAAATTTAAGCTAGATCCACACATTAAATGCGAGCTACATTATAATCCAAGCAAATTCTAAGCTTACACAACAAGTTTTTGTATCCTATTTGAAAAGATCAAGCTAGATCTCTACATTCATATTAATCTTTCATCAATCATGGGAAAAGATCAAATTTTTTTCATAATTCAAGCAAAAAAGAGGCTCCATTTAACACCAAATGATATGAGGAATGATGTTACTAACCTTAGTTACCTTGGTTGCGAGTAAAATGACCAAAATTTTGAAATTTGGGCAGCACCTCCCTCTACATTCATAATCTTTGATCAATCATGGGAAAAGATCAAATTTTCTTCATAATTCAAGCAAAAAAGATGCTCCATTTAACACCAAATGAAGTGAGGAATGATATTACTAACCTTAGCTACCTTGGTTGTCAAGAAAATGACCAAAATTTTGAAATTTTGGGCAGCACCTCCTCCTTCAAGCTCTTGGTCAAGCTCCACCGTTCTTTTCGCGACCGGAATGATCTGGTCTCGCGGAGAGCGGAGGAGGAAGAAGTTTAAATTGGGACTCGACGGTTGAATACGAACGGTCTCGATGAGATCACATCAAGATGCGGTTCGTGTCACGAACCGTACTATTTAGCACCCACTAAATAGTACCGGTTCGTGATACTGAACCGGCATCGATGTGATCTCATCAAGACCGTTCGTGTAGTCAACCGTACTAATCGCTTCCCAGGCTCTGAGCCGTTGAACCGGATGATCTAACTATCAGTCCGGTTCAGATCGAACCTGCATCTTGATGGGCCGGTAGCAAAGGTCGGTTCTGTAGTAGTGAACTCAGAGTTGTACAATGTAGCCATTCGATCCATCCCAAGACAATCTAGACTCTAGACCTAATTGTTTCCCAATAAGTAAAAAATTAACAAATGTACAGGACCTTCCAAATAGATAATCAGCTCGCCTTTCAATATGAAGAGCAAACGTTGTGCGGAATGAATATTTCCATCCATTGAGACCTCAGACTCTTCAGAGTTAAGAGCTGTTAGTTGAGGAAAACATACAAATTAATTAGCTGCTGATCATGCCAAACATAACCCATGATTTGCCGTGGTATCTTAGTAAATTTGATAGCGCAATATATTATCTGCCGATCGAAGCAAGCGAATCATGCAAAGCAGAATTCTTCAGTTCAGGATGCAGAATTCTGGACAAGAAAACGACATTCTTGGTACCAGAATGCAAAGAAATTAGCATTAGCAAAGAAAATATGCTCACAGCATAGGTCACTAAAATTCAAGGTTATAACATATACGACGGTTTTGCATAACATAACACCCCAAATTTCTATATCTAGGATTAAATAATAATAATAATAATAATCTAGATCATAATTATAATTAATGAGGAGGTGGGAGGTCCCGTTGGACTGACCCATATAAAGAGTGAGAAACTAAGTTCTCTTCTAGGGTTGCATCCTCTCTCTCTCTCTCTAAGGGCAGCTACCACTTTTCCCAAGGACTTCACCCTTTTTCCCCTAGGACAGCATCATTACTATTTCAGGAGGTATAGGGGGAGCCAAATGACTGATTGAGAAAGAAGAGAAGTGTTTCCATATTTTCCTCGTTAGATCTTAATTGATGTGTGGGTAATCCTCCACTAGTCTCACCTTTTCATTTAGCTGAACTTCTATGTAGATTCATTCGGTAATTAGGACATAATTAGCCTCAAAGATCATGTCAATTCACGTTTAGGGACGTTGGGTTTTTCTCTGGTTTCACACAATTTAGATCTAATTGATTTTCAAGAGCATTGGGAGTAAATCAAAAAATGTGGTGTAAAAGTTATAGATAAATTTATATATTTTCCAACAATATCAACGTCACTAAAATCCATTGGATATATTGGAAGTTATGGCCTTCGGAAATATATTATTCCACAGATGTCACCAATCGAGTGTTGTCACTGTTTTGGATATTTTAGACCTTGAATATGACCAAATTAGGTCTACATAATTACTAGATATTTGTATGAAATTTAATTATCTTTCCACACAATGCTTAAACACTTAATTGGGTTGGATAGGTTAAAAGATATGAGATTTATAAGCTCGTTGTCTAGTGAATTGTTGCGATTGGGTAGTGTTGTAATTATTTATATATTAAATATTTACTGATTGATGAATTATGGTTTTTGATTAGTATGAATAATGTAGATAAGTTTTTAAGGTTCCTATAGAGTTCAAGAACACTAAATTTGGTTGAGCGGTTAAAAGTTATGTCATCGAAAATGCTGCTGTCTAGAATTTAGTTGCTACTAGTCACAATTGTGTTAATATGCTTATTTTTCCTAATAGATAGCCGAATTAAATTATATCTATAACTAGGGAAAGCTAAATAATTCTTCCTAGTTTCCACAAGTGGTAAGTTTTGTTACTTTTGGAGTCTATTAAAATTGATATAAAATTAACAACTCTATTGTTCAATATCTTAACAAAACAGGTGTAAAATGAGTGTCTAAATGAATTAATCAAAACCTTTCACTAACTAGCACTACTATAGAAAGGTCTATATTAGACGTCACATCATAAAGGTTTTTCAAAAATCATCTGTGTTAAAACTAATCACAGACTGTTTTGCTAGCACGACTATCTATGTTACTAGATATGCTACGAAACTCTATGATAAGCTAATATCACAAACGGTTCATCCCACAAACCATCTGTGAGGTATCACAAGCACGTTGTACCAAAAACCATCTATGATATGGCAACATATCCGGTGCAACCCCCCCTCCGTGAAACCACCGTGCAACTGAACTAAAAAGTTTCAAAAATTCTGAAAAAATCATGGATGTACATCTCAACTTACCCCACCTACATATAAAATTTCATGATCAAATTCATCCTATACTAGCGGTTACAAAAAACAAGCAGCAAAATGAATAGTGATGAACAGTAAAAAATCACCGCTCATGCTAAATTTGTCTTTTTGTAACTGCTAGTATAAGATGAATTTGATCATGAAATTTTATATGTAGGTGGGGTGTTGAGATGTACATCCATGATTTTTTTCAGAATTTTTGAAACTTTTTTAGTTCAGGTGCACGGTGGTTTCACCGGGAGGGGTGATTGCACAGGATATTTTTCCCTATGATATGACTAAATATCAGAGACAGTTTATGAAAAGAATCATATATGATAACACTTATTATATATCATTCTAGAATTTTTGCTCACTGCACTCCTCACTCAAACGAAATTAAAAACCATCATCTGCCTCCTTCCTGAGCCCGTTGCCCCACCCTTCCTCGACGCCGCCTCCCTAAGCCCGCGCTTGCACGCCTCCTCCTCAAGCCCGTCACCGCCATTCCCCAAGCACTGCCATCGGCATTTCATCAAGATTAGCTCACTGGCCATCCCTCTTCCTTCCTCTCCTACTCCTCCCTTAATCTCCTTCATCTCTGCTGGCCACCCCACGCTCTGTGCTATCCCTTTTTCAATCTCTTTGTTTGGATTGTATAGACTACTATGAGTAAGTTCTAGATCTGAGTGAGATGGATGATTGGCACAATTTTTTTATCATGAATATGCTTGTTGTAGATTTTTTTTTGTGATGAATATACCACCTTGTTTGCCAATTGGGGAAGACCTGATTTGAGATGCTTTCTGTTAATCTCTTGTAGTAGCAGTTGTGTTAATTGATGTTGGCTTAAGCTTTCCTTTTAGTTTGTAGTAATACACATCTTCTAGATAATTGATTACTTTGTGATGATTTTTTATTAATAATTTGCAATGGTAATCTACCATGATTCCTTAAAAAGCAGTATCCACAACTTAAGGCATGTCGCACAATTACTCAACAGGTAATCACATTTCCTCTTTGTTGTAAGTCATTCAAGGTGTACGTTGCTCGTGGAATAGCTGAGACTAACTATTGAAATCACATAGGTTGTTCAAAGTGTACAGAATTCGTGGAGGACCATCCAATGGAGGGTCACAGCTGAACCACAATTTGAAGTTTCCGCTATACGCTATTACACAATAATCTATATCACACTTAATAATAATGCCTCTTGAACTAACCAGTTCTATTTTTGCAGTACCACCAGTAACCAAAGGGAACTAATCTATGTAGATTCTACATTTGCCACAACATACAACTCATCATCAGTACAACGAAGACCAATGACCTAGAGGTTTGCCAATCTCACAATAATTATTTCATACTTATCAATTTATGTGTGTGCATGACTTTAATCTTCCCATCAATAGGTTGCGAAATACGCTACAACTACGTTGAAATAGGCTAATCTGGGCAGAATTGGAGGAAATCTCATTTCCTTCTTATTGCGTGAGGTCATAAATCCAAAAGGCGAGTTTTACTCTGCCTAACTTGATGAGTAAAACTAAACTAGTAGTGTTGTACATGTTGTGAATTTGTGAATTAGCACTTGGGTTAATTTGTAAAACTTGTGTTGTGAATTTGTGAATTGTAGTGGCACATGTTGTAACATTCCAATTTTTCAATTTTCCGAATTTGAAATTCAAAATCTGAACTCGTGAAATTTTTCTCGAGTTAATTTTAGCTTAAAGTGAATTTTAAAGTCAACAAGGATTTAATTTGAATAATTTATAACTCAAATTAATTAATTGTTATTTTAATTGGGTTTCTTGTGCTTCATTTGATTTTTCTGTATTTTTGGGGATTTTTCCGAATTTATTTGCTATTTATTTGAATTATTTGAAGTTTATTCGAATTTCTGGTATTTTATTTAATCCGGAAATGAATTTAAATCTCTTAATTATTCTCGGGCCGATTTTCCTGTTCATTCCACCTACCGCCTCATTCACCGTTCAAATCGGCCCAAAACTCCAAATTTCAACCCATATCAATTAAAACCCTAACGCTTCTGTAGAGATCTTCAATCCGACGCGAGCCAAACCGCCACCAACAAGAACCTAACCCTAATACACTCCTTTCCGTCGCCCGTCTGATCCGGATCGAGCGGTTCTCCGTGCGCCACGTCGCCTAAGCACCCGCCGCCGCCCGTAACAGTGCAGCCGCCCGACCAACCTTGACTTCCGCGCTTTATTCCCGCAACCCTAGGCTATAAAAACTCGCTCTGGTTCACGCGCCGCACTCGCCACTCCGCGCCGCCCCTTTTCTCCCACTAACACCTTCTGGAACGCCGCCGTTTGCCTCTACAACCTCGCCGGAGTTGGCCTATCGTGCGCAAAGCTTCCGCCGCCAGTATCTCCCTCTCCGGTGAGTCTTCGGCGACACCGTTTACATCTTCGAGTTCCTCGCGTCATGCTCTCTCTATTTCGCCAGATCCGGGAGTTTCTCGTCGAGTCTTGCGCCGAAACATCTTCATCTTCCTCACGACCGGTGTGTCCCCGCCGCCGTCTCGCCGTTGATCTTCTCCACCCGGCCGTGACCGTCTGATCTCTCTCCAACGGTGCAGATCTGCGCTGCGCGTCAATCCCTCGGTAAGCCGCCACGCGTTAGCCATGTCACAGCCACCGTAGGCCCTAGTGCCCATATGTCCGCCACCTCACCGCCACATGTGCGCACGTCAACACCACATCAGCTCGGGCTGCCACGTGGCGCTGCGTGCGAGATACGTATACGCCACGTCGTCGCCAGCAGCCTGCGTAGCCGCCACGTGCAAGCCACGCGTCGGCCATGTCACTGACACGTGGGTGCCGCGTCACCTCCACGTCGGCCCTAATGTCTCGCGTGTCGCCCATGTCACCGCTTAATGTCATGGATCGCCACCGCATTCGTGAGATCGTTCGTGAACTCGGTTCGCCGTGGACCGAGCCGATGACAGACGGACCCCGCATGTCAGTGGTTACATTTTTCTTTTTCTGTTATTTTCTCGAATATCCGAATTATCAACCAATCGCATAGTGACACGTGTCAACTCCACTTAATTTCTGATTTTCCTCTCCATTTAAACTTCTGAAGCCCCGTTCTCCTCCGTTCGAACTCCGATTTGAACGGTTCAAATTTCTAAATTTATATAAAATCAAGATCTATCTGTTTGTGTCATTTTATGAATTTTAGGATTTTATTTATTTTTGGTTTATTTATTTTTGTCTCGATTTGCGTGTTTCATGTGGTGTAGACGACGCATCGGTTGAGCGAGAGGAGTATCCAGCAGAGGTTGCAGCAGCGGTAGAGGGTGAAGGCAAGTCTCCCTTGACCATGTTGAACCCAAGTTTATGAAATGCTACTTTATTTTTAAATTAGTGCATGCTATTTGATTTACGATTGTATTTTAATGTCATTTCAAATGCTTAGATAAATGCCAAATTGTTATACCACATTGAAATTCATGTTGCCAACCATTGACACCCTAGGAAAACTAATTTCTGTAATTAATGGTAAACATTTTATTATGGGAACAGAGAAAATGCTTAGCCATGCTTAATCACGTCGGTACCTTACCATTATGGAAATGATTTCATTCTTGATTCAAAAGGAATTGTGAAATGTAAGGCAATTGGTGTTGCCGGTATTAATTTGAAATTAAAAGTGAAAAATGATTTAGACCGGGGCGGAATTGGTTGAATGGCGGGTGCGGGATGCACAAAATTTTGGAATGTGATTGTCCGCCTAGTCAATTAAGGACCGATCGTGTGTTACCTTGGGCCATGCTATACAAGACAACCACATGTCTATATGGGTACGACACGCTAAGTAATTTGCATGTATCGTTATTTGACTTCGCTAGTGGGTCAGTGCGAGTTTGTCGAGACGCACTTGCAAGGCGCAAGAGGGGCTTCGGATCTGGCAGAGGTAGCCCTACCACGGTGGAACCTTAGCGGTGAAGTCGGTAGCGGTATATGCATTGTAAAGGCCTTGTCATGATCTCCCGCCGACACACCAAAGGAAGTGTGTTATTGGCCCGCACAAAGGGTTGATCATGTCGTGTGGGTAAAGTGTACCACTCTGCAGAGTCTTAAAACTACTTAAGTAGCCGTGTTTACGGATAAGGGCAAGCGTGAACGCTTTCACATAGTAGATTTTCGGTTTTGGTTTTAAATGGAAAATGATGATTTGGTTTGAAATGAAAATGTGGTTGGGAATCATGAGCTGCTAGAGCTCCGAATTTTAGTTTGGCGCTAGAGCCAACCGTAGTTGGAACCCGAAATTGTTATATTTCAAGTTTAATTAATTATGCTATTTACATTTTATTAAATTCTGCTTTATGAAATTATTACTTGTATTCAAATTTAAATTTCGCTTTATGCAAATGAACCATATTATGCCTTCCTTTGTTTAAGCCATGCATTTAGTTACTTGCATTAAGTTTCCGAGACTTGCGTAGTATGTTGCATACTCACCTCGCTTTTTTATTATGGGCTGCTTATTCCATAAAGCGATGATGGGAGAAGGGTGAACAAAGAGCATGTGATCCACCGCTCGACATTTGTGCCGAGACTTTGAGGAGGAGGATGACTCGATCTTCTAGGGAGCGTGCCTTCCGGTTGCCTGTGGGCTAACTGATTGGCTCTTTTTGTTCTACATTTCCGCTGCTACTTTTACACTTCAGCCGTAAGGCTTCATACTTGTAATAATGTGATGATGTTGTTACACTCTTTTGCTTAATACTGTTATGAACTTTATGATATGTCTGTGTTATCATCATCAGATGTTTGTGTGCGCTTAGCTGTTCTCGGACTAGCGCGTTGAAACACGTATGGGTTCGGATTTGGTAATCCGGTCCCCACAGAGGTGGTATCAGAGCCATATCGACTGTAGGTTGCAACCCTAGTTAGAATGGTCGTTAGAATTTCAAAATTATTTTTCTAAATCAAACCAACGAAATTGAATTTAGAAGTTAGTCTCCTCTCACCTTATTCTTAGGTTCTTATTTCTTCCCTTTTCTGAAAATTATTTTGAAATTTAAATTTGATCTTATCTCCGGAAATATCCCTAAGTTTACGGTCTTCTGCAAGAATTCCAAATGAAGAAGATGACGTTCGAGATTTTACTTCATGAAGAGACAACATCACCCAACAGAAAGAGGCGGAAGATTAGGATATATTAGAACCTACCATAAGATAAGCACCCTTACATGTAGCATATTATTCCGCCCTAGTTATATAGAGCAATTTACGTTGTCGTTATGTTTCGCTACTTGAAATTGGTCTTTATCCTGAATGTCAGGACTGATTCATGTGTAAACTTAACCTCTTGGTTAAAGTTCCACAATAAGTTGTCCTTATGTGTGAATATGGTAGACTTAACCCATAGGATAACTAAGAAATTATAAAATAGTTTATCTCTTATCTCTATACAACTTCCACAAAGTTATCTCCTTTTCATATAACTTCTTACCAGTGTAACCATTGTGGTCACCAACCTTTCTTAAAATAAAACCTCAATGAGATTAGTAATACAGTCTCCATTACTACTCTTAGCTTTGCTTGAGATCACACCATTCCTATATAAACCAAGTTAAGATCTTACCACATTAGCAACACCAAACTAGCTTATGCCGCTTTAGGCTAGTTAAAACTTAATGATCCAATAATAATTTCTAATCATGTTTTAAAACTCACCTCGCTTATCTAGATTATATACCATAAAAATGAGCTAGAACCGTAAAAGTTCTATACTTTTGAATGAAAAGCTTCAATGGTTGTTTAAATGAAAACTGGAAGAATTTAAAGTCCTATTTTTCTAAAAGAAATATAAAGAGAGTAGTATCAGTTATACATATACTCTTTTCTAATCTATAGAATTTAGTCTTCTTATTTATGTACTCGTTTCCCTTGTGTAGAACTTTCTTTCTCCACTCTTAAGTTATCCTGTTAGAAGTATTTCTTTCCTTATTCTTTTATGAAATGAAAACCACGAACAAATCTTTTGAAAAGAATTCGTAACAAGTCAAGAACATCATGACGCCTATATCAAGAACTTCAGAAGATGGGGATAGCGAAGCATCACAACCTCTTCGACTTCAGAGAAGCCTTGGAAGACTAACACAACAAGTGGTGCAAAAATTAAAAGAAACTCGGTTTAATAGCCTACAATAAAAGCTAGCATTTTGTGTGAGCTACATATTATTCTCATGATATAGTAAACCTCTTATGCGTAAATATATATGATTCGACAAGTAGAAGATAAACCATAGATACCCTTCCTACATACTAAGCAAAATGTATACATATTGTTTATGTGTTATTGAAATTTTGTTGTAAATCTTTTGTATTGTTTTCGGGTTACTCTCGTGAATGTTAAACCACTAGGTTGAAATTTACGATGTGCTAACCCTACCTAATAAGAAAAATTTAATTAAGGAAATTTTAAAGAACGTAAACGTTGCCTTATAACCCAAGCCAAAAACTACTTAATCTGCATAGAAACCTTTCCTAAAATAAGATTTTAAAAGAACGAATTGTTGCCGTGTAACCCAATAGAATTCCATTTAAGTAGCTTTACTCTAATAAATATTGTTGCAGGATGTCTGCAACACAATTCATTAATACGTCTACTAAAGTAATGAGTAATAAAAAAAAATTAGCCTTTATAATTGACCTTCAGTCCTCCCCAAATAACTCTGTTGAGATGCAACCTTTCATTCATCTCAAATATTTTAACGTACTCTATATCTCTTTAAATTAGCTTATTCTTACTAATGATTCTCGTGTAAACTACTAACACTCCTCATCTAATTCGTGAAACCCCGCAAGACACTCCAATCGCCAAGAAATGATAATCCTACCATAGTTCAACCAAATTCGTTGTATTTAGCTAGGCACTTCCTTTCCCCATAGCAATCGTCATAACTCTCCACTTTCTCAATGTTCATAAAAAATGTGTTAGAATCAGAACCATGGTGTAAATGCTCACCGTAATTGAACAAATCACCAAATGCACACCTTTCGCTCTAAAAACTCGCACAAGATATTGCTAATATTGGTGTAGCTTCTTTCGTAAAAGGAAATGGTTTAAACTAGAAACCTACTTCTATATCTTAATTGATACCTACACATTGTTCTTTGAAGTATTGTCAACCCAACAATTCAAGTTCGTGCTTGCACTCGCTATGGAGAAATAGGTCATGTTGTTGATGAGAGTGCAATCAATTGCTCCTACCGAAAGGAAATCATTCTCCTAGAAAATATCCTGTAAGCAATATCGCTTGTTACCCTTGTGAATGTCAAGATTATTGTCTAGTTCAATGCCCTTGAACTGATAGTCGCCAATACAATTTTGCTCAAGAGTTGGTGATCAAAAGAGGAAGAAAACCAGACACACAAGAAATATCACTTAAGGAATTATAGAAATAACACTTGATCCTAACTACCTTCACTAAGAAAGTAGTAAATGGTAATCTCCAATGGCATGTTCCTTGTCTGATAAAGAAAGTCATTAGGCTAAAGAGTGTTCTGGGAAACAACAAATTGAAATTCACAAGATAATATTAAGTATACAAATAACTGAACATGACATCATGAGAAAAGCGTGAATGCTTCAACTGTCACGAAAAGCACCAAATTCCTAAACAATGTCCACAAGCTGCACAAATATCTCCTATAGTCATAAACATACCAAGAATTTCAGCAGTCAAGTTTATAACTCCAAGAATAGAAGAAATAAAAATCTGAAGCAGTTCACCCGCAGAAGCAGATAAAGAAAAGGCGATCGAACGAAGATGCTTGTCCTAGAAGAATTCTGCTCAACTTTATCCTCAATCTCAATTGTCATTTATTCATCTTTCTAATAACACCACTGAATAATTGTCTGGTACAAGAATATATATATATATCGGAAAGTCAATATTATTTGCCTTTGCTATGAAAAACAAAAGTATTATGCCAACTGTTGCCTAAAGCAAGAAGCAAACGCCACCTCATTCTCAACCCCGACAAGCTACGCAACATTCTCTAAGGCAACCTCAAGAATTTGAAGACAAACACTTCCTTAGACATATATCAATCCAACTCAAAATGTTAATCCAATCATTCGTGGCATTCACCTACAAAGATGAATTCGCGAAGAAGTTTATGACCGCCAGCGTAGTGCTAGGTATGATGCTTATGTATTTGAACCTTACCAGGTATGAGTTTAATTTTAAGATCAACTCTTTGATCCTAGTCACTTCGATCATCTATTTTATATCATTAGCAAACAACCTTTCGATGTTTCAAATAAAATGGGTAATGTCACTTGTATCAACCGAGAAGAACTTGAATACTTCGCCAACACCTACCCAAGAAGAATTTTACTTCACCTCGATAAGGAAAACATCAACAATTTCTAAGCTATCTCAAAGATCTAGAAAACATCAAGTGTTTAGAACAACCCCCGCCTCGATATCGGGCTCGAACGTAAACATCTTTCTTATGTGATTGTACCCAAAGACTTGTTGTGGTATTGAGTACGCCCCTTGTGTATTCAATTCTCGCAATCAAACTTTTGAGTCTATACCTTTTATTCCTTCATAGTTTTTAAAACCAAAGAAAAAGAAAACCCTTTGTTTACCAAAGTGAGCAAACAAGTTAAATCGCCATGAATCATCTTATAATCCTCTTACCTCAACCCAATACTTGAATTATCTATACATGTTTTCCAATTTAAAGTCAACTCGAAATGACATTTATTCTCAGCTCATTTCGTCAGCTAATGTTGAATTATACAGATCGACCATTGTATTCAAATACCTTTCTTGACATTAAACATTCAGTTTTCCCCAAATGAGAGTAATGACAATGCATCTTTTCTTTCATCTCAAATATTCTAATCATACCACATACCACTATATAAATTAGATTATTAACAATACTAGTTATTTAAACAAAAGAGACATGTAGAAAGTATTAGTATCTCTCATCTGCTTACCTAAAATTAAAATAGAAGGCTTCTCTATTTCTCACACATCAACTAGGAATCACAAGACGAAAGTCCAGTGGAGCAATCATCCGAAGAAGAAGCCACCTGGGAGCGCGAGGAGGATCTTCGAGCGGACTACCCCAACCTTTTTCCCTGGGTAGTTCCAAATCTCGGGGTCGAGATTTCTTGTTAGGGGGGAAGGTTTGTAACATTCCAATTTTTCAATTTTCCGAATTTGAAATTCAAAATCCGAACTCGTGAAATTTTTCTCGAGTTAATTTTAGCTTAAAGTGAATTTTAAAGTCAACAAGGATTTAATTTGAATAATTTATAACTCAAATTAATTAATTGTTATTTTAATTGGGTTTCTTGTGCTTCATTTGATTTTTCTGTATTTTTGGGGATTTTTCCGAATTTATTTGCTATTTATTTGAATTATTTGAAGTTTATTCAATTTCGTATTTTATTTAATCCGAAATGAATTTAAATCTCTTAATTATTCTCGGCCGATTTTCCTGTTCATTCCACCTACCGCTCCTCGTTCACCGTTAAAATCATTACCAAAACTCCAAATTTCAACCCATATCATCAAAACCCTAACGCCATCAGATCTTCAATCCGACGCACAGCTGCATACGCCACCAACAAGAATCCTAACCCTAATACACTCCTTTCGTCCGCCTGCGTCGATCCGGATCGAAGGGTTCTCCGTCGCCACGTCGCTTAAGCACCCGCCGCCATGCAGAATAAAGGTAAATTACCGACCAACCTTGACTTCCGCGCTTTATTCCCGCAACCCTAGGCTATAAAACTCGCTCGTTCACGCCGCACTTCGCCACTCCGCGCCCTTTTTCTCCCACTAACACCTTCGAACGCCGCTGTTTGCCTCTACAACCTCGCCGAGTTGGCCTATCGCATAAAGCTTCCGCCAAAGATCTCCCTCTCCGGTGAGTCTCCCATGACACCGCTTACATCTTCGAGTTCTCACGTCATGCTCTCTCTATTTCGCCAGATCCGGGAGTTTCTCGTCGAGTCTTGCGCCGAAACATCTTCATCTTCCTCACGACCGGTGTGTCCCCGCCGCCGTCTCGCCGTTGATCTTCTCCACCTGGCCGTGACCGTCTGATCTCCCTCCAACGGTGCAGATCTGCGCTGCGCGTCAATCCCTCGGTAAGCCGCCACACGTTAGCCATGTCACAGCCACCGTAGGCCCTAGTGCCCATATGTCCGCCACCTCACCGCCACATGTGTGCACGTCAACACCATCATCAGCCGCCGCGCGGCGTGGCAAGGCGAGATACGTATACGCCACGTCGTCGCCAGCAGCCTGCGTAGCCGCCACGTGCAAGCCACGCGTCGGCCATGTCACTGACACGTGGGTGCCGCGTCACCTCCACGTCGGCCCTAATGTCTCGCGTGTCGCCTATGTCACTGCCACGTTCGCGTACCTGCCACCGTACCCGTGAGATCGTTCGTGAACTCGGTTCGCCGTGGACCGAGCCGATGACAGGCGGACCCCGCATGTCAGTGGTTACATTTTTCTTTTTCTGTTATTTTCTCGAATATCCGAATTATCAACCAATCGCGTAGTGACACGTGTCAACTCCACTTAATTTCTGATTTTCCTCTCCATTTAAACTTCGGAAGCCCCGTTCTCCTCCGTTCGAACTCCGATTTGAACGGTTCAAATTTCTAAATTTATATAAAATCAAGATCTATCTGTTTGTGTCATTTTTATGAATTTTTAGATTTTATTTATTTTTGGTTTATTTATTTTTGTCTCGATTTGCGTGTTTCGCGTGTAGACGACGTACCGGTTGAGCGAGAGGAGTATCCAGCAGAGGTTGCAGCAGCGGTAGAGGGTGAAGGCAAGTCTCCCTTGACCATGTTGAACCCAAGTTTATGAAATGCTACTTTATTTTTAAATTAGTGCATGCTATTTGATTTACGTATTGTATTTTAATGTCATTTCAAATGCTTAGATAAATGCCAAATTGTTATACCACATTGAAATTCATGTTGCCAACCATTGACACCCTAGGAAAACTAATTTCTGTAATTAATGGTAAACATTTTATTATGGGAACGGTAGAAAATGCTTAGCCATGCTTAATCACGTCGGTACCTTACCATTATGGAAATGATTTCATTCTTGATTCAAAAGGAATTGTGAAATGTAAGGCAATTGGTGTTGCCGTATTAATTTGAAATTAAAAGTGAAAATGATTTAGACCGGGCGGAATTGGTTGAATGGCGGGTGCGGATGCACAAAATTTTGGAATGTGATTGTCCGCCTAGTCAATTAAGGACCGATCGTGTGTTACCTTGGGCCATGCTATACAGTACAACCACATGTCTATATGGGTACGACCTGGCTAAGTAATTTGCATGTATCGTTATTTGACTTCGCTAGTGGGCTGTGCGAGTTTGTCGGGACGGCACTTGCAAGGCGCAAGAGGGGGCTTCGGATCGGGCGAGGTAGCTCTACCAATGTGGAACCTTAGCGGGTGAAGTCGGAGCGTATATGCATTAAAGGCCTTGTCATGATCTCCTGCCGACACACCAAAGGAAGTGTGTTATCGGCCCGGCACAAAGGGTTGATCATGTCGTGTGGGTAAAGTGTACCAGCTCTGCAGAGTCTTAAAAACTACTTAAGTAGCCGTGCCTACGGATAAGGGCAAGCGTGGAACGCTTTCACGTAGTAGATTTTCTGGTTTTTGGTTTTAAATGGAAAAATGATGATTTGGTTTGAAATGAAAATGTGGTTGGGAATCATGAGCGGCTAGAGCTCCCGGAATTTTAGTTTGGCGGCTAGAGCCAACCAGGTAGTTGGAACCTGGAAATTGTTATATTTCAAGTTTAATTAATTATGCTATTTACATTTTATTAAATTCTGCTTTATGAAATTATTACTTGTATTCAAATTTAAATTTCGCTTTATGCAAATGAACCATATTATGCCTTCCTTTGTTTAAGCCATGCATTTAGTTACTTGCATTAAGTTTCCGAGACTTGCGAGTATGTTGCATACTCACCCTCGCTTTTTATTATGGGGCTGCTTATTCCATAAAGCAGATGATGGGAGAAGGGGTGAACAAAGAGCATGTGATCCACCGTTCGACATTTGTGCTGGAGACTTTGAGGAGGAGGATGACTCGATCTTCTAGGGAGCGTACCCCAGTCGGTTGCCTGTGGGCTAACTGATTGGCTCTTTTTGTTCTACATTTCCGCTGCTACTTTTACACTTCGGCCGTAAGGCTTCATACTTGTAATAATGTGATGATGTTGTTACACTCTTTGGCTTAATACTGTTATGAACTTTATGATATGTCTGTGTTATCATCATCAGATCTTTGGTGCGCTTAGCTGTTCTCGACTAGCGGTTGAAACACAGAAGGGTTCGGATTTGGTAATCCGGGTCCCCACACATGTGTACTTGTGCATTCAATTGGTTAATATATCTAAGTTGATTTCTCAAATGGATGTGCTATGATGTAATCTATAATCTGCTTATACTATGGTGTAATCTGAGTTGATTTATGATGGTATATGTGTACTTGTGGATGTGTAATCTGTGATCTGCTTATTTCAGAAAGCATGGCTAACATTTCCTAAGTCTAACCAATAAATAGAAAAAGCTTCAGCAATACAAAATAATATTACAGACAGTTCCCGAGGAAAAACCATCTATGATACATCTCATATCATGGATGACTGGGACTATGAACCGTCTATGATAATTGACGAATACTCATACCAAGGGTACCCCACAGCAAAGTATACATCTATTTCAAGATCGTCTTTCTCTCAATCGTACATGGCGACAAGACTTGCAGCAATATAGAGTGTCGGAGAAGATGGGCCGTTCTAGGCCACGTCCTGGTCGAAGGCCTCCTCAGGACCAGGGATCCCCGGCCCCGCTCAAGCCCACCGGGAGAATTCCAACCTGGCCTCAGGTTAGGAACCCCAGCCGGCTCCGACCGAGACCCGGGTCCGACACCCCCGCAGACTCCGACCTAGACCCAAGTCCGGTGCCCCAGCCGCCCCGACCTAGGCCCGGGTCCGACGCCCCCGCAGGTTCCGACCTGGCCTTAGGCCGGGGCCCCAACGAGCCCCAACTCTGTGACCTCCGCCACGTCGACAGTCGGCGACAAGCTGGTCACCTGCCTCACGGACATGACGGCCATGCTAGGGGCGGGTGGCTCCTTCCCGAGACAGCCAGGGGGACGCCAGAATCAAGCGCCCGTCCCTTCACGCCGTCACTGTCTGACAGGCTCACAGAGGGTAGGTGCGCACCTTCCCAACGGAGCGCTGTTCGTTGTGTCTACTAACCCAGCATGGGATAAACAGGAACCCGTTAGTCATCAAGACCAAAGACCGGGACTCCCGGGCATAACATGCCCCTACCTTTTTTCTCCAAACTCCAGTGTAACCTGCCCCCTCCGCCTATATAAAGGGAGGCAGGGCCCTTCGGGAAGGGGATTCGACACATTCTCATTCACATTCGCACTAGACCCACATAAACAAATGTCCCAGAGCTCCCCACTCGGACGAACATTCCCGAGCTCCCTCACTCGGACGAGCGCTAAGGGCCTGTCCTTAGCCCTCGCTTATAATCCCTTGCAATCCACCGCACTCCGATCAATACAAGACCACCGCACGAACTGGACGTAGGGACGTTCAGCCCGAACCATTATACATCTTGGACTCTCGTAGTCTAACCATTCAAGGAGAGGGAGCGCGCGACCCCTATACTTACAAATTTACTTGCCGGTTATATGAACACCGATAATAATAGACTATCACAGACAGTTCTTGATACTGACCTTCTGTGATAGCCTAGCTAGGTGTTTCACAGACGGTTCAAAAACCATTTGTGATACGCCATATTATCACAAACACATGTTTACAGATAGTTCAAAAACCATCTGCAATGGCCTTTTCTATAGTAGTGTAGAAAGTTGTAGGAAATTTTGTAGTTTTTACAACTTATATTGTTTACTATGTTTAAGCTTCTGAGCTAAGAGTTATGGTCGTTCAATAATCAGGATAGCAAAAAGGAGTTGTCCAGCGAAGGGAAGGTCAGAATTGTGCATAGGAGCGGTATTATTATGTTTGATGTTATGCACTATTGTAGTACACTGTTGAGTTAGGGTTATCTATTGTAGGAGGTGTAATTTAAGTTCGACATCAACCACACATCACTCCATCTCTTATGGGTAAGAAGACAAGTATATAGTAGAACGGTAATCGGGTTGGTTGCCCTTATTGTTTTATGTTTGTAATTTACTTACTAAGTTGATTTACATAATTACTTACTACCTATAGTGCCTTTATGGTGATGAATTAAATAATAAAGATGAGATATGTTAAATGTTAACAAGCCATTGCATTTCCATAATGTGCATGCATGGTAGATAGATGTAGCCTTTGTGAGCATAAATGACCGACTTTGTGTGGGCGTGAAAGACTTATTTTGGTAGGCACCCCTACAGCATGGAGGGATTGAGAGAGTGTGATATCAATAAGTGTTTACTTAGTTATATCAGTATAAACTATGTGATGTGTATGTGATAATGTAGCGTTCTACACACAAAAGTTGTTAATCTTACGAGAAAAAATGAATGCGATAACATTCTATGCACTTAGAGCTCTGGAGTGTTGATGTAACTCATAGGCATATGGTGGCTAGATTTCCCGAGAGCAAATGGAACAGAAATGTTCATTATCAAAAGTGGCAACCCCCCCCCCCCCCCTCTCTGCGCGATGGAAGTGACAACCTTTTCAACTTCTTGTATCAGCAAACGCAAGATTTGACATTGAATTTGTCTCAAAAGTTTTTACTAAGCCTTTAAATTTGTATAACTGTCCTAAACTTAGTGCAGAACTTCAGATCCAAACATGATACTGTTCAAGAAGCTTGACCTACCCAGATGTCTGTAGTGCACATGCCTTCCTAGCCCCTGTACTCTGTAGTTTCATACAGCACGCTACCCGTGAACTTGCTCGATTTGTTATTCAGTACCCTGAATCTTTACTAGCCTTAAACATCATCATCTACCTCTGTAAAGAAGTTGGAACTTACTACGTAAATGCATTCCTTCCTGAAGATTACCATAGAACAGTCAAGCAGCTGGTTGCTTAGTTATCCAGGACCTATCTTAAATGAGCTGAAGAAAGATGAAAAAATATTTGAGAAACTAGGAGATAATCCAAGCACACTCTGTCTCTGCAAATTTAAGAGCATACTAATTCAGACAGAAAAGATATTTTTCTCGTCATAGTAATCAAGAGAGGACATTATATGCACGCACAAATGATTGGCATTTGGTAATCACATCGCCATAATACCTAAATTCAGAAGTACCAATAGCTCATTAAAAACAATCAAGATCATGAGTATATCAAGACGTGCAAAGAAAGGGGATGAAAGAAAGATACACTCATCAGACTAATTTTTCGCATTCAAACAAACAAGGAAATCACCAAGGTCAGCCCCCTGAGTAACTGAACGCAATTAAACAGCAGAGTGAAGGCAACGAATGCATTCATAGCGCTAGAGTCTACAAAGCTCCTCTCCTAGAAACTACTGTAGTGATCTCAGTGAAAGCACTAGTCTTCCACCGAGACTACTAGACCGTGCACACAACATGTCGCGTCAAACCTACACAATAATAATGAGTATATATAATTTTAAAAAAACTCATAGTGATATATAATTCGGTATAGATGAGAAATATGATGTAAAACATCACTATCTGTCTGTCCTGAGAACCAATAATAATGAGTCGATAATCGGTTCTAAAGTCAGAACCGATAGTGATGTTATAGATATCACTATCGGTTCTTAGGTCCACACCAATAGTGATATTTTACTATTTGTTCTGATATCAGAACCGATAGTGATGATTTTGTCATCACGATTGATTCTGATGATAGAACCGATAGTGATAGTAAATGTCCTCGCGCTTGACCCCTCAACTTAACTTTCTGCGTTTGACTTCTTGGCTTCTCATCCTGATCTATTCAAATACGAAAAGCCGAGGCATCCACCTCACGCTTGACTTCTTGGCTTCCCCTTTATTCTGTTAAAAAAGGAGTTTACTCCTCTCTACCTACATCACCCCTCCACCTCCCATCGCCCGAGACACCCATTTGTCTCCCCAGGCACATCGTCCATTGCCTCCCCTCCCACGCATCGCCCATCTGCTTACCCGAACACGTTGCTATTGTCTCCTCCCTTGAGCACGTTGTCGTCGTCTCCTCCCTTGAGCACGTCGTCACCTCCTCCTCCCCGACCATGTTGTCTCCTCCTCCCCGACCATGTTGTCGCCTCCTCTCCAAGCACATGGCCGTCATCTCCTCCCCCGTGCACGTTGTCGCCTCCTCCTCCCTAAGCAATGTTAGCCGCACTAACTTTTTATTTGGTGCTTTGTGATCAAGTATAATCATCTCTTTGTAATTAATTTCTTTATTGTTATTGCAAAGGGACTAGACAATTTACTTGTCTCAGAGACCTTGCATGTGGAGAGACATTGTTCGATAAGGAGTTAGGCTGGTTATATTGTTTGTGACAATATTGATTAATCATTTACATCTATAATACTTGATTAGTTCAATTGATATCATCTATTAAGTGCTACTAATATGTCCATGCTCATTGTGCTTACTGTTCTATTCATGCTTGGCTGTTATTGTTTTGTTTATGCTATTATTGGTTATTTTGAGCATTTGAACCGTTGCTAGTAGCCTTTGTTTACATGCTTTTAGAGTCTGTAGTGTTGTAGTTTCAATAAGTATTCTTGCGATTTGATTCTCTTAAATATATCTTAGTTCAATTCACTAGGTTTTACAAACTGTCAACTATTAAATCTATTTTTAAAGGTAAAGTTATCACAAATCAAACTAATATTTTGTTGCTAGTGGCGAGGAGGCCTTTCTAAGGCAGTCCGACATCTGAGAACACCTTAAAATCAATTTGAACTTGATTGCTAGTTGTATGCCTCTATTAATATTAATAGTCATACATATGCTTAATTACTTGATTATGAGTATATTTACATTGATATTGTCAAGTTTTATATATAAAATAAAGTCTACAAATAAGATAGACGACATGAAAAAACTATTGGATGTTAAATGAAAACTTGAGGTGGAGATAGAACAATTGAAAGCAAAGTCTAAGTTAACAAAAAAATTTATAAGATAAAACAAAAACTGAAAGATAAATGACAAATCACAAGATATTGAATCTCTTAACTATGTACTTATCATTAAAGAGCGTAGGGAAAACACAAAGTTGGAAGAAGCTAAAATTGAGCTTATAAAAGTTTTTAGTATTTAATTTAACATAGTAACTGATAATATACCAAGATAGCCTATGTTCACAACAAAATAATCATTTTTGTAGGGATTAAGATATATTACTGAAAGTCAATTAAGTATTGGTGTCAAATAAATGACTACTATGCTAGAGCTATCGAACTACAAGGAGAACCAGAAAGCCTCTGTTGTAGAAGGTTTGGTAAATATGATGGCAGATATGAAAAAGCCTTAAGGTCTCATTATCATGATCTATCAAATAATGCTTTTTCTCAATATATGCTTGTTAATATTTTAACTAGTTTATTGTATCCTTATAATATAGCAGAAAATTCTTCAAACAAAAGTTGGCTATAAAAGTAATATGAAAGATTGCTCTTGTAACAAGAAGTTCTACAAGGAAAAGGCTGCTAGAGGATTGCGCCGCTGATTTCTGTATTGAGTATGTTCAGTGGACAATTTTTGTGGCACTCTAGATGCAATTGCTTGGGGCAAAGAGCCTTTTACTAGGATGTCGAGGCTGCCTGAGAAGAGTTACATTAGAGAATTGTTCTACTAATTTCTTCATATTGAGTATGTATATTGTCAACAATTTAGTAAATGTGAATATATTGTGAATTTATCGATCTGTGAGAATACTGTAAATGTGAATATGCTGTGAATTTTTCAATTGTGCATAGACTATCAATCTATGAATGTGCTGTGAATTTGTCAATCTGTGAGTGTGAATATACTATGAATGTGAATATATTGTGAAGATGATACTTGGAATATATCTCTATCGGTTCCACAATTAGAACCAATAAAGAAGTATATTCAATAATCTCTATTGGTTCCACACTAAGAACCTATAGAGATCATAAGCACTTCTCTATTGGTTCTAATCATGAAACTGATACAGATTTTCAATTATCTCTATCAGTTTCTAGCTTGAAACCGATAGAGATAATAGGTCTTCTTGGTTAGTTCTAACCTTAGAATCGAGCGAACACTGACTGTGATAGCTGCTCATTATCATTGTCTATGGACTTTGTATCACCACAAAAACTGACCCAAATAACAAAAAAAGAACCGACTGAGATAATCAATTCTATAGTAATGATATGATCTAAGATTATATAAGCATTACCAATTGACGTGCAGGTATGACTTTTCAAAAATGAAGAACGTGGCGGATCATGTTTGCACATCGAGGTAGTAAGAACCTTGTCTCACAAGTATTCACACGAATAGGAAGAAGACTCCACGTGCTGGTCTATTAGAACCTTGGTAGCATGGCCCTCTTGGTTCTCTTTGGAGTTAGTCTCTCAACTTTGATTATCCCCACATAGCCTAGGTACATCTTTATTTATAGCTAAGGAGTCAAAATAAGATAAGCTCGTGACGTCTCTGTGCTGCAATCGAATAGGATTCGAGATAGTCTTTATCAATTCAAATCCTTATCTAAACTGACTCTATGTTTAATTCGTATTACTTTAATCCAAATCACAAAGATTTGTTGTGGCAAATTTAAATAATTTGAATCAAACAAAAAAATTATTCTGTATTTAATAATGCTAATATATTAGCTATCCAATTTATTAACAAACCAGTAGGTTCCCATTTTTGTGTATGACCCTATAGACCCATTGTGATGTTGACAGTGTATCAAATCAACATTCGACAAATATGTCATAAGTGGCTCCTAACAGAACATTATGGCTTCCTATATCACATGGATATCATTTATCTAAGAAGTCATCAACGAATATCTGTTCATTCCTTTTGTCAGTTTCATATATCAAGATTAAACTCAAGGAGATATGTATCATTCTTGTATTATTTAATCCATTGTTTCTCGAATCTATAAAGCTAGACTAAATAGATTAAGCGGTTGACACCTCAACCTACTTGAGCAAGGCCATACACATCATTTAGTCTTTCTTCTTCAAGTGGTCTTAAGATCATTCATCACGCACAAATAACTATTCCTAAATCAAGAAATATTGTATAAATTTCGCATCCGATCAGTAAGCCGTAAAGAATCATACCATATGCTTCTTGCATACACAGATGACTAGACGATCCCATCTACCATAGAAGATCATTTGTTAGTGGTGAACCAGTCACTATTGTCACTAAGGTCTTGTTAAAATTCTGACCCACTTACAGGGGACTCCGGTCGAAAATAGACTTTCCAAACCAGGCCTATGTGAGTCTTTTGTGTTAGATACTACATCCATCAACAAAATATAGGTCTTATACGATCTGCGCAGCAAAGTTTTTGAAAATTTGATCGCTAATGAGTAACTTTCACAAATCCTTATGTTTTAGGGCAAAGATAACACAAACCCTATGTTATACAATTTTTTTCTGACAGAACTAGATGTTTTTCGTCATAATGCCTCAAAAACCTCTAACATTTGGCTTATCTTATTCCATCCAACATGATATGACAGATGAGTTCCACCTGTATGAGTTAGAGTTACAAGTAGAGTCAATCTACGAGCCCTTACCCAACCATCTTTTTGGGGTCGCCTTCGTTGTTGCTGATTGTCGTCATGACCTACCATCACCGAACATTGCATCACTCATCGTGGCTAACAGGTGGGCCTGAATTCAATAAATGAGGTTGATTTGTTTGTCTGACTAATAAATTGGTTCCATCTATTATATCCTGTTGGATGAAATGAAATATAGCAAACCTAGAGTTTTTTGAACATTTTGCCCAAGAACGGGTGGTTCTATAAACAAATTGTAAAACCTTGAGCTTTGCGTTACCTTTGCCCTAAAATCTACGGTTCTATGAAATTTATTCATCATTTATATATATTATTTACGGCAGTATATTATGTTACAAAACTATAGCCAAACTCTTGTGTTGGGTACCATGGAAAATAAAAAAGAAAAGATATTAATAAATATTAAAAAAATCGGATGTGGGCAAGTGGGAATTGGAAGGTGAGAGGCCGAGATGGAATGCAAGTCAATGTTGACCCACCGCCGCTCTTCCGAGTGATAAAGAATAGCGGTGGGTATTTTTAAACCGAAACCGACTTAACCGATTATTTCAATTTTTTTTCGGTTCAGTTTTTGTTTTGGTATAATTCGATTTTCGATGTTAATCGTTTTTTGTTTCAAAGAAAAAACAAAATAAACGAAGAACTGAATAACCCAAGTACAATACCACTTTTATAACGTTCTTCCTAAAGCCACTAAATAATTCTTATGTTCTAACATATTTATATATATGTTTGCTATATTCATATGTTCTATCATGTTTACACTGTAATGACCAATAAATATTATGTTGGTTTATTTTTACTTTGTGTTTTGATATGAGAAGGATTAAATCTAATATACCGGTGTTTATACATATTTTGGTTAATCAAAAAACCAAATTAATATAACTAAAATATTTCGATTAATTTATTTTAGTTTTTACTTTGGTTAAAAAATTCTCGTAGCTAGTTTTTAAAAACCGACTATTTTTTTTTTAACAAAAACGATCAATTAGACCGAATGCCAACGGCCTAAGATCTGCTCCAAGCGCTTCTTCCTGAATCCTTCCCACCCTTGAAGGATTCCTTCCCGATTTTCATTCCTTCACAAAGAAAGCACCGCAATGATTCCTTTCCCCATTCCTTCCCTTCCCAAAAGTACCTAACTTTTCTCATCCTCTCTCATCCCATACAGCAATTCTATATAATGAGGGGTTCTAGTCTTCATGATCCTCACTCAAACCCCATTGCCAAGATCGTGAATTCACTCGCTGAGCGTAACCATGAGTTCTTTCAATCCATTGAGTCTCGACTACCTTTCGTCCTCGAGTGATGATTTACGAGGTCCTCCTTATGATGGCAGAATGAGGAGGAGGAGGCGGAATCCGAATCCGTCGAAGGGGTCGGTTCCAGTGACATGCGATTCTGACAGAGGTCACCGTGAAGGAGCGGCTAGGCTCTATGTCGATTGCCATGACTTCCCAATGTATGGCCACACATTGTTCAGGCGGAGGTACTAAAAACCCGAACATCTCACGAAAATGGATGATGCATAGGTCATGTCTGTTGTTCTTTCAATTTATATGATATTGTGTTAACGCAGGTTTAGGATGAGCCGATCCCTGTTTACACGCATAGCCGAAGCCGTCGAGGGCCACGACGATTGGTTCAAGCAAACAAGGGATGCCACCGGCAAGCTCGGCTTGGACCCTCTGCAGAAGATGACGGCCGCTATCCGGCAGCCTAGCGTCACGTGTCCTCGCCGACGGTGTGGGCGAGTACCGCGGATTGGGGAAAGTATCGCTCCCTATCTCAAGAAGTTCAGACGGGCGGTGGTGGCGGTGTTCGGCGAGCAAGACCTCCGCCATTTAACGCAATGACACACTAGACTCCTACAAGTTGGGGAGCAGAGGGTTTCTCGGATGCTTGGTAGCATCGATTGTATGCATCGGACTTGGAGGAACCGCCTAAAGCATGGCGGGGGCTTCACAGGCATACCCAAAGCCTTCCATAGTATCGAGGCGGTGGCCGTGACGACCTATGGATATGGCACGCCTTCTTTGGGATGCTCGTAGCTTGAACGATATTAATGTGCGCATCGTTCTAATATATTTTCCAGGATAACGATGGTTCAACTCCGGAGGTCACGTACTACGTCAACGGAAACCAGTACAATGTGGGATACTACCTCGCCGACGGGATATATCCGGAGTGGGCGTCCTTCGTGAAGGCTATTGTTGCCCCGATGGGAAACAAGCGCATCCACTTCTCCACAATGCAAGCCGAGCGAGGAAGGATGTGGAGAGCTTTTGGAGTGCCGCAAGCCAGTTTGCCATTGTACGAGGTCCCTGGTTGCTTTGGATCGACGACACTTTGGTACACTATGACCGCATGCATCGATTATATAACATGATTATCGAGGACGAGAGGACGGTCCACCCCACCGAGTCCTTCGACTATATGGGTACCGGCCGTGGTAGGGACGCCACCCGCAGGTCGGTCCCGCATCGCATCGGCTTACTCAAAGACGGAGAGACCGCGAATCGCACCATCGGTTGCGATCGGACCTTGTCGAGCACCTCTGGCACGCCACGCCAAGAGTACTATCGTAAGCGTGATGTCGTTGCTTGTTCTCGATCGTGTTATGCACCCTTTATGTGAGCTTGTCATGTATTGCTCAACCTCTTGTTTCAAAGGTGTCATGTACGCATGTCCATTTTAATAACAAATTCAGCTTCTCAGCTATGCTGTCCATGTGTAATTCCGTAACACACAGCAATTAGAAAAGTTCCATACATGTACCAACAAGGACCGAGCATAGAGAACATGTAATCAGTTAACACAACAGCTGATAAGTTAACACAACAAGTCATAACACAACATCTCATAACAGAACAAGTCATAACTTAACACAACATCTCACAACACATTATCTCATTAAGCATAGTGTCATAACATAAGAGATCAGAACAACAGGTCCGTACACAAAATATCATCGTCCATCAAACAACAAGGCACCACATCTGTGGCGAAGTCCAAGCAGTTTACCATCATAATGACCAGGCTAACAAACAAGCACAGATAAGCATTCACTCAAGCAAGGTCGGTCTACAGCCTACCCAATATCTCTTCCTGGCGCTTTCGATAATACTCACGGATCGGACCTGTCAGTGTGTTCAAATCAACGTTCATAATCCTCTCGTCCTGGTCCTTCTCCATCAATTGTACTTGTCGACGCTTTACGTCCACCATCTCGTTTTTGGCTTGGGATATCTTCTCGAATTGCTCAGTGTAGACACCCACTGACGACGCACTGCTGCTACTGGCCCTCTTCCTTGCCGCCTTGGCTGCATCCCGGCCTACGGGTCTTGTCGACTCGTCACATGAACCAACAGGGTCGAGCGGGTCGGCATTGTTGTTCGACCCCCCCGGTGCATCACCATGCGGTCCGTCACAAGCATTGTCCTTTGCCTCTTCTCGCCCATGTGCGCAGACCACCACGGTGATCGGCTAGAATCACCCAAAGAAGGTTGAATGCGAAGACCTTCCCCTCACAGTCCTGGTACATCCTCGCCGCATGGGCCATCTGTCCATGAAATTGAGAAGGCCATGTGTACAACAGTGCATTAGTTCATTGCAGTGGGAAAGTATAAAAAATAATGAAATGCGGACAGTGCTTACCCTGTCACGCTCGGTGGTACCACTCTAGTTCAACCCGTCAATCTGATTGACATACCCAGAGAACTTGCTGACCGCCTCATTGATCAACGCCCAGTGGTTCACCATAGCCTTTGTGGATCGGTCGGTGCCATTCTTTGTGTTATGCTTTTTGAAATAATCCGCAATCCGAGTCCAGTAGGATTCAGATGATTGGTCCTTGCCCACAATGGGGTCCTGGCTCACATTCAACCAAGTGCTGACTAGAACCTCATCCTCGTCAGCACTCCATTTCGTCCTGTCAGTCTTGGACATTTGATGCTTACCCTTCTTCCTGACGGGCGGCCTAGCTTGCGGGGCAGCCATGGTAGGTGACTGCCCTGTAGTATCACCTGGCGGAGTGGGCACACTGCCATCATCATTGACGGTCAGCTCGGGAATTGATGGCGAAGGCCAAGTTATCTGATCGGACTCATCTCGCATGTAATCCGCGAAGAATGGTTCCATTCCTTCTTCCCTGCTAAGATCACAAACCAAATAGGTCACATACCAAAGTATTGACAGTAACATTAGTAAGCAAGAAGTGTCATATATGTGCAGGAACTTTACAACAATCTCAGGAACAAACACCTCTCCCCTTATATGGTAAGGAAAGGATTAAAAAAATTAACCAGCATCAAGTTCTACCCAAAAAGAGATTGTACATGACTACAAGAGACTTGCCATCCATCTATTCTGAAAGTGTACTTCGAATGAACTTGTACTTTCAATGAATCAATCTAAGCGTGCAAGTAAACCAACATGAACCTGTACTTTGCATGAGTACCACAGGACTGAACCATTTGCACGAGTGCAAAAAACTCTTCTGGAAACATGTAAAAAAATTCAGTGTACACAACATTTGTTTGCATTCCATTTCCCAATTCTCCTAAGTGAAATAAAAGCCAATTCTCCTAAGTGAAAGCAATCAGAGACTTGTGCAAATGGTTCCATGTTTCCAGAAGAGAACCATTCGAATATAAAAGCAGTCAGGACTGAACCATTCGAATATAAAAGCAGTCAGCAATTGCTTGTCACGTGGTAAAACATGAATGCTTCTCACCTGGTAAAACATGAATTGCTTCTCAAGACCATATCAAGGAATTCTGAATTGATCAAGCAATTCTGTCAAGCAGACCATGTATATGCACAGACTATTTGCCCACTTGGCAATTCTCACACATTGGCAATTAGTGTGTATTCTCACAGACTATCGAGCAATTAGTGTCAATACTGAAGTGAAGCAATTTGTTTCCTCAACTCAGAATTGGCAACTAATCACAGAATTGCCAAATAATTACCGTACTCAGATTAGCCAACCAACTCAGTGCATATTTTTAACTGCAAATAGTTGTACCAGTACTCTGAACAGCAAGTACACTAACATGTAATTAAGTAGTACAAGGATGTAAAGCTTTGTGCCCTCATCACATCTAAAGCCTTCGCTAGTAATTAACACATCACCTCCCAAGCATTTCGGTACAAGCATGGCAGTGCAGTCACACATCACACAAAAGGAAATTGAACTCCACAACCTAAAAGCTTGGCAGTCACAGTTTGATGGATTTATTAAAAGTACATTGCACATCTCAGCCCAACCTAAATAGCAAAAGTACTTATAGAGCTGACCCATTCCGACAACACATAAGGTTCGACACACCACCGTTCGACATAGCAGTACAAACCACAAAAGCATTGTCCAGCCCTATTACGCATACGCAAGATGCCATGACCGATCGGACTCGATACTCCAGTCGCTACCGCCACTGGAGTCCGGGCTGTCCGGAACAGAATTAACACGGTCAGGGTCGTCGACAGCATCGTCCTCAACATCCTCACTGCGACCCGGGACATCCCCGAACTGTACGGTCTCCAGCGACATTTGCACCAAGCTCTCCGCTATCGCCTCCACCTCTAAGAGCGCCCGGTTCAGGTTGTTGCAGCAAGTGGCATCACTCTCACTGAAGTTTTCTCCCACAACCTTTCTCAGATCCTCGGCCTTAGCCTCTATCCTCTCTCGCAGCTTCGAGATGACCTTGCGTAGCCTCCGTGCCTCCATCTAGAAAACCACAAGAACACACAACCACCATGCTTCAATCTCCATGGTCATCTCACCACAAAAACACAGAACCACCATGCTTCTCCTTAATTTAGGAAGCTGTGCATGAAAACCTATTATCATGTCGGGGTTTTGCTATGAACTAGTTGCTTTACTAATGGTCCAACTGAGTAAACAACCCATTCGACATGTTGTGACACACTGCTTTTTGATGTGGACCATGTGCCTTTATTGATTTTCAGTTGTTTCTGATTGTCCATACATTACATTTCAGTGTCTACTTCTTTCGGATGTTTATTCACCATCTAAACTGTGTACATTATTGCAGCAGGAAATTTCAGAATGGGACACACTTGTACGATGCCATGAAGCTGAGGGTGTGATTCAATTACTTAATTCAGTTAGGAATTACAAAAATCAGCTTTCTCAATTACCTGATTGCCTATAATTTGTCACCATCTTACTCATGAAAGTTGTACCTGGGGGTTTAACAAGTTGCCTTACCAGGTAAGTGAGAAAGCTGAATTTTTTCCTGTCATCCTCCCCCCAAGATTCACGAAATTTCCTTACCAGGTCTCAATTTCCAATTGTTTCAACAAGTTTCATTAACAAGTTTCATTAACAAGTTTCCTAACCAGGTCTCAATTTCCAATTGTTTCACTGTCATCCTCCCCACAAAATTTTACACTACAAATTGCATGTACAACCAAAACATTCAAAGAACAGCAGGCATTTCATAGATCACAATGTAAGTGGCCCTCAGAACTAGAGGTGTTCTTCTACTGCAGGCATTTCGTAGATCTGCTAACAAGAACAGAACGACACGACCCACAATGAACAAGAATCAATGCGTGAAACCCTAAACCGGTTCTTCTACTGCCCGGGATGTTCTAGTCTCCATTGCAAGCAAATCTATGTGAGAAGCAAACCTCTACGACCGGAATGTCCAATTTGCCAAAGTTCTACTGCGGACTCCCAACCAAAATCCGCCCAAATCCCTACTTTTCCCCATCTCTTCCACTCCGCCAAATCGAAATCGACCCCAGATCAATGTTGATGGAAGTGGATTACCTCAGCCAGCGCCGACCGATGTCGTCGACCTCCGCTCCGGTGGGTGCGCCGGAACTGCTTCGTCGCCGGCAAGGTCGCAGTCCGCCTCTTGCACTGGCCGCTTCCGTCCGGACGCGGGAGACGGGGTTCGTTGCTCGCCCGACAAGCGCGAGAGGGCGAAGGGACTGCACAGCGCGGCCGGCCAGGGCGGGTTCCTCCCTCCTCTCCCGATGGCTTCCCTTCCGGGACGGGCCGCCGTTGCACCCTCGCGTTCCCTTCGCTCGGCTGGCTTTTCCCATGCGGAAGGGAACGGGAAGGGGGAAGGGATACGCTTGGAGACAGTCTAAGGAAGAAGGTTCCACCCCCGATCCGCCTTCCCTTCCCCGACGTCTCTCATCGCCGCCGCCGCCGTCGTCGCTCCCACCGAATCCCGACGGCGCCGCCTCGTCCACCACGCCCTCCACCTAACTCCTAAGTATAACCTCCCCCCTCCCCACTAGGGCTCAAACCGTATACTATACATCCAATCTCCCCCGCCGCCTCTGCAAGAGTCCACCGCAGCCAACGGTGAGCTCCTCCTCTCTTAGCTATCTTATCTACCTTTACCTCTGCAATTGGTGTTCTCCTGGCGCGGCCTGGGCTTCAAGGCCCCAAGCGGGTCGCAATCCCCGGTCATGTCTCTAGACTTCTGTTTGTCTGTTTCTTCACATGTGTCTTGTTGTGGCTGTGTGCAAACATGTTGGTGATGCTTGTGTGCAGCATGCGAATTTGTAAAAAAGAAATGAAAAAGAAAGGTCCAGAGCGTTGAAGAAGAAAGTCTGATACTGTTCCCCGGTTACTTGTGAACCTTGTGGGTGATTCTGCGTTCCATAGATTTTTTGACTATCTTGTTAGGTGATTGAGAGCAATCTAGGCGAAACTTTGCCCACTTTGGTCATGCTGGATCGGTCGGAATTTCGTTTCTGTAGACATTCCCTTTGTTCATGGCCTTAGATGAATCGTTTTATTGTCGGTGTTGCCTTAATTAGTGCCATAGTCCAGTATCATGGGTGTAATATTGCGGTTAGTTTTGTGCCATTTCCTTTAGGAAAGGTTTTTTTAGTAGGATGAATGGTCATTCCGTAGTTTAAGATTTTCTTGAGCTTTCTTTGTTTTCTCGGCAATTTTGCTGCTGGTTGTTGATGCAACGTTTCATAGCAAACCAAATCTTGTAGTATTTTGGGTCACGTAGGCTGATCTCGTGGAAAATTTACCACTTTTGGCATCCGTAATCCTTGGTGATTAATTTTCTGTGATTTCATCCATATATTTTATCTGCTGATTGAGTTCTCAACTTCTGATACACAGTTTTAGCAGCCTGAATATTCCCTGGGCCACGCCAACTTTGTACCTGGTAGGCAGGTACAGAACCACCCAGTCTTCGGAAAAATCAGGCAAAGAAAACTAAACAATCCACTTGTTCAGTATCTTTTCCTTTGCCTGCACTCCCAAAGTCCTGGGTGGTTTTGAACCAGGTACTAAATTTTTGGATAATTCAGCTCTTGTCCAGCCCCCTAAAGAACCAGGCACAGATCGATCACTCTGTAAGCTCAGTGATCATACAAGCAATGTTCTAAATAATGGTAAACGGTGAACGAACGGTCACCCTGCCTTTTAGTGTTTATATGATAAGCGATCTTGTAAATAGTTTTGTAAATAATTTTACTATTTAAAATTGAAAGATATATATATATATATATATATATGTGTGTGTGTGTGTGTGTGTGTGTGTGTGTGTGTGCGTGCGTGCGTGCATGTGCGCGTGTGTATGTGTGTTTCAACAATTATCTACAGCAGTAACATGAAGGAAAAAAGATGACATGATGTGAATGTTATTAAAAAATCATAATTGAATGAATGAATAGCTCAAGTGGCAATAAAAAGCAAAGTTAGCATTCATCTCATCTATATCATAATGTTTCATGTCATGTGACAATCTTATAACTTTACTCAAATAAATGGTCCGATAAAACAGGCAAACCTTGAAATGTCCATAAAAGTAAGTGGCAGTGGACCTTTACTGTTTTAATGGCCATTTACAAGGTCTTAACGACCTTTATTTAGACCACTACATAGAGGCAACACACCAACATCACTCCACTAGCAGATCCAACTCATTATCAATTGAAAATGTGTGATTCTATCTTGACAATGTCCCCTTGTCCTAATGCCCCATTGCCCCTTGCTATGATGCATGGATATGGATACGTTGATATGACACGACACCGATATGGAATTTGCCATTTTTTCAAAAATGCCTACATGGCTATTTATATTTGAATAATAATAATATACATATGTTTTATTTTCCATTTTTCTATATGTTTGTCAAACTGAAATAATGTAGAGTGTAAACTAGAAATATGTACCTTAGCCTTTGCAACTTCACTTCTAAGGTGAGCAAGAATAAGTACCATCTCATTATGGTATATCTTTCAATCACCATTAGTAATTTTCAGCAAGTGCGCTTTGACTGTAAAGTAGTTACTAGTGCCAACATATTTGCATTACTTGCATCTTCATTTCGCATTTCCTCTAGATGGACTACCCTTATCTAGAACATCAACATGATTACACAATGGAATCTTGCTTCTCTCTGGTGGCTAGGGTTATCCTTTTGGGAGCTAGGCTGGGCTGTGTCAGATACGTGTCGGCCGTGTAGAACATTACAATTATTTATTTTGGCTATCTAATTGTCCAATATGTGACAGATACATGTTGAGTGGCATGTCCGTGTCGGACACCGATACGGCACCAAATCAACGTGTTAGTGCTACATAGGGCCCCTTATATGCAGCATTGGCAACTTCTGTTTAACCTTCTCGTTCTTTTAACTAGGATAGGGTTTCTGGTTTCTTTGATCCATATAACTGTAGTTCAGCATTATGTTTCCTTACTTTTTTTTATTCTCCAACCTGCATTAGTTTGCATAGTTTGAACATAAAGAAGAATTGGAGGGAGTACAACACATAATAACATCAGTATTTACTGTAAAGCCTTTCTTGAAACCATTGTGAGCTACATATTACTTGTATCAGAGGCACCAGAATCTTTGGCTTATCAATTCAATTTTAAACTAAAGTGTGATGTTCTGATGGATGCAATAATTGTGTAACTTGAATTGTCTTCACTAGATTGTATCCCCCACAAACGCATGTTATATATTCTGGTGGTGCTACTAATAAATGATAATATTCAATGTTTACAATGATTTTCCCCTTCAGTGTGAACTAGAAATTCTACATGTTATTCGAACTGTTGAATTGCTTTTTAATTGATAGACGCTGATGGCTGCAAAATGAACTCTAAATACTGGAGGAGTCATAGTCCAGTTGAACACAAGGATGGCTACACTAAAGAGAGTGAGAATCCTAGAAGGAAAGGTAACTCAGAGATCTAGAGAATGACTCATGTCATGCCAGAATAGGCAGACGTAATGAATTTGTTAGGCATTCCTATGGAGCATCACGTGAATCATTATAGGAGGTGTCATGATAATTGTGCTGATGATAATGACAGGAGCCATCCTAGAACCTATCGGCCAGATCGGGAATCAAGGGCTGATACTTACCATGATCGTTCAAAGCCTGATAGCACATCTGATAGATCATGTGGTGATTGGTGAAATGTTGACAGCAGGTACAGAGACAAATCTGTGAAGCGAGAGCAGAGGAGTAAGAACCAAGAAAAGGAAGAGTCCCCACGTGAATATTCTAGATATGATGGTGGAGAGTATGACAAATACGCAGATATGAGAAAGCAAACATATGCTTCCAGAAGGTATCTAGAAGAAAAGGAAAGTAAGAACAAGGAAATTGTCAAGCAGGAGGTGGCCCTAGAGAAAAGGAATGCCAATGAAAGTGAGAAAAACAGCTACATAACAGAACCTGAGGTAGAAACTAGGGAGAAGAGAAGAAGTTTATTCAGTTCTGTTGGGCCAGGTGTTGAAAATTCACAACACATGGAAAAGTCAAACACCTCCGGGAAGAAAGCTTCTCTTGATTGCTCAAGAGGTTCTTTGATTTTAAATTCTTAACATTTCTTGTTGCTGTACATCTTGCTTTAGTCTCACATTGATAGTATGGAATCCCACAGATTGCAAGCCCTACTCAGCCCAAATGAATTCTTGGATAACTCTGCATCAGGAATTAAAGTGGAGGGCGCTATAAATAGTGTGAAAGCAGCAAAAGTTGCAGCTATGAAAGCTGCTGAATTAGGTGAGCACTGCCTCAATTTGTTGTTGATAATTTTTCTTCCATTGTGGCATTATCTCCAGGACTTTCATTAGATTATTTGGTTTCTTCTTCTGTGCTTTGTCTACACTTCGATGCATGAACCTATCAATAATGCTGCTTTGTGTACAGAAAAGTAGGTTTATTAATTTTGGCAGGCTGACCATTGGTATCTGATGATATGATCATGATGTTAATCTTTTCCCTGCGAAATTTGAGTCATGTAATCTTCTGCTTGCGTCACTGACCATTACCACATACTCTATTGCAGTGAACAGGAACATTATAGGGCTGTTTGGCTACCTATATGCATTGAGTTTTGCATCTGTGGATGCAAAATCAAGTTGTTTAGTTACTTGGATGTCCATCTTAGCCTGGCTTAAGTTATGCAATTTTCCCTTCCCAGCCAGACTCGCGGGGAAGAGAATTTTGGGCGTACGAGCGTGGCCTGGCTCCATGCGTGCGCGCGGGAATTATTTCCATCTCCCGCCACAGCCACGCAGCGCGCCATTAGTCCCGCCACTACTCCGTTATCCCCTTCGCCACGGCTTGCTCCTCACTCCGCCCAGCGCCACCGGCCCCCAACTCCTGTTCCCATCCGCGCTCGTCTTCATCTGCTTCGTCGTCCAGGACCACGACAACCTCTTCGTCGCCTCTGAGGCCGCGCACACACTCGGCATCGGTGTCCTCATCTACAAGCTCACCAAGGAGAAGGCCTATGCCGGTTCGTCCCCTCACCTGTTCCCTCCCTTGCTCACCTTGATCCATCGAGATCACTCGATCTGTGTGAGCCTCGCTTGGGGCTAGGCTTTTGGAATAATTTATCGACTGGTTTTGTATCAAAAGGCATTTTTCCAGCGCAATGTGCAAAATTTTCGGAAAATTGGTGGTTTATTACGGTGAATATCTAGGAGCCTACAGGCGCTGCTGGTTGGGATGTTTATTCGATCTATTTCGTGTCGGACGTTTCACTTTTAATGCTAATTCCCGCGAGTTGATCTATTTCGTGTCGGATGTTTCACTTTTAATGCTAATTACTGATCTGATGTCTTCCTAGATCTGCAGGTCGTTCTATGTTAGAAAGTTGCGTTACCACTTACCAGCATGATTGTGGGGAGTTTTGGTTACATAGCAACTTTGCTGGGGCGAATTTGGATAGGTTTAATAGTTCCAGTGCTGGGGATGGTGCTATATGTTGGGATGAACTGAATCAAGTTCAAGTTGGAGAATTTGGATAGGCTTCAATCCAATAGTGTTCAGCTAACGTTGGAAACACTTGAGTATGAGAAAATATAGTAGTCTGGTTGTCTGCAGCTCTTGCTTATGTAAGTAGCAGGATTATCACTCAGCTTGTTGCTGTTACCTTGTAACGCTCCAACAAACTATAAGAGCATCTCCAAAAGTTAGGTTTTAAAATAGAGTCCTATATCTCAAAATAGGACCTATACTAAAAGAATTAGGACTCAGGATAACTATTGACTCCAGCAATTAGGCCCTAAACTTAACTACCCTTTAATTTTCGTGGCAAAATTCTTGGCGCTAAAGATTTCAGCTCGTCCGCGCCATTTTGTGCACGCCCAGCCGCAACGCTTTCCTCCTCATGATCGTTAAACTTCTAGCCACCACGCTCGTCAAAGTCGGCTGGCTCGTCGCTTTGCTACTGTTGCGCTCGGCGACGGCGTGTTTCATGCGCCAGATGTGCCCTTTCGCTTACTGCCTCACAGCTCTCCTCGTCGCACAGATCACATCTGAGTGCTTCTTTCGCCGTGTCCACGGAGATCAGGTGCGAAAAAAAACCTGTGGCAGTCCTGCGTGCATGTTGATTGACAAAACGTTGCATGCATGTGTTTAGATAGACATAAGTATTTTTTGTGTAGGGTAGAATTGTAGTCGTGCATGAAGTCAGTTCATCTGATGATACCTTTTTTGGCCGAAAGAAGATCATAAAGGACAATACGAAAAGCATAGACATTTAAATTTGGAGAAACATCACCATAGCGAGCAACTGGTGTAGCCAATTAGCCGGACTTGTTATAGATCGAACACAACAAAATAGAAAGAAAATGAGATTAGCCAAGATGAATATAAAATCACAACTAGAAAACTATTCGGACAGGGAAAGTCTGGTAGTATATTGCATATTGAAGGTATACTACCTGATATTCTCTGAACTCTAACCAATGTTTATTATTGAATCTTGTGGCAGGAAAAATGTAAAGGTAAGAGCAGAATTCATATGGATCTTTTGTGTTCTTTTCCTACTTGTATGTGTCAGTCCATAAAAGTCCATGTTGTCAATTGATGTGTGAGATGTACTCTGCTACATTAGTTTTCCATGTCCATGCTGAGAAAAACAAACTTAACCAAAAAGATGTAATGAAAGGAGCACTGACATATGTTGAAACCAGCAGGCCCAAGACTCGAAATCTTCAGGCTTCAGATGTCTTCAGCGATACCTTATGGTAGCCAATTGTATTCTCTGAACCGGCAATAACAGAGTACCTGCAAGACACCAAGCTACAACAACAGGCAGAGCAAAATACTGCACAGGGCAAGAGGTAACAGAAACAACACTTTGTCTTTATGATGCATGAACAAGCTGCATCTTTTCTGTTTTTTCTTCTTGCTTATAAAGGAAACAAAACTATATAGATTACAATCGACTCGGATAACTAACTTACGCAATGCACTTGAACTCGACTAGTCAGTTTTTACTCGACAAGGACTCTTGACTATTTTCTATCCCAAGACATTCCAAACTCCTTCGACTACTACTCCACACAACCAAAACGTCCAGAACTAACAATCCTGACACAAACGAAAAAAATAGGAAATAGACTAGAAAAAGATTATTTCACCAACATACTCTGTTTGCTGTAATACATTGAGCTGCCTTCAATATATATCTTGATTTGTGCTTTTCATATATTACAACGATTTACAGATGTATGCAGTTTTCATGGTTCTGCTAGTATCTTCATTTGTGCTTTTCATATATATCTTGATTTGTGCTTGTGATCTCCATTAGTAGTTTGTCATGTAAGTGTTTAACTATGACATATTGACATATGACTTGTACAGTGATGCTAATTAAAATTTGACGTTCTTTTGAAGAAATAGTACTGATATTTTCTACAGCTGATTCGGATATGAAACCATTGATGATCTATTTGATGTGACTGAAAATTTGATGTTCTATTGTTTTGTGTTGAATGTATGATGTCGAGAATCAAAAGATGTATGGCTAATCGCGAAGAAGATGAGGTAGATGATGAATTTGACTACTTAGTAGTTCTTATGATGGGCAAATATCGAAGAGATTGCATCGCCTATCTTGAGCATCGTGGTTCGCTTCTTGGTCATAGCACAATTAATCGGGATAGAGAAGATGGCCACAATAGATTATATCAAGATTACTTTGCGTAAAATCCAACCTATCCCGAAAACATCTTTCGGCGAAGATTTCGGATCGACGCTCTCTATTTAATCCGGATCAAAGCGTACTGCTGAAGAGAAAGATCCATACTTTGTTCAAACGAAATGCCACGGGATTCTTGGTTTATCTTGCTTACGAAGGTCACTTGAGATTTAAACAAACTAGCTTATGGTGTGCCAAACAGACATCTTGTTGATGAATATGTGCGGATTGGTGAGACCTTTGCTATTGAGAGCCTAAGGAAGTTTGTGAAATCTGTTTGTGAAGTGTTTGGCGATGAATATCTAAGGCCTCCCAATGAAAGTGATACACTAGGTTGCTTCATATTGGTGAACAATGTGGCTTTCCGAATGCTAGGTTGTATCGATTTGTATGCAATCGGAAGTGGAAGAATTGCCCTCATCGCATGGCAAGGTATGTACTCGG
Organism: Guadua angustifolia; assembly: GCA_036346375.1. Taxonomy (NCBI): domain Eukaryota; kingdom Viridiplantae; phylum Streptophyta; class Magnoliopsida; order Poales; family Poaceae; genus Guadua; species Guadua angustifolia. Next base: position 56,122,447 of record CM070503.1, on the reverse strand, counting down.
TCATGTACATGAGCCGACGATCATCATCGAGGCGTGGCTTCTACTGATTTATGGATATGGCATGACTTTTTTGGGTTACCTGGTTCGTATAATGATATCAATGTTCTACATCGATCACCAAAGTCCGAACAATCAATTGGGTACTCCATACTGCAGCCAGAGGGAACCATTAATTGTCAGAGCAACACAATTTGATAATTTTAGTGTCAGAACCATCAATTGTCAGAGCAACACAATTTGGTAAAATAAATAATAGAGCGTGCTTGATTTCATTCTTTATAAGACTGTTTGAGTCAAGAGTGAAGACAAATGCAAGATCCAGGTACTGACATTCCAAGTGACTAATTATAAACTGTACTAAGTATTGTTAAATTGGAAGTGAAGTAAACAGGAACAAAATCTTGAGAAAAAGTGCCAACCCAGCATATGAACTTTTATTGTTCCAATTTTATTAGCCTCCTAAGGAGTACTTACTTCCAAGGAAAAAAATGCAGGATCATTTTTCATTCTACCATAAGTTTATCAGAATCTGGTCTTGTTTTCCTCAGCATCCTTAGCATAGATCAATCTTCTCCATTACCTCATAATGCGTTTTCTAGTAACTCCAGCTTCATCATTGTAGTATTCTTTAGGTTTTAATATGATTAACACCAAACTAAATTTGTTATCCCCTTTTCTTTGCATAAAACTAAAGCTTATACTAGGGTACCTACAAGCATAAGATCACCGGACCAGCTGCAAAGGCTGCATATTATCAAGTCTTTTTCCACAACTTGTGAAAAAATCATTCGTGCATCAAAAAATAATCCAAATATCATCAGTATAAGTTCACCCACATGGACCATCCATCACAACCAATACCCCATTACCGATCAAGCTGGATACACTACCTCAAAGGGAAATTTTAAGTGAGTGATGTACAATGATTACGGTGAGCAATAATCAATTAGGAATCAATGGCTAGTGCTTAAAGTTGATAAAGCATAAATCTTTCATCAAGAAAGATTTTCGAAAGTGGCTCTACTATGAATTACCCGAATAAATATCTAACGAAGAAACACGAAATGGGAGGCATGGGACAGTTTCTGATTAAATCAAACCGAGACATAAGAACAAAGGTTTGGTCAAAAGAGAAGCTTTAGATTTAAGTTGCTTGGGCATAATGAGGACAAGGCCCTAGCTGAAATAATTGCATTTGGTTCTATTATAATCGATGACGATAATTAAGTGTTAAGGCGAGCATTAACAGTTTGACCATTGATCAATTGATTTGAGGTTTCAAATGAATCATCTAGATCCTACTTTCAATCTTGTGTAAGGAATCATTATCACCAAAGATCAAATATTCACCAGATAAGTAATAGGGAAAGTGCAATATTGCCATGTGAATTGCAATTAGGTGGCATAGAGGTGCAACAGTGTATGGTGTGTTTAGAACACTTGAAGCTCCGCTGAAGCCGAGTAGTACTAAGAATGAAGCTCGGCACTGCTCGACCTCTGAATCGCCTCCGCCCGCCATGGTCACCGCCGCCAAGGAGACTCGCCACAGGAGTGGAGAGGAAGAGTTTTGGAAGCCTTGGAGACTTGGGGAGGAGGCGCTTGATGGCGATTAAAAGAAAAGTACCTCAATCCGCTTGCGTGTAGGAGGACAGCCGTGCGAGGTCGACGCCGGGCTCCAGGTCGTCAGGAATTCCGATGGGATCGTCGGGACCGAAGGAGACAGGTGCAATGGAAGCAGCCGCGACGCCGATGGTTGAAGCGAGGGCAGATGGGCGGGGCCGACGATAGCGCGTGTCTTTGCTCCGGACAGGGCCGACTGCGAGGGAGAAGGCGGCCTCGACTCCATCCACAAACGTGAGGGTCGATGGCTGCGGCGTGTGCGAGGAAGATGGGTGCGGCATGCGCGAGGAAGATGGCTGCGGCGCGCGGGCAGTTGGACGCCTTCTCCAGGGACGGGCGAATAAGATAGGGCCAGTCAGGTGCGTCGCCAAATATAGCGACGGGGCTCCCGAGTCCTAAACGAATTTGACAATTTTTCTCAAAATACAACCCTTCTTGGAGGTGTTCTTTTTTAACAAAGTCCTAAATTTCCAATTAACAACTCATTTAAGGCTTCTCTTGGAGATGCTCTAATGTACTTTTGAGCACCAATCCATTTCCTGCTGAGAAAGGACTAATTTACTTGGTATAATTTCCATTCAAATTACCTGTGAACATTAATGGTCTGGTTATTTTGTTATCCTTTTTTTCATAGGAAGATCTTGCTTGCTTTAATGCAACTGGAATATTGCAGAGTTCCACTTAGAGCTATTATCCATGGGTAACACGGGATTAATAAGCATTACTCTTGTCTATTTTGTGTGGTTCAAATAAACTTTCACTTTGCACTGCAAATCAGGTTATCAACTTTATGATACTTTGAAATAACCCAAAATTTTCAAAAATGGTCTTATTTGATTTTATCGGATTTATTTGAAATTTTGGCCGAATTTTCCCAAATCTCTTTAACCCATTTTCGAGCTCTTTCCATTTTTGGCCGCAGTTCCAATTTTCCGCTTTCCCGATTTGGATTCCCGCCTCCTCCCCCAGCCCGTTTAAATTTCTTCCCGCGTGGCCCGACTTTTCGCTCGCCCGGTCTGATTCTCCAGCGCGCGGCCCATTTTTCCCTCAGCCCAGCGCTCGCCCAGCCCGCGCGTCACCCTTGTTCATCTTCCTCGCGCGATGCTTGCACCCGGTCCGATTGAAGTCTCGCTGCTTTCCTCGCTCCGCCCAGATCAAAGCCGACCTCGCCCGCGAATCCCGTCTGCACAGCACCGTTCTCGGCCGGTCTTTTTCCTCGCGTGTTCACACGGTCCAATGGAGCGATGTCTTCTTCCCCAATTCGGCAACACTGCGCCTCAATCGGAGTTCGTATGCAAAAGTTATAGCATTTAGAAATTTAAAAATAAATTAAATTGAATTCTAGATTTAATCGAATTATTTTTATAAAGAAAAATCGGAATTACTGCGCCTGGTTTGTACGGACGACACGTGGCAAGATCTAAGCCGTATAAAACCAAATAAATGGTTCCCGATGAATCCACTACGTAGCTCGGTATCAACCGTCGGATTTAGATCTAACGGTAGATCTTACCCGAGTCCTTACACTGTTGACCTAACGACGTGGGTTGCCCTGGACCATACGATCCGAATCGAACGGTGAAATACTTACCGAGCAAAACCCTGTGCACTTTGGCGACGTGGACAATTCCTGGACGCACGATGACGATCCGACGGTCAATACTTCTCCCGAACGGCAATGGAAACCCGGCTGCTTGGGTTCACCGGAGCTGGGGACGACGACCTCCCACGCGGCGGTTCAGTGCTTCCCGGCGACGAAGAAGTGACGGTCCGGCTTCGCCTCGACGCGGCGAATCCGAATCTACCCCCAAGTCGACGGAAGAGTCACCGGCGACGAAGAAATCCCCTCGACAATACTCGGCGAACTCCGGCGATAGCTAGCGCAACCCCTAGAGCTCCTCCGGCGATGACGCAACAGCAAAAAGACGCGGCGAGTTGTGGCGATTCTCAGGAGAGATACCCCGGCCCTTAAATACCCTCGGCGTGCACGCAAACTCGGAAAGTCTTCTTCGGATATGGCGGCGGCGGCGTGGATGAACAGGACTCCGAGTCCTCCACGGAGACGACAACTACTAGCCGTACGATCTTGATCCGACGGCCATGATAGAACGTAAGTTTCCAAATCGGTATCGGATAATGAAGGTCGTGCGATGAGAATCTAATGGCTGCGATCACTTAGAGTTTCATAAATGACATGGACCAATGTGGACCATTGAACTTCAATCCGATCGCGACGCGATGGTTGGCGCGGCGTCAAGACAATGGCTCAGTTCACCCGATCTTTTTCACAAGGGTTTTCCTGGTTTTTCGATTAAAAATAATTAAGGAAATTCGTTTGATTTATTTAAGGCAGTAAAATACTTCTAAAAATTCCGAGAAAAATCTCAAAAATACTTTGAGACATTCTAGACCTAAATAAAATAATTTTGGCAAAACTTTATTTTAAACTTTTCTTTTTATAATTATTTCTTGACAAAAGGTAATATATTTTAATTCAAAATAATTTCAATAAATCTCAGAAAATCCAAATAAATCCAGAAAAATCACAAAAATCATAAATTGCAATAAAATAATATTAAATAATTAAAATGTCAAAAATTGAGATGTTACAAACCTCCCTAAATGAATCTTGACCCAGAGATTGAGTATCATAGAGAATAGGTTTGGGAATTCTGTCTTCAGATCTTCTTCACACTTCCAAGTTGCTTCATTTTCTGAATGATTACTCCCTTGAACTCTGCAAAAGCGAGTGGTCTTATTTCTGGTTCTACGCTCCATTACATCCAGAATTTTAATCGGCTGCTCTTTGTAAGTCAAATCTACTTGCAACTCGATAGCCTCTAACGGCATTTGTTCTGTTGGCACTCTGAGACATTTCTTAAGTTGCGACACATGGAACACATCATGGACTCCTGCTAATGACTAGGGCAACTCCAATCGACATTTAACCTCTCTCTGCGGCTCAAGTTCTTAAATGGTCCAACATACCTAGGTGCAAGTTTCCCTTTGACGTTGAACCTTTTTACACCTTTCAGGGGAGTGACTTTGAGATACACTAAATCGTTGGGTCCGAAACTCAACTCTCGTCGACGATTATCAGCATAGCTCTTCTGCCTTGACTGTGCTGTTCTCAGTCTTTCCCTTATCATGGCAACTTGCTCTTCAGCCTCTCTGAGCAACTCAGTTCCAAATACCGAATGGTCCGTATATATCTCACATCTATTTCCTATGAGATAATGACGCCATATTTCCAAAGCATGCACTACGGCTGCTAACTCCAGATCATGCGTCGGATAATTTCCTTCATGTGGCCTCAATTGCCTTGACGCGTAGGCTACAACCTTGCCAGTCTGCATTAAAACGCAACCAAGTCCCTACCTTGATGCATCACAATAAATGTCAAAGCCACACTGCACATCCGGCAATACTAACACCGGTGCAGATGTTAATCGCTTCTTTAACTCCCCAAAACTCTTTTCGCACTCTGGCGTCCATGCAAACTTCTTTTCTTTCTTTAACAATTGCATAAGGGGTCTCGCAATCGTCGAAAATCCTTCTATGAACCGACGGTAATATCCCGCCATTCCCAGAAAACTACGGATTTGAGTAACTGTCCTTGGCTACTCCCAATGTAACACAGCTTCCACTTTACTTGGATCCACAGCAACTCCTTTGGTTGTCATTACATGACCAAGGAATTCTACTTTCTCCTTCTAGAAATCACATTTACTGAATTTGGCATATAGCTGATGTTCTCGCAATTTCTCTAGTACTAATCTCAAATGTTCTGCATGCTCTTCTTCTGACTTAGAGTACACAAGGATATCGTCTATAAAGACAACTACAAATTTATCCAATACTCCATGAATACTTTATTCATCATGTTCATGACTCAGGCTAGGTCAATAGCTGGTACACACAGATCATAATAGTCTAGATCATAACTAAGCGGCAACTAAATATTAAACCCAGAGTACTACCTGGCGTATCACATTATTACAAAAACTGGGCCCGTAGGTCATATAGCGACGGGAACATTAAACTGGTAACTAAACTTTAGGCTAAGCAAAAACCGTGAAGACTCGTGATCCTGGCGTCTGGCTATTCCTCCTCTTCACCTCCTTCACCGCAGATATCGAATGGAGGGTTGCAGGCTTTCGGATAGCTATCTTCGCTCTCCTGATTTTAGTTAACGAAGAGAGAGTCGTCTTCTTGCTGATCAGCGGCGGCGTCGACGTCGGGCAATTCCAGCACAACTTCTATGGCGTCCTGGTCTTTATCCGTCGTGATGTGATTGATTCTTCCACGCATTGTCGTTTGAGGCGATGCTCTGATCAGATTGGTACTCGACATTTCACACCCGGGCTTTAGCCGGGTAGTTCCTAGGTTGAAGTGGATCGAGTAACATTTCCTTTCTTCGACACTTGTTGGCTAAATGTCCTCGCTCGTTAAGAGAAACATTTTCGATGTATTGATCACGACTTCTCCGGTGCATTGCTTCCGGTGTCGGGTGTTTGGAAATTTTGATTAGTGGGGCGAGATGATGGAGTTGATGTCTTGTTGGTCCACTGAGGGGTTGAATTTCAGCAAATTGTTGCGGTGTCATCCTTAACCTAAGTTGATTAGGTCGCCTCTGCCGACTAGCCATCCTCGGCCACGATCTTCACCCAATTCCTTACGCTTATCCTCAAGGATCAAAGCTTTATTAACTAACTTCAAAATCAGAAATTGTGGGTGATTAGTCCCACCTGTAATCCGTGGTTAAACCTTCAAGAAACGAGACCGCTTAGCCTTATCTGTGGCTACATCCTCCGTGCATATCGTACAACCGGGTAAACTTATTTAGGTATTCTGCCATCGACCGCCTCCTTGTTTCGTGAGCCCTAAACTCCTCCTTCTTAAGATCCATCATTCCTTCCGGTACATGATACTAACGGAAGGCAGTTGAGAACTCTTCCCAAGTAATCTCTTGTGGGGCTTTATGTGCGGCACAGTAGTTCTCCCACCATTCTGCGGCAATACCTTCTAGCTGGTGTGAAGCATACAACACCTTCTGACGAATACTGATACCAGAGGTACCTCACAGCAAGGTCTCGATCGGGCCATGAGAGATCCCTCGCCTATGACGCGGTCTGCGGGAGCGCGCCCATCCGGCCATGGGTCGACTCGCTCGCACCACAACCGCAGGCTTGGTCGGGCTCTTAACGCCTACCCAACCATTGTGGCGGAGGTAAGCATCCTCAGACTCCGGCCGCTGCCTGACTCGCAAAATCCCGCCTCAACAATTCCGCCACGCCATCGATCGACTTCGGTTGAACAACCCCGTCTGAACAAGGCAACCGAATGGATAGGCGTTCCTTCCCAAAACAACGTCAGAGACGCCGCCCACGCAACCCCTACTTCTGACAAGCGCACAGAGGACAGAAGCGCGCCTTCCCAATGAAGCGCCGCTAGCTAACCCTACTGACAGGGCGTAGCTGGCCGAACCTGCCCACCCATCATGACCTATGTGGGCACCTGTCAGCTCCGAAGACTTCAAACCCGATCGCCAAGGATAATGTGCCTTAGTCGCTCCTCTCTCCCAAGCCTCATGTAATCTGCTCTCTTCGCCTATATAAGGAGAGGCGGGACCTTTAGAGAGGGGGGCTCGCTGGCTCTCTCTCTCTCTCTCTTTCACGAACCAAAAACTCCCTCCGCCTACCTAGCGTCAGCTCGCTTCCTCGATCCGAGCGGCTTGGCCGAGCTCCCGAGCTCACCCCGCAGACGAGCGCTAAGGGCCCGGCCCTAGTCCTCGCATGTAATCCGCTATACCTCGATCAACGAGATCCTCCATCACAAACCTGAAGTAGGGACGCTCGGCCCAACCAAGATACATCCGAGACTCCTCTCGCCTGAGCAGAGTGTGTGTTGAGACTCCATGAGTCAACCACCATGAGAAGCGCGCGCGGCCTTGACCTACAAATACGTCACGGCCATTTTAAACGCCCGGCCATTGGCGCCAGTAGGTGGCTCATGCGTCATCATCTTCGCCTCCGGATCCCCCATCATCTCCTTGGTAGCCTCTTATGCTTGCGGCGGCGCGTTCTTGACGTGGAGCTGGACCGGGATCTTTTGGGAATGCATGCAAAGCGGGCCGAAGGAGGCGGCTCCCGTTCACCACCCAAAGGGGTGTCCGCAGCCGCCACACCACTCCAAGGATTCCCGTGGGAAGGACCCTTCACCGCTATGATGGTTCCCCAACTCGGCACCATTCGACCTGAAGATCCAGATGGTGAAGTTGCACCCGGCGCACGGAGTATGGAAGGGATTAGCGCCGACCTCACGCTCTCGCCCGCCTCATGCTCCTAAAGGCTATGCCGATTCAGCGGTGTTACTCATGAAGGAAAGAGGCAAGATAACAAGAAAGATGTCCAAAAAACATCGCACCACATAAAAGCAAAAGAAAGCGGAGGCACCAGGAGGTTCCTTAGCCGGAGGCGTCATCACCATCCGAAGCTATCGCCGCTCATAACACGCCCCCCCTGCCGCAACCTTCTCACGCCGCAGCACTCGGCTCGAATCGGGCTCGTGTCTTCGATCCCGCGACGGCCGCCATCGGTCGAAGGTAGCGGTCGGGCGGTAGCAGCCAAGACGCGTTCAAGGCTCGCCGACGGGCGACTTCCACCCCCTCAAGGACGGAGCGCCGCGCAAGGCTCGGGCAGACGCGAGGGCGCCGGCCACTGGGTGAGGCTGGCATACCCCAACGGGGTATGGTCCGGTAGTCCCTTCAGCTTCACCCCAAGCGGCTCCAAGCTCCTCCCTATGCTTTCGAAAGCTGGGCGAAGAATGGGTAGGAGGGCCCCTGCTGAGGCTCTTACGCAGTCCAGACGGCCCGGCCAATTGCTCTCTACGGCCGGCCGAGCCATGCCGCGCCCATTTCTCACGATCTTGGCGAGCTCTCCCGGCGGCACGGGCGAGGCCGGCTTCATACCACCCGTCGCAAAGGCAAGCGTTTTCGCAATATGGGTGTTGAGAGAGGCTCGGTACCGCGCCAATGCGATCGACAGTCCGCTCGTCTGGCCGCCACCAAAGGGGGTGACTTGAGCGATCGAGTAACGTCCGAAGCCGCCACCAAGCCGCTTCGCTCGTCGCGGGCCGCAGACGGTATCTCTGCATTGCAGCGCAGGGCGCTAAGAGAAAAAGCAAAACGGCCTGACGTCGAGAAAGGCGAAATCAAAGCCACCCCGGCGCAGACAGTAAGGCCCACTCGCTGCGGAGGAATCTGATCACGGAAAGCCGACGAGGCGCTGCGGACCTTATCCCCGTCACGCGGCACTGTGGCGGGCGCCGCTAAGGGCCTCTTGACGTCAGGCCTGCGAACTGAAACCGCCTCTCGCTTCCTGGGCCGTCCGGCCACCGCCGCCATTTGCCATCCACCGCTCAAAATGCTGCATCTTTTCTTTCTTGTGCTAAAACAAAGGCGCAGGAGGGATGAAGAAGTAGCGAGCGAAAGAAAGTGACAGCTCTCGGGAGCACTCCGTGCGCCTTTTTCAAGGACAAATGGGTCAAACACGCCTCACGCAAGAGGGCTATGCGACATTAACTCGCGCTTTGAGCGACACGACAGCGCTTCTCCGTCCCTCCTCAGGCGCATCGAGATACGAGGCGGCAGGATGTCGCCTGGCGAATCACTAGACGACCTTCGACTTCGCCATCGGACGAACCGCACTTTAAAAAGACGAGCCTAAACTGTCACGACGCTCCAACATGCGGAATAAGAAGATAAGACAGCTTTTTCCTCAAAACTTCTTCCGTAATTGTTTTCCGAGTTTAAGCACTATGTAGTGATCACGTAGCTCGCCCCCACGCACCGCCTGGCTGCAAAATCACACACTTTCATGGCCTGGTGACCTGGTCTGGCTACATGGTCCTCCCTAGCAGTAACCTCGACCCGAAAGGCACTATTTAATTTCCCAGCTGCTGCCACTTGCTATAAGTAGTGCCGTGTGAAGAAGGAAATACCCATGCGGGAGCGACCCTAGTCGGTTTGGTAACACTCTTCTCCGCAAGTGTGGATGAGCGACTTACACTTAAGGTTCCTACACTCACGCTTGGTCGTGCAATCTGTTCTGCCATTAGATCCTCCCCAACGGTAGTCCCTCCGACCCGAGCGCTACGGCCTATGCCCCCGCCGCTACTTGCTATGGGTTAATGTCGCGCGGAGAAGGAACACCCGTGGTACGATCCATGACCGGTTGGGAATACTCGCCTGGGCGAGTACAAGCGAACTCCTCATTATCCGAAGCTTTCCTAAAACGCCAACATGACGACTGCGCTTATATGACCCCAGCGGTTTTCTAAGCCACTTGCCGTCGAATGTTCGTCATCCTTGGAAAGCACGGAGGATGGGAATCGGACCAAAGATAATGATCCGAATAGCCATTTGGTTCCCCCATCGATGGTAACCCTTCGACCCGATCCATGACATTTTGCGAGAGTGGAAATCGCAAAAAGCAAGGAACGGGCGATGGCGAAGGATGGGAAATGACCTAGCCCCCATTACCTCAAAATCTGCAGGCGCCTACTAAGGCGCATGCTAGCCGGACACACATCAACCAATCGCTTGCCGATCCATGCATCGCGTGTCCTGTCGCAAACACCACGACAAGTTGCCGGTAAGACGTACCGCCCCCCGATCATTTCGTTTCACATTTAAATTCCCGCACGCACATTAAATGCTTGCAGGGATGTCGGGGTGTCGCTCCGGGCAAAAACACCCCGCGACCTCTCGACCATCGCCTTCGGGTCGGCTCAAACCGACCCGAGGCAGGAGCAAAAGTCCACCAGGCCTTTGTGGCCTCGAGGTGGCGAGAAGGCTTGAATGCCTAGTGAATAAGACCAGGCCGCAGGTCCCAAGAGCAGGATCCACCAGATGGATCCCTCGCCGACCCCGGTAGGCAAACGAACGAGGGGCAAGTTTAAGGCGAACCCTCGGTGGGTCTTTAGTTGGGTTGGCGACTCACGACCAATCGCCTTAGCTCGTGTCCGAGACCATACTTCAAACTCTCCTGCTGAGCCCCGAAAGGGCGGCAACATTGCGCCATACTGAGATTACTTAACAGCTCGGGGTCCCAGACGGATTGAGTAAAGAAAGGTTTTTATGGGTCGCCTCAATGCTCGGACACCCGACGCAGGATCGTCACTCGGAGGTCGCTCGACCTCCAGGCCCACTCGGATAACCCGCTTGCGGCCCACGAGCACGGTGTCGATCGGCGTGAGGCAAGCCGCGCGTCGCTCACCCCTCCAGATCCCACACCGCGTACGGGCGTGTACGTGGATCAACAATGCCTCCTCTCGCAGATCACCGCCCGATGAGGACTCGAGACGGGATGCCCCACCTAGCTTCGGCGTTAAACCGAAGATCGCCTAACACGCCCCTACTACGGCGTAAAAATAGCACTAACACGCCAAGCCACGGCGTAAAAATAGCACTAACATGCCCAGCTACGGCGTAAAAATAGCACTAACACGCCTAGCTACGACGTTAAAAAAGCACTTGAACCCAATCTTCGCGGGGCATCCGGATCTCCCCGTCGACCACGGCGCATCTAGCTACGACGTTAAAAAAGCACTCGAACCGGAGCCTCTCCAAGGCATCCGGACCTCCCTGCGACCACGGCGCGTCTAGCTACGACAAGCAAAGCACTCGAACCGAACCTCTCGAAGGCATCCGGACCTCCCTCAAACCACTACCGTGTCTAGCTATGACATAAAATGAGCAACCAGCGCTCGCACCAACCCAAGTTGGTCGGGCCCACCTAGCAAGGGAAACCCCCGACCAGCTCTACGACCCGCCGGGGCTCGGGGATACACCACCGGGTCGCCACAACACTCGGACGAAAAGGATCGACCCAACTGGGCGGATCCCGCGCTACATAATGAAACCCACTGCTCTGCGGCGTGGTCAGAAACATCGAAAGGGTCGCAAGAATAAAAGCCCCATGCAAGCAAAAAGACGACTACATTCAGACAGGGCATGGGGCAACGTCGAGCCACTGATTGTCTCCCAAAAATTGAGAGAGGGTAGAAACAAGCAAGAAAACAAGAAAGGCTAGGCGCCGAAGCGGCGCTGCATCGCCCGAACAAGGCGCCCTCGCTTTGGCGAGTTTTGGTATGACGCCGATCAATGCGTCAGCAAGCAGCAGCGGCTACGATCGATGGCGTCGAGGCTCGCTTGCTTCGCCATGGCAAGGTCGAAGTCCTCCCTGAGCTCGCAAGGAAGGCCTCCTTGTCCATAGGTGCCGATGGCGCCTCGTCCTCAAACAAAACACCACCGGCAGACGTCGCAAATGAAGAGGGCAACCGAGAGGAAGCCATTGCAACCTCCAAGCCTCGAGGAGATCCAAGACCTAGATCGAGAGCAGCCATTCACCCCGGCTCCAGATCGCTTATAAACGCCGCTAAGGCGCTTTGCGGAAGGCACTCCAAGTTAAGGAAGGCATAGCCGAAGCGTCGCCATCGCACTATGAAGGAGATATGTTATGAAATAGATGGGTCCATCCCGAACGCCTGCTGCTTTTCTGGTTGCCCGGGCTCTTGATTTAATATCGATACCGTGAGGTACCTCACAGCAAGGTCTCGATCGGGCCATGAGAGATCCCTCGCCTATGATGCGGTCTGCGGGAGCGCGCCGATCCGGCCACGGGTCGGACTCCACGCGGCCCACAGCCGGGCTTTGGGTCGGGGCTCCCAAACGCTCCTACCCAACCGCAGGGCGGGAGTGCAAGCATCCTCCGACTCAGTCGCTGGTCGGGACCCTGGCAAAATCCCGTCTCAGCAATTCCAGCCACGTCATCGATCGACTTCGAAGTTGAACAACCCCCGTCTGAACAAGGCAACCGAGCGGGGATAGGCGTTCCTTCCCAAAACAACGCCAGAGACGCCGCCCACGCAACCCCTACTTCTGACAAGCACACAGAGGACAAAAGCGCGCCTTCCCAATGAAGCACCGCTAGCTAACCCTACCGACAGGGCGTAGCTGGCCGAACCTACCCACCCATCGTGACCTATGTGGGCACCTGTCAGCTCCGAAGACTTCAAACCCGATCGCCAAGGATAATGTGCCTTAGTCGCTCCTCTCTCCCAAGCCTCATGTAACCTGCTCTCTTCGCCTATATAAGGAGAGGCGGGACCTTTAGGGAGGGGGGCTCGCTAGTTCTCTCTCTCTCTCTCTCTCTTTTTCACGAACCAAAAACTCCCTCCGCCTACCTAGCGTCCCAGCTCGCTCCCCGATCCGGCGGTGGGTCAAGCTCCCGAGCTCACCCCTGAGACAAGCGCTAAGGGCACATCCTTAGTCCTCGCATGTAATCCGCCATACCCCGATCAACGAGATCCTCCGCCTAAACCCGGAAGTAAGGGCGTTCGGCCGAACCAAGATACATCCGAGACTCCTCGCCCGATAGAGTGTGTGTTCGAGACTCCATGAGTCAACCACTAAGGAGAGGGCGTGCGCCCTGACCTACAAATACGTCTGCGGTTCTGAAACGCCGACACCTTCTCGGTGCCCTCACAGCTTGTGATATGCAATTTCTCTCAATGGTTCTCAACCAATCATCGGCCTCCAAAGGATTAGCATTGGTGAGAATGTTGGAGGCGGTCCTCATGAAATCCGCAACTTAGAATGAGAGCCTCGCCCATTGTTGCCTTGTTGCACATTGTTGTTACTGCAAACTTTGATTGGTCATATTCTGCATTTGCTTTGCATCATGCTTTGCATAAGTTGAGTTTGCGCGGCTATAAAAGCTCCCAAATTCTGCATATCTACCGGCGGTGTTGGTTGCAGTGGCGTTCCATCATTGAACTCATCATTCCGGCGAAGACCACTTCCTGAAGCACCATTTTTACCGCGAGTGTTCACCATTTGTTTGATTTGTTTTTAGGTTAGGAGAGGTAGAATAGCATAGATAAGATGCAAGGATTTCTAATGCGGGGGAATAGGTTAAACCCAAAACTTTATATCTTTATTAATTAACTTGGTATGGTTGCTTACAAAAGCCTAAAGCTTTGCAACACATACTGCACACTCAGCAAACATTAAAATCCAAACTAAACACTCAACCTTAACGTCTATTACATTTGGATAAGACTATTCTATTAATGTGACTCAATACTTGAGTCTCCACTTAAGCTAAGTCTCTCACTCTCGAGCCATCCTCCAGGAACTTCTGGTGGGTATCTTGTGTGGTGGTAGTCTGGCGCTTGTGTGATCTCGATGTCCACTTATCGGTGGCGCTTAGGTTCTCGAACTCAGACTTCATCTCCTCGGATGATGATGGTGTAGCGTGGCCTCTCTCGTAATGCCTCCTCGAGCTCCATGATTCTCTCCTCGTAAGCTACTCGGGTCTCGTGCGGTTCCTTCTCCGCAACTCGAAGCGCCCGTGGTCCGTCCTTAATTTCGTAGCGTGTGTTCTTTGACATGAGCCTCTTGAGTAGCTACAAATCGTGCTAAGTGTATTGTAGTAGCATCCTCCTTTCGTGTGACGTATGAACGCCAAGCATCTCGAACCATGGGGTGGAGTCTGAACACCGTGTCCTCCCACTCATGGTAGTAGTCATAGCAGATCCTCCGTAGAGCAAGTCGTGATGCCTCCTGGATATCGATCTCCCAATTGGCTCATCTCACCGTGATGCTGACAGGTTGGCTTGCTTTCTCCTCGTTTCTAGCGTAGATTAGAAGCTTGCACACCATCCCTCTTGTGGCTCCATTGACGATCCAACTTTGGCCTTGATACGTTGGTTTGGCAAAACCTCCCAAAACTTGGAGCACCCTCGAGCTCATTCATAGTAGCCTCCTCGCACTCTCACGATGACTATGTCCTCCTCATCTATTTAAAAGAGAAATAGATAAGTCTTCAACTTCAAACGGCCACTCCAAAAAATTTGAGGTAGATTTCAGCAAAGGTAAGGAGCAGAGAATAAGATGAGTTGAGAGTGTTGTCTTAATCCATTTTAGACTTTTCCTTTAGAAAATAGTTTTGGACACTTTACCAACTAGGGCCAAGTCCTACAGTCAGTATGCTCTGATACCACCTCTGTAAGGACCCAAATTCACCAATTCGAATCCACTGTGTTTTACCGCACTAGTCCCAGGATCAATGCTAGTGCACACAACTTAACATCAGTAAGCATCAAATCATACACAACGATAAGAACAATAAGACTTTATTCATTTGATATAACTAGTGTATGATCTTATGACCACTTACATTATTCAGCCACATGGGCTAGACTGAAGTAAACTTGAGACGAATGCAGCGGAAAAATAGTAGAAGACGTAGCGACTCATCAGTACACCACAGGCGACTGACAAGGCTTGGCCTAGTGACTCGCGTCCACCTGAAAATCCTTCTCCAGCACGGGCGATGATTCCTCCACTGATGTTGGTTGTTAAGCAAGGGTGAGTACACCAACATGTACTCAACAAGTTGTGCACAAAATGCAATTCTAACATAGCTATATGCAGGCTTATTCCAAAGGAATGGCTAAGTGGTTCATTTGCAGTAAGCAGCATTTAAGAACACATACATTACATAGATTGAAAAGACAGTAAAACAAATAATAACAGTAAGTAGATTCCATTGTTTCTCAAATCAAACCCAAGTGTTTATCCTAAGTCAAGTTCCATTATCCATATGGCATCCTGCCATCCCATCCAGTTGTCTATTTTAATTAACTACCCCTTATTCAGAATTCCGAGCATTGCTCAATCTTGAAACACGGCTATCCTAATAGTTTGTACACTCTGCGAGAGGTTATGCACTTTACCCACATGATACAACCATGCACCACACAGGCGAATGATTATAACAAAGCCTTTACAATGCATCCTCTTAACCCAATGCTACCGCTGAGTCTCAACACCTGAAGGTTACACCACCACAACAGGGCCCCTCTTGCGCCATGTGAGTTTTCTCCGCACACCCTAGACTCACACCACCACGATAGCACTCAAGCTAAGCATTTGCAAATTAATCGGCTAGGTCGCCCCATAACATGAACATGTGGTTGCATGATTGACTCGGTCAAAGGCTCGCAAGGTTAAGTCCTTAGGATTGATTAAAGCAAGACTTACACATACCCTCACTTCTCTCGAGCCCATCCCGCACACTTGCCCCTTCCACTTGCTTCAATCGTAAAATGATTACCACCCTGTTGGTTACCAAGCACCACGTGCTACTCACAAATCAATATCGTTGTGTGACCTCCCCGCCACGACAACTCAATCTGTTTGTGTGACCGCACATGACACACAAGTTAACATCATTGTTCCATATTCCACTAGTCAAAATTAATAATCGACATTTCATGTACATGTGATGACGTGGCATGGCTAAGCATTCTATTCCGATCTAACCAGTCATGTTGATTTCAGTACTAACCAACTATAGTGAACCAACCTAAGGTAACAAGTGGATTATGGCATACAAATAACAAGGTAGGGTGTAATTCAATGGGTATGTTAACTAATCCCAAATCTAAGTTGAAATCATTTATACGCATAAAATATCATGCAATAAAGTAAATCAAAATAGCAATTTTGCAAACATGGGTGCAACATGATCAAAGCACAACTTGCCTTGCTTAAGCTCCTGGTCTTGGTCTAAAGATTGTTCTGAGTCGCAAATTCCTCCTCAAAGCCTCGCGAGTTCAACGCTCACGCGTAATCGAGAAGAAATAGCAAATAAACACCAAAACTAAAGAACAAACAAATTCTAAAAATCCAACAAAAATGACCATCGAATATATCTCAATTTTAAAAAATTTTAGGAATTTGAATCACCTCAATCGGAGTTCGTATGCAAAAGTTATAGCATTTAGAAGTTTAAAAATAAATAAAATTGAATTCTAGATTTAATCGAATTATTTTTATAAAGAAAAATTGGAATTACTGCACTTGGTTTGTACGGACGACACGTGGCAAGATCTAAGCCATATAAAACCAAATCAATGGTTCCCGATGAATCCACCACGGCTTTCAGATCAACCGCCGGATTTAGATCTAACGTAGATCTTACCCGAGTCCTTACACCATTGACCTAACGACGTGGTTGCCCCGACCATACGATCCGAGTCGAACGGTGAAATACTTACCGAAATAAACCTGGTAGCACTTTGGCGACGTGGACAATTCCCGGACGCTGATGACGATCCGACGGTCAATACTTCTCGAATCGGCAATGGAAACCCGGCTTGGGTTCACTGGAGTGGGACGACGACCTCCCAGCGCAAGCGGTTCAAGTGCTTCCCATGACGAAGAGGATTTGCGGTCGGCCGCCTTCGCGGCGAATCGAATCTACCCCAAGTCGACGGAAGAGTCACCGGCGACGAAGAAATCCTCGGCAATACTCGGCGAACTCCCATGATAGCTAAGCGAACCCCTAGAGTTCTCCTCGTGGCGGCCTTAAAGAAAAAGACGCCATGAGTTGTGGCGATTCTCGTGAGAGATACTCGCCCTTAAATACCCTACAAGAAACTCGAAAGTCTTCTTGGATACTACGGTGGCGGGCGATGAACAGGACTCCGACTCTCCACGGAGATTTATTAACTACTAGCCGTCACGATCTTGATCCGACGGCCATGATAGAACGTAAGTTTCCAAATCCAGTATTTGCTAATGAAGGCCGTGCGATGAGAATCTAATGGTCATGATCACCTAGAGTTTCATAAATGACGTGGACCAATGTGGACCATTGGACTTCAATCCGACGCACAAGATGTTGGTTGGATAAGGCAAGACACGAGGTCGGGCTCACCCAAAGATCGCTCACAAGGGTTTTACCGGTTTTTCGATTAAAAATAATTAAGGAAATTCGTTTGATTTATTTAAGGTAGTAAAATACTTCTAAAAATTCCGAGAAAAATCTCAAAATACTTTGAGACATTCTAGACCTAAATAAAATAATTTTGGCAAAACTTTATTTTAAACGCTTTTTTATAATTATTTCTTGACAAAAGGTAATATATTTTAATTCAAAATAATTTCAATAAATCTCGAGGAAAATCCAAATAAATCCGAAAAATCACAAAAATCATAAATTGCAATAAAATAATATTAAATAATTAAAATGTCAAAAATTGGGATGTTACATCGATGAAGCCCACGTTGAAGATGTTCTCTTTCTACATCGTTGTATCTCCATTCTACATAGAAAGGTATAAGTTTAAGAGTTGCAATTTTATTGCACGAGGAAGCACACAGAAAGGTATGAGCTTGACACTTACAGCACCAGCAGAGCTCATGAGAGACACGCTGATGCCGCGGCATGGTAAATATTGTAGAAGTCGTCGAATCTCGAGCCATATGTTTGTTGGCCCCGCGATAAAAATCATTTTTGATACGGAGGAACATCGTTTTCCTTGAGTGGACTCTCTCATGTACCATTCGTGAAATTACCGCATCTTGGTTGGCGATCCTTTATCTCATTAGGGTCAATCAGCTCCCGCCCAACCGATATTGCCATCTCGACCTTTGCCATTGGAAGATCATCTATTAATCCAAGAGCCGCAATCGTGAACCGATTCTCGCCTCCTTCATAAACCTCTCGAGGTTCTCGATCTTCTCTCTTCTTCTTCTTTGCCGCCACCGACCACGTTTTCTTCTTGCAGGTAGCCTTTATTATTGTCCGCTCATAGTTGGGACGGCACAGCAAAGCGCTTTACGGCAGATGTCGCGAAGTGTTCGCCGCTTTTGGTTCAATTGGTACCTTTTGCTCTGCTTTCTTTTTTGCGAGTGTGCAACCAATTACGCTTTATCGCTGCCACTCTCCTCCTTAGTCATATTATATGCCCTCTTGGAGGTTCCTTTATCTTTGTCGATCGGCTGGACTCCACCTTCTTGGGAGCAGTGGAGGAGCCTTTCTACTATCGAGCTTCTTCCTGAGGAGATGGTGGAGGCGTGGTTTTCCTAGGGGTTCGCTTTTTGTTGGAGATGGTGGTGGTGGAGTAGGGCTTGCGTGGAGTGGGTGGTGGAGGCGTGCTCGCTTTGCTTCTGAGGCATTGCGTGGAGGTGACGTTGGAGGAGGCGTGGTTGCGTGGTGGAGATGACGCCTCCACACCATCCGGAAATATGATGTACCATTTGCTCCAGAGGATGATATTGTGGAGGGCCCTGCCCAAGCGTGGTCACGCTGCCGCCTCCAAAGAATATCGAGGTGAAGTTCTTCAAATCGATGGATCGTGCGGCTACTCCGCGCCGCGGAGGGGTGATCACCACGTCTCACTGATTGCTCTGACCTAGTCCCCGCTTGCCGAGGGCAATTTGTACTTGTTGCGCGAACTATGTTGCCGATGCTAGCCCGGGTTGCTCCGAGCTCTTGTTCCAATTGGTACATTTTATATAATTCTCTTTGTTTTGCTTCGTTGTTTCGCCTCAGACGTATAAAGCATCCTTAGCTTAAACTGCATTTCCACTACAGAGATGCATCTTACCTCATTGCCTTCGTAAAAAAAGACATCGACAATGAATTTTAGAACAAGATTGCGTAAACATGTATCTTACCTCACCGCTTTTCGGAATTGATTTGGCTTGATACTTCCTCAATTTCTCGTGGGGTTTCAAATATAGTGCCACAGATTTGAGATATTTTGCCTAGTGATAATGGAATATCATGAAAATTTCTATTCAGTGAAATTGGGCATTACGTAATGTATCTGAGTATAATTTTGTGACACTTCAAACTACAGATTAAAATGATCATCACAGAACATATTTTGCATTGAACTTCACAGAACGTAGGAGATGTGAAGACATACTTTGAGTATCATTGTCAAGAGGTCTAGTGAACCAGCAATGAATCCATCCAACTGGATCTTGGGCTAGCAAATGAACCAGAAATTAGATTTACATTACGCTGGCAGAGGAAAGAACAATGATGACGATGTAAAACTGGCTTTAGCATCTTACTTTTCCTAAAATGGACCCAATTGCTGGTAGAATCCGAGAGACAAGAGATTGTAAGCACCTGTGAGCATTCTTGACGGCCTAAAAACTAAGGAACTCTGCTTAGTGGATTGTAACTTTATGGTATGCAAGAATGTTAACGAAAAGATCATTTATGTATAAATTTCATGACAAATCAGAAAAAATGCACGTGTAAAGTTTTTGTGGAATGACCTAAATAGTAAATATTGCACAAAAACCAACCATGAGCCCGTGATAAACAAAAACCTTGCAAAACAAAGGCCACAATTGCATGCTTATCGGCCATCAACATTAATCAATATTTACTATTTAGGAATAATATATTGCAACCAAAACTATATAAACAGTACATTCATCCAACAAATCTTATTTTGGTCAACTCCTTTTGCAATCTTAAAGATCTCTCGACATGATGATTTCAAGAACACGTATATGTACCAAGCCTATGTCAATTTACAATAATAAAAATTCAATATTTCGAAAGTGTACATCATTGATCATGTGTTCAAAGAGCAAAGTCGAATTGGTGTATCACTTCAATATGAACTCGTAATAATCTCTTCATGAGTACAAGAGGTAACAAATTGAATAAGATGAGTCAAGAATACGATCGTCTAATCTTCGATTTAAACTTACCTCTAGAACTTATACAAGATCGACATCGATGAATGGATCAAAGAATGTGTTGGGCCCAAACATTTAGTAAGATAGGAGAGATGATCGGCTCAATTAATAATGATTGTTCACCGCCTACATACAAAGTGGAAAACTATCAATTTCGTAAGGACAAACAAAACCCAAAGCATCAATATGCTATGCACATTTTGCTATAAGGTGCATTGATAAACATGCCGATGGACCAGATCCGATGGTCGATTGAGGGTTTCTAGAACAAGATGCCCCACAAAAACTCCATGCACTCATTTCCTTAAAAAGTCAAGATAGGTAATATTTACAATTTTGCATCAAAAATCACCGCCTCGAAGATCAACAAGAGATGAGAGTATGCCCGTAATGTTGGGCTGAATCAAACTCTCATTATATTCTAGTAAAGAAGGGCCAAGGCCCTACTGAGCACCAACTTTAACAGGATGGCTTGCCAAGCAAAATCTCATAGATAAATGTAACGGTCCCCTTGTGTCAGACTTACACATTTAAGGCAATTGCATGAGCAAAGATTGCATAGATATCGCTCGCAGATTCCCTTACTTATCCGACATGTTCCCCAAATCACCATCAACATGTAGCAAAATAAATACAGAAAAGAAGAAGGAAGCTCACCACTAGAGAGAACTTAGCCACAATCGAGAATGCACATGAATGAAGAAATGGGTACGGCAAGGCACCTAAAATTCACAAGATTAGTAATAGCACAGAAGAGAAACAATTCTCCCAACCAAAGCAAAGAAAGATACCTATTCCCACAATGTCAATTACCATCTACTCATGTAAATCTCACACATTGTAACTAGAATCCTAAACAATCCAAAAGTCGTTGATGAATAATGCACTCAGAATTCTAGCATTGATTTAGTTAAGAAGAAATAGGCACCCAAATACAAGTCAAGAGGACTCGAACGTGGTCACTCACACCAACCGAGCTAGGCCCGGGCCATGCAACTATGTTTGCGTAATCATTGTTCCTTTGAGAGGTACTACCAAGGGAGTTAGGGATTGTTACCTTGATTGGTTGAGTATCCCAAACAACAACAATGTCTTAATTAGTGGTTTGATTAATTTTCTTGAACAATATACAAATAATTTACATAAGCTTTTCAATTGATCAATAGAATTATAGTACCAATAAATTGATTAGCTTTTTCCGTGTTTCCGAAGGTGTTCGAGGTGAGTTGTGATGCATCGATGTCGGCATTGGAGCAAGCCAAGTCAACAAAGACACATCCACTAATCTTGTGAAAGACATCATGAACAAACTACCGATCTACCTAACTCGTCTCAGAATCCCTTTCTTTCCCATCGTCAACTGCTTAAGTCCGCCCCACTCACTCATATGGCGGGTCATCGGAAAGATTTGATCTATACAACATCATCGATATGCATCACTACTAAAACACAAAAGCAACAAAAGATTAACCTATATAGATATATGTATGTCAACAATGTGCTTATGGCTTACTATTAGAGCATTACTTTCAAGAGGCACTCATGTAATTATAGCCAAACAATGCTAAAACAAAGGAGTAAGTAATTTTAAAGCTTACACCAAATTAGTTCGTAATGGCAAAGACATCACATCCTCGCCTTGACAACTGCAAAGAAGATTTCCCATTCATTCCAAAGGGAGAGCGCTTGCCATCACAAGACACCAAAAGGTGGAAAGAGAATTACCAATGTCCCTAATCCTAATTCACATCGGTGATGTACGACAAACTCGTTAATCTCCCACGCACCACTCAGAGAATAGGTACCAACACACCAACGATTTAATAGGCAAAAGCAAAGTATCCGCAACGCCGAGTCGAGTCCGATTAGACAAGAGGTTTAGGTGTGGTCGGTCCTTGATTATTTTAACTCAGATAGGTTATGTTGGTTCTTGATTATTTTAAGTCGATAGTAATCATTTGTGATTTGTGCATATTGATCTTTGAAAAGTACGATGGCGGATTTATACCCTTTGTCGTGCAATTTAAAATGGCGATATTGAGAAAATTTTACTTTCACGTCCAAATAAAAGTCTTCTAATGAATCCACACAAAACTTCAAATTTTGTCATGACAGACAATCCACTTCCATTTTAATCATTAATACAACAATATCCGATGTGATGATTAAACCATTGGAAATGGATGTGAACCGATGCCTAATGGCAAAATGATACTTAATGCAATGGTATGGTATATATGGATATAATTGATCATCAAAACCGAGAGGTATTCATGATGTAAATTTGGGCCCCGATCCATACCAGAGGCGCGGACGACGCTGACGTGTCCAAAGGCGGCGGGCGGCGAAGAGCGAGACGCCGCCTTGAGCTCTCTGGACTCCCACGACCACCTCCCCTGCCGCCTCCTCCGCAATGCCACCTCACAAGACTCACCTCACGCAGCGCAAGCACCCCGATGTAGCTCGCGGCGGCACGCCCACGCCAGCGTCTTCACGCCCGCTAGGCACGCCCACGGCCCGAGCACGCCTCGAGGCAACCGCCACGAGCCGCCGCCAAGAGATGCCTCCTCTCGCTTCTCAAGCCCACGGCCATCGCGGCCGCCCCAGGCCGCACTATGGCCTTTCACCTCAAGAGGAGGAGGAGGTGGTGATGGTGATGTGATGGTGAGGTGAGGTGGTGCTCGTAGGTGTTCGCGGTTTGGTCGGGAGGAGAGGAGAGGAGGTCAGCTGTGGGCGCCGGAGAGGCGAGGGCGACTCGGGCCGAGGATTGTGCGGTGTGGGGAGATCTGGAGTGTTCTGCTTCCCAAGGCAGGGGAGAGGAAGGCTATGACGAGCGCCCTCGCCTGAGGAGGAGGCGAGGACGGGTTTGAAGCCGCAGCCTGCAGAAAGGGGCCATGGGTTAGTAGAGGGCCGGGAGTGGGGCGGCGCAAGGAGAAGGCGAGGAGGCGTGGTTGGGGCCGGGAGGGGGCGGCGCGAGCGTGATTGGGCCGGGAGGGGGGGGCGCGAGGAGAAGGCGAGGAGGCATCAGCGTGATTGGGGCGAGGAGAAGCCGCGTAAACAAAAGCTCTGTGTCGTGTGGAGTGAGGGGGGTGTTGGGGGCTGGGGAGTGGGGCCCACGGAAGAACGGACCGCTGCCACCAACTGCTGCATTATAATAGTAGAGATATTCAGCGACTAAAAAAACATGGGAACCTTAAATGGTGAATCAATCAAGTTGTTCTTCATTTCCTCACTGATTTTCTTTTGTACAATGGTCTTACTGAAAATTTTCATGTCCATCATGTGCATTCGTGAATGTGCTCAATCTTTAGCAGATTTTATTATCCTTCCAAGAAAGAAAGAATCATTTTTACTTAGTTACAACAACCCATAGTAATTGATGTTGGCAAATTACAATATGCGTAATAAAGATGACATTGTTTACTAGTCATAATGTGATGACATTGTTTACTTGCAATGCCATATTGTTTATTTGCAAATGTGATGCCATATTTACTTCATATGTTTAGAGCATGCCATTTTGTGATGTCATATTGTTTAATTGCAAATGTGATGCCATATTGTTTACTTCATAAGTTTCTTGCAAATGTGATGCCATATTGTTTACTTCGTAAGTTTGAAGCATGCCATGTGATGCCATATTGTTTACTTTATAACATCGAATAGAATTGTCAGTGATTAGATGATTAGTTGTTTATGAGTTAATGTCTAGTTTGGGGTTAAAGTCGGTAAAGCATGATTCAACTAAGTATAATCGATTTGGTCAGCCAAGCCTAGGCGTCACCCATTCGGGAACGGCGCATGTCACATCTACTTGTGAGGTGTACCGTTCAAATTGTCCAATTTAATTTGGATGTTTAGGAATGAATGCTAGAGATATGTATTTATGATTTGCCCAACGGATCGAACGGAATCTCGATTAAGATGATCCAGCTTGTTCTCCGATGCACCATGATCTAGGCGCGGCATTCGGAGAACAATGGGTTATGCCGCCAAAATTCCGCTCAGACCATAAGGCTCATCTATAACTGCATGCTCAAGGCGCCCATTCTGGGTGGGTTTTGGACCTATATTTCCCAAGAGAACCCTTGTTCTCAACTAAGCCTCCGTGGTTGATATCGTTGTTTGTGTTTAGCTTGGAGAATGGGTGATGATCAAGGTGGATGTATGATGGTTGGAGTAAGACCGGCGCACTCAAGAGAATGGATGGTCATCACACGCGCTCAGGACTATGCATTCGCAGGGTCACGGTGGTGTCGCAGTGCCCGTGTAGCAAGTGCCACAACTATTCTTACCACGTTAAGTCGGATGTAGAGCAAAGACTGCAGTTTTGGTTTCATGCCCAACTATCTCGATATAGTACGAGCATGGTGAGGCGGAGCCCATTGTTGAGTCGCACCATGAGGATGAAGACAGATGGATGAGATGTCAATGATATTGGTAGGGAGTTTGAGGTTAATTTGAAGAGGAGCCCGGCCGGAGGTGCAAAGATTTTATAGGCTCCTTTCGCCCTAAGAGAAATTGCATGAGTTCACCAACGTGATCGCCCTACGATGGTGACGCGGCTCATGTCAATCAAGTCGAAGTATAACTTTTCGAACAAGTGCTACGACGATTTGGTCCAACTGATCAGTGATATCCTTCTGCCGAACCATAAGATGCAGAAGGACATGTACCAGTCCAAGAAGATGTTGTCTGGCCTTGGGATGAATATGAGAAGATCGATGTTTGCGAGGATAATTGCATGTTGTTCTGGAAGGAATATGCCAACGACACTCGTTGTAGGTACTGCAACAAGTCTAGATATGTCGAGGTGGTAAATGATGAGGGGATAACGGTGACGACAAAAGTCGCGATGAAGCAGCTCCGATACATGCCAATCACGCCTAGAATTAAACGTCTGTACTTATCTAAAAAAACAGCCAGGCATATGAGGTGGCATAAAGAAGGTGTCCGTGAGATCGAGGATGTGATGGTGCATCCGGCAGATGGCGAGGTGTGGAAGGCATTGGACCGCTTTGACCCCGAATTTGCAAGTGACCCTAGGAGTGTTCACATTGGGTTGGCGACAGATGTGTTCACACCTTTCAGTACAAGTGCCACCCCGTACTCTTGTTGGCCAGTTTTCATCATGCCATACAACCTACCACCTGCATTGTGCTTGAAGGAGTACATATTTCTAGCACTAGTCATTCCGGGTCCTGATCATCTAGGGAAGCACCTTAATATGTTCATGCGGCCGTTAATGGAAGAGTTGAAAGAGTTATGGCGAGGGGTAGAGGCATATGATAGCTACAGTAAAGTAAACTTTACCTTGTGTGTTGCATACCTTTGGTCGGTCCACGATTTGTTAGCATACGGCAAAGGGGCCGATTGGAGTGTTCATGGTCGGCTTTGTTGTCCCATTTGTATGTTTGACTCAGATGCATTCCGGCTGCCGCATGGTGGAAAGTTCTATTTCTTTGATTGCTATCGATTTATTCCTACCAATCTAATCACCCTTTTCAGTGATGTTGAATGCATTCCAAAGAACACCATTGTTACAAAGGGCCCGCCGAAGCGTTTGACCGGTGGAGAGATAGCTGCCTGGCATAGGCAGCTCGTAGTAAAAGATGATGGAGGGTTCAAAGGTTTCAAAGTGGAGCACAACTTGACACATATCTGTGCAATTTGGGAGCTTCCTTATGCGAAATCATTGATTCTGCCGCACAATATAGATGTGATGCACCAAGAGCGTAATGTCGCGAAAGCATCGAAGCATGTGCTTTGATTTCAAAGACAAAACAAAAGACAATGTCAAGGCACGAAGAGACTTAGCCGAGATTTGTGATCTACCGGTGCTCGAGATCGCATAAGATCCCAAAGGACTAATTGCCGTGCCACGAGCTCAGACAGTGAAACCTCAAGACAAGAAACATATATTCCAATGGTTGAAAACCCTTAAATTCCCTAGATCGCTATGCAAATAACATAAAGCGGCAAAGGAATGTCAAGACTGAAGCTAAATAGGCTTAAGAGCCATGATTACCACATCATAATGGAAAGACTTCTCCCCGTAATGCTTCGTGGCTACTTCAAGGATGAGTTGTGGAGAATGTTAGCGGAGCTTAGTTACTTCTATAGGCAGTTATGTGCTAAGAAAATCTCGAAGAAGATGATGCGAAAGTTGTAGAGAGAAATACCGGTGCTTGTATACAAAATGGAACAGATATTCCCACCTGGTTTTATGAACGTGATGCAACATCTGCGGTGCATTTGCCCGGGAAGCGGAGGTTGAGGACCTCGCAATCTGTGGATGTATTGCGAGGAAAGAGAATTGAAAAGCTCAGATCAACTCAGACGCAACAAGGCTAGGGTTGAAGGGTGCATCGCTAGGTATGCTCTAAAGAGATATCGATTTCAAGCACGATTTCGCAGATGAGCACAATGTGAATGCCCCTACAACGCAAAGATCATATCGCGTAAGAAGCACCCCTAAGTAACTTTCAGATTTTTCAAGGAAGGGTAAAGTCATGGCGCTTATACTCCACATGAGGTGTCACCAATAGAGTGGAACTCGGCTCGCTTTATATATACTCCAACATGGATGAAATGGAAAATATTTCGAGTAAGTAATGATTCGATTTTGTAGTGAATTGTCTAATCTTGAACCTATTCTTATTTAGTGAGTCCACACGAGATTGTTTGACAAACAACATTGAAATCGTCACCAACCTACTACCAAGCAGCTTGATAAGCTACGCCATGAGGGGTTAAACAATGCCCTAGTTTCGCTATCGGTTTTGAAAGCATGTAATTTTCCTCCTCCCGCTTTTCTAACCGTAAGCTTCAAATTATTTCCGCTGCACCTAGTAATGATGTCTTAACCTATGCAAGTGTATGCTCGATGCCGACGTCCATGATGATCTGCCCCATTTATCACACGGCATCATATTGCAAGGAACTTCACCGTTACGATGTCAATGGGTTTCGCTTCCGAACCGCAAAATTGAAGCAAGACGCCCACTTGCGCCACCGTGAATAGCGGAGTGGTAACTAAGGCGCATGGCAAGTAGGCGAATTAACTACTATGGTGTTCTTCAAAACATAATCGAGTACAAGTTTGGTGGGTCCAAAGATCCGAGAGTAGTTTTCTTTGAATGTGATTGGTTTGATCCTAACAATGGCACATGTGTCGACGAATTTGGCATGGCAGAGGTCAAACACCAGTCAAGGCTTGAAGGCCACGACAATTTCGTGCTTGCTCACCAGGTTAAGCAAGTGTACTACCTGAACTATCCTCATCTCAGCTTGCATGCTTGGTGGGTAGCATATAAAGTTAACCCACATGAACGGTTATATCCTCCTGGGGATGCTGACTACGTCGACAGTACAATGGACCACGAGGAAACGGATGTCTACCAGAAGAAGGTCTCGCCAAGATCTTTTCGGTTGCTCATGGGGATGGCCTTCATCGTAGCCATCGATGCCATGCACCTAATAGTTGAGCCTCGGCCCATCAAAGAAACGACATCAAGATTCTCAGAAAAATTCGATTGCCCATGAAAACACGCTTTTCTAGACAACGAGTCGTAAATGAACCTCCAAATGACGATGAGTTCAGATAAGTACATATCCTCTTATTGTTGTAATACTACTTTGATTATAATTTTACTATTTCCATATTGTTGCTATAATTTGTTTTAAATGTGCAATCTAACTCTATTGAAATTTTTACAGTATGTTCAGGCACGCGAAGGAGAAGATTGTTGGTAAGTTCAGTGGATCTACCTCCAGGAGTGGGGGTAAGGGGAAGAGTCAGGGGTCCAGGGGTCGACTCTCGAGGAGTCGTAAGCGCTCTTCCAAGGGATTGTCCAGAACAGGCAGATGCAACAACAGCTCCTGGGGTGCATGGAAAAGGCACAGGAGGACAACGAGGAGTACCTGCCTTTTGCCTCCGACTTCTGGACGAAGTCGAGGACTTAGCAAAGAAATGACAAGAGGAGGTAGCGGCAGAGTTGGCGAGGACGCCCGGTAACGATGGTGATGAAGAGAGCCCAGAGGATGTCAGCGCCTTCTTCACAGCTGCTTTTAGTATTCGTGTTATCAATGTTAATTTTCGATGCATAGACTTGTGATTCTTATTTTTGGTATTTTTCATGTTCCGGATCCAACAACGCCCCCTAGAGCCAAGCTAACCAACGGAGGGTGATCAGCCGCATGGGGATTGGTGTTAGTTTTCTCATTTTAAAAAGTAACTTGTCGAGAATCTAACCGGTTTGACTTCATGAATTGTAGGCAATGGGATGACATGGCGGAGGGTAGGCACCATTGCTCGCAGTTAACGCAGCTTTGGGTTTCTCTGCCGCCACCACTACCCGGGTATGGTGACCATCAACGGGGTGCCACAGGTGGCACTAAAGTGGGAGCACTACAGGTTGGCTCCTGAGGCGCATCACGGCACCTGTGCTGACGCAGTCTGACACGATTTCTGGGTGAGTTCCTTACCTCTTTACAGTTCATTTATTTATAGTGATATGTCGCTAGCTCAAGAATTGCTTTTGTAGGAGAGGTACTGCCTGGAGGACGATGATGTCCCCGCAAATCGTGAGAAGGCCAATAAAGTCTTCAACACGGCGCCCATAAGGTCATGAAGGACATGATGTCCAATGCACGATCCAGGGCGTGTGCTCGCACTACAAGGGGTGAAGAAGGAGAAGATGACCAAGAAGCTCTGGGCCTCCAAGATCTACTCACATGAGGACGAGTACCTCCAAGGCCCATCCCCGGTCGATGAAGTGCCGTGAAGCTTTGTACTTGTGTCAATATTAGGCTCGCCTGACTTTGTTGCTAGGTCCAACAAGAAGCGAGGCAACAGAGAGGCAGATCTTGTTGCACCTAAGACGGCATGATGCACACCTCTGCTTAGCGAGGCGCATGGTAAGTATCTAGCCTTAGTTCAATACGCTTTTGAATGCATGTCGCTAACTTTGGATTACAGGAGGCTGAAACTGGCGTTGCTCCGAGCTACTTTGATGTTTATGTTCGAGGACACCGGAGCGTCGATCCAGAGTCACCTGGACAGCTGTGCAATCAGTCAGCGACTCAGAGGATTGTGAGTTGTTCGACCTAATTTCATGAAGTTTGTGTCTTGAAATTGTTGTTTCAGTAATGTTGGCATGCAGGAGCAATATGGGGAAGAAATGGCTCAATATTACCGAGTACGATCAAGGAATGAGGAGCCGATGCCTCAGCTTATACCGTGAGTGGTGGGGGCAAGAGACATGGCAGGTGAGATCATCCGCCTTATTTGAGTTTTGTCGAAAATCCTGATATCATCAATAGTTGCACCTTTTATGAATGCCTTCCGTTTCGTATATGTTTGCTGCAGGTTCGCCATGTTCAATGGGGTTGTGGACTCCGACGTCGCTCTATCCTAAGGAAGAGCGTCGGGGTCCTCACAGAGCAGCGCTCACTCCTCCAGGGATAATGCAAGGTTTGCGGAGTACGAGGAGCAAGCTCACCAACAGCATGAGGAGTCTCGCCAACAGTGTGAGTTGATAGCGAAGTACTAAGCGGAGATGGCGCACTTCAGGCAAACGCAGGCATACCTCCAGGGAGCTCTTCAGGTAAAAGCTCGAAATCTCAACTGACTGATTAAGTTTTTATTTTGCAGATCTAACTCTTTGACTATATGCAAGAATCTCCACGCGAACTGTGGGTCCTCACATGGCTTGCCTACACTTCACCTCCTCCGCCTGCTCTATGGGTATCCACTCTAGTGCAAGTACTGAGTACATATGCTTTAGGTTAATTCAATTTTGAAAATTATTTGCAATTCTAGACTAACATGAAATTTCATAACTCCTCTACAGGTTCTCACCTCCTCCGCCGCTCTATAGTATCCGCCACTGCAAGCACCACAGGTACATATGTTTTAGGTTAATTCGGTTTTGAAAGTTATTTGCATTTTTGTACTAATGTTAAATTTCATAACTCCTCTACCGGGTTCTCAGCCTCCTTCACCGTGGGCAACTGCTTCCGCCCCAAAGACTGTGGCTACCAGGTTCGAACTCAGACGGTCCCAATGCAGAAGTCGACGGCTTCTTCGCCACTAGAGGTAGCGGCCAGAATTCAAACACCCTGGAGAGTTAGGATTGTAGATAGGACAATGTGATAGTTGGGGTAGTGTAGTTGGATGAAACTAATTGTGATATGATTTGGATGTTTATATATGTTAGTGCATTTGCAATATTAATGTGATGCATTTGCGAATTTAATCGTAATGTCATTTTAAATTGTGCGATGCCATTTGTGATTGTTCTGAGAAATATACGTTGGTATACGTGAATTTCTGCGAAAATTGTATGTTCGTGCAACAAAACAAGCAAAATCACTCGTTTCTCGTGAAAATCTCAAGATTTTCGCTTACCAAGTGGCCGATTTAAAATATTGGACCCGCTCGAACTGGTGAATCCTGCTTTTGTTTCGCCACGGGGTCGATTTAAAAATGCTCTCAAGATTTTCATCGCCAAGTGGCCGATTTAAAAAATCTCTCAAGATTTTTGTTTTACCACGTGGTCGATTTAAAATAGTCTCGACGTGGCAAGGCATTCCCGTACCATCGAATCGTGTTTTTTCATCGGTTAGATCGGCCGATTTAAAAAATAGTATTTATCGGTTCCTACTTTAAAATAGTGCCTATTTTCGCCTAATTTTTTCATCGGTCTATTTTGTTAATGAATCGACAAAAATGTTTATTTTCGCTTGGTAATCTCGCTTTTTTCGCTTGCATTTTGGCCGACGAAAAAAATACCGTTTCCTATAGTGTGATGATAGGCATATCTCAAAAATTGATCAACATATCGATAAGCATATCTCAAAGTTGATGATAGGCATATCAACTCTAAGATCCTTAACGATTTTCAACCAATTTTTGGCTCAATATTTTTTATTTGTAATTTCGAACCATTTTCTCCAATCCGATATAGGAGACGCGTGGTGAGAAGAAAAAGGAGACGTGGGGTGGTTCACGCATCGCTAGCCATCACAAGAAAAACCGTGAAAACCGCTACTTACCACTCCACCTTCAGAATGTAAACCGCTAGTTTTTCGAGGATATTCAAATTCAAATTGAAAATTTTCGAAAAATTTAGAAAAATTTGTCCAAAAAATTGCTAAAATTAGTATTAATTGATTGATGAGCTCTGGTGTAATTGTTTTTTTGAAAAAAATGAATGTATACACTTTTTTTAATACATTCAAAATATTCAGTATAGAAAAAGCCAAAAAAAAAGAAAAATGCGGCCTGTGGGCTTTAAGCCCACAGGCCAAGCTAAACTTGGCTCACTTGGGCCACGCGGAGGCCCAAATACACCGGCTGGCCCATGAAATGGAAGAAGCACTCACACTGAAGCAATGATTTCTCCTCCTGCCGCACGGGATGTCCAGAGCTCATAACACTTTCTCCACTCCAGAACACCCCCGACGAAATCGCTTCCGGCCAGATCCCACCTCCATGCGCTGGCGAACCTCCATCCAACCTTCATTTTTCACGCGGTAAGGCCCCAAAACCGCTAGGTTTTCTTGGTTTCTCGCGGTACAGTCGGTTTTTGCGAAATTCGTGAGAAACTCTCGGTTTTCGATAGGTTTAGCGCGAATTTCGTTTGGTTTTTACGGATTTTGCTGAGGTAGTTATGTGTACTGCATCCTTGCTAAATAAAAGACTAGATACCTACTTTAAACCTTCAGAATGTCTACAACGTAGCAAAGATCATGCCAAAATTTTATTTCAATTGTATGTTCAATTTCATTACAAGTGAAATTTTGTACTGACATTCCGTTTATGTAGGTCGAACATAGCATTTTTGTGATAATACAAGAATGACGAAGCTATGCCTACTCCACAACTTTAATTGAAAGGTATTATAACGTAAATGGTATTGACAATTGAATGGTAATGAAATTGCGCAAGATTTTGCAATGTGGTCATGTAAATGCCTATTTTGCACTTGTGTAATTGTAATATTGCAATGGAAGATTATTTATTCACATATTATTGTCAAATGTATAATTTACAACTTCTAAATGTCTAAAATATAGCAAAGGTCATGTCAATTTTTTTTCAAATTTAGAAGAGATCATTCTGGAGTTTTTTCATGTCTTCACATAACTTATTTATATATTTATTATATTTTTACTAAAATTTAGCCTTCCCAGTATTTTTACAAAGTTTTCAAGATTTTTTACATTTTTTTCCTATTTTTGGGTGATTTCCCCATTTTCCCTGTTTTTGCGCTTTTTCCCCTCATTTTTCGCGGTTTTTCGCCGAAACCACTCGGTTTTTCGCCCAAACCGAGCAGTTTTGGTTTTCACGGTTTACCTCGAAAACCGTTAGGTTTTTCGCAAAAACCGAGTGGTTTTTCGCGCGCGAGTTTGACCCGAATTCAATATGGTTTGAAATTGCAAACCGTCCGTTTCACAAGGTTTTATGAAACCAAGACCGCCGGTGAGCGAAATTTATGTCAAACGGTTTTGTAAACCCTGCGCGTGGGGCAACTGGTTTTATGGGAGTCTTTTTTTTCAGCACTAGAGTGTGGATTTATTCTCACTACTTTATCCTATCTAGCACCACGCATCACAGAGAGATAAGATTGTGGCACTAGCCATAGAAGTAACAACTAAAGTAATCTATTGGAACTCCGAATCAGAGTAATCTATTACTCTGAACCAAGGATTTTGGTTATTGTTCATGTACCATACTTATGCTGCAACAGGTACCACAGACCTAGCGGTCTGTACTGAATATTTTACTTTGTTAGTGTGGCATCACAAGGGAGATTGCTATGTCAGATAGAATATTTCTACATCCATGAAAAATTAATGGATAATTTAATATTTAATGCCAAATGCATTCTACCGTTACTCTAGTACGGTTTGGTAGGAACTAGAACCTTATTACTAAGGATGATAGTCAGGTATGGTGGGCACACAGATAGTGCTCGTCTATATCTATATCCGTTAATTAAAATATCTTCCACGTGTATATCTATGAAGGGTGGCGGGTGGAGAATTTTGCCTATTCCTATCGCGCCATAGGTGCTTGATTTCTGTGGGTATATCTATTTACCTGCTACTATCAACAATCCTTTCAATTTGTGTATCTTTTTGTTCGTAGTGCAAAGTTTAGTACCTATTAATATGTTCTCGGGCAATAAAAGAAGAGCTTGTCAATCGACAGTACAAGCATCGAGCAACTGACTCGACTGAGTGCAACCTAGTATTGATTCACTAGAGGCTTTTCCTCAAATCTTTCAACTTGCTGTCTACCACTCGCTTAGGATTGCAAGCCCAAAGATACGAGCCGATGTTATTGACGAAAAGCACAAAGATTCGCGTGTCAAACACAAAAAATTCCATTTGCTAGTGGTAGGGTTTTATAAGAGATTGTGACAAGTTATTGACGAAAAGCTTAGGGCTGTTTGGAACGGGAGATACGAGCCAAATCCTTATAACTAAATACCAAAAATTCCTACAGCAATTCCCCTGTTCCAAATGAAAGGTTCATTACGTTGTGTTGCCGCTGGAAAATTTACTGACAGCATCAGACGAGCCAGCTAATTAATTTTCTAGCAGCTAGCCAAAGTTGATGATAGGCGTATCTCAAAAATTGATCAACCACTGCTAAAGAACATGTCATCATTGTCGGTTCCAAAACGCCATCACTACTAGTTATAGGAGCCGGCAGTGATACTCAGGATTATCATCATGGCTCGTAAACCGCAAGCGATGATATATATCGTTGCGATTCATTGTACAACCGCGGTTATTTATACAATCGGCAATGATATTGGACTATCTCTACCGGCTTACACCAAAAACCAGCTGTGATATATATGGGAAATATCTAGTGCAAAACATGGCATATTCAAATATGGCAAAATGCTAATATTCATATCGTGCACACCAACTAATAAAAGTCACGAAAAATTTTGAAAAATCGATGCTTTGTGGGTCATCCTAGATCTATTCCTACCTAGCACTAAGCTAAATTACTCTCAACCCTCCGTCCTACTAGCACCAGGCATATAATACATACACACTAATAAAATAACGTAGTCTACGAGTACAACTAGTAGCAACGTGATACATGCTCTGGGGAAATTTGTTTATTCACTCAAGGCATTTGGGTAGATCTCAGCGTTAGTTTTCTTCGTCACATCACTACGTAAACACTCAAAAAGGACACCACCTCTCAAGACACAGACGCACACCACCCAGTGTTACTCACGTCCACTTGGAACTCTGAGCTCTCAACCAACCACCATGGCGGAGGCTGTTGTGGGAGCGCTGGTAGGCAAGCTCGGTGCGGCCTTGGCGAATGAGGCGGCAACCTTTGCTGCATCGCTACTCTGCAAGGAAGCGTCCGCCCTCAAGGGTCTCTTTGGCGAGATCCGTGAGGCCAAGGAGGAGCTGGAGGGCATGCAGGCATTCCTTAATGGAGCTGAGCGGTTCAAGGACACCGACGAGACTACTGGCTTGTTTGTCAAGAAGATCCGGGGCCTTGCTTTTGAGATTGAGGATGTTGTCGACGAGTTCACCTACAAGCTGGAGGACAAGCATGGGGGTTTCACTTCCAAGATGAAGAAGAGGATCAAGCATGTCAAGACATGGCGTCGTCTGGCGCACAAGCTGCAAGACATCAAGCTGAGGCTTCAAGGTGCTGATAGGAGAAAGGTCCGCTATGACATGAGCGGCATTGAAAAAGAGGGTGGGAGCAGTGGTTGCTCAAGATTTGCTGATCATTCTTCGGATTCTGCGAGGGAAGAGGATCTTGTGTGCATTGAGAAGAACAAGGACATGCTGATGCATTGGCTCACAGGTGATTTTAAACAAGGGGTCAAAATTGCAACAATTTGGGGAATGGGAGGTGTTGGTAAGACCACTTTGACTTCTCAGATGTTCAAGACGGCAAAAACGAAATTTGATATTTCTGCATGGGTAACTGTGTCAACAAGTAACCAAGTTGAAGACTTGTTGGTAAAGATCGCCAAAGCATTTGGTACCCCAATCGATGTTGCCAACACGGAGAAGAGAAGCCTGCTTGAGATCATCCATAACTATCTGCGAAGTAAAAAAGAATATCTTTTAATTCTGGATGATGTTTGGCATGTGGACGTTTGGTTTAAGATAAGGAATGCATTTCCTGCAGAAAGCACTGGTCGATTTGTTATCACCACTAGAATTCAGGAGGTAGCATTGCTGGCAACTGAAAATTGTAAAATGGAACTGGCACCATTAGAAGCACAGTACGCGTGGCAATTATTTTGCAATGAAGCCTTTTGGAAAAATGAGAACAAAACATGCCCAGAGGGACTAGAGAATTTAGCTCAAATGTTTGTGGATAAGTGTGGTGGCTTGCCCATTGCTATTGCCTGCATAGGTCGCCTATTGTCCTGCAAACAGCCAACTTACTCTGAATGGGAAAATGTATACAAGGAGTTAGAGTTGCAGCTCACTAATACTGCGATCCTTGATGTTAATATTGTTCTGAAAGTCAGCTTGGATGATCTTCCACATGATTTGAAGAATTGTTTTTTGCACTGCACAATATTTCCGGAGTATTATTCGTTTGGAAGGAAAAGGCTAATCAGGCATTGGATCGCAGCCGGCTTCATTAAAGAAACAGGGACCAAAACAGTGCAGGAAGTGGCAGAGGGCTACTTAAATGATCTTGTAAACAGAAGCCTACTGCAAGTGGTCAACAGGAATCTATTTGGTCGAGTTAAGAAATGTCGAATGCACGACATTATCCGTCTTCTTGCTCTTGCTAAGTCAAATGAGGAATGCTTCTGTCAAGTTTACAATGGCTCAGGTACATTTTCCACGGAGAGCACGCGTTTCTTATCAATCGACACTACAAGCATCGAGCAACTCACTCGACTGAGTGCACCTAGTCTCCGCTCTCTGTATGTTTTCGGCAGAAATCTGAGAATTGATTCACTAGAGGCTTTCCTCAAATCTTTCAACTTGCTGTCTACATTAGATCTGCAAGGTGTTCTAATCAATAGACTACCAAAGGTGGTCTTCAACTTGTTTAATCTGCGTTTTCTGGGTCTTTGGGAAACTCATGTTGAATATCTCCCGAAAGAAATAGGAAGGTTACAGAACTTGCAAGTCCTGGATGCTTACAATAGTAAGCTATCGGCTCTTCCAGTGGAAGTAGTCACACTTCGGAAACTGAAATACTTATATGTGGTTACTATTCCAGAGGAATCTGTCGATAGAGCAGGAGCAGCACTCTTATATGATGGGATACGGGTGCCTGAGGGTATAAGGAACCTCACTGACTTGCTGTCCCTCCTACTTATTGAAGCCAACATTGAGATTTTGCGTCATCTTGGATGCTTAACCAAGTTAAGAAATTTTGGTATCACAAAAGTTAGGAGTGAACATTGTGCAGATTTGTGCTGTGCGATCAAGAAAATGGTTCATCTTGTTCATGTTGGAATCTTTGCAATTGATCAGATGGAAGTGCTGCAGCTAGAAGCACTTTGTTTACCTCCAACTATTTCAACAGTTGAATTATCAGCGCAGATAGACAATAAATTTCTATCCCAGTTCATCTCAGCCAGTTCAAAGCTTATTAACCTCACCAAATTAAATTTGACCTTCTCCAAACTCGATGAAGACTCTTTTGGTTGCCTCTTGGGTTTGTATAGCTTAGTTGAGCTCTGGCTTCACAAGGCTTATGAAGGAAAGGAGATGCACTTCCATGCCACCTCGCTTCCGAAACTCAAAGAACTAGATATATGGGATGCTCCAAATCTTAACAAAGTTGCAATCGAGCAAGGTGCGATGCAAAATCTCACCGACCTAGGGCTCAGGGACTGTCCAGAATTGAACGATCTTCCTTGTGGCATCGAGCACCTTGGAACCCTCAAGTACCTAGAGCTGAAAGAAATTTCCAATGAGCTCAGAATGAAGCTCCAGGAAAATGGAGAACCACATGAGCAAAATGAATCCTGTATATAAAAAAGCACGCAGGGGAAAAAACTATATACTTGCCAAACATTGATTAGTTTAACTAGTGCCACACCAGCCCGCTGGCTAAGGGCCAAAGTTGGTTCCCACCAATAGCATGTTAGAATGGTTTTTGGTGTCAATGTTTTCTAGAATTTAACCTAATGGCCACCTTTGTCAGGTAACTTTAGCGGTCATAGAGTAATTTTTGGTTGAATGTTTTTAAATATATATTGGTCTATTGTTCTAAACCTGTTATATGAAAGTCATGTTTAAAAGGAATTGATGAAAAATTTTCCATCACTGGTGTAACACCGCAAGTCTTCTTTGCCTGGGTTTTTGCCAGAATTGTTTTCCACCTTCTTGATTCAAAGTCAGCCGTCGCGCGGTTATTAATTCTATTAAAAGTTTTGGGTGTTTTCTCCGTGCCGTTTAGTTTTTCGGCAGGTTGTCTATCCTGACAATTGTCATTTCACGCCAGAAATTAAATTATTTGGTTCGCGCAAATGGGTAAAGTTGGACTTTGGTTTTTAGGAGGGGTTTTTAGGAATTTCCCCTCCTCCACCTAACCTTATCTCTCCTTCCTTATTTGTGTGGCTATCATTGCTTGGAGGAACCTGCCGACTCCTCCCCTTTTTGTTTTGCTGGCCGAACCACCTCATGGCGCATTGCTCTTGCCCTGGCCATCTTTCCCTGGCGTCGCCCTGGCCGATTTCCCGGTCGCCTTGACTCTTCCTTGGTCGGCCTCTCCTCTCCAAATTGCCCCAAAGAATTTTGAAGCAGCGAAGAATAGCGACCATCAAGAGGCAATGGCAAGAATGGCAAATGAGCAAAGAAGAATATTCAAAGAAGAAGACCCGCAGCCATGACCTCCCCCCCCTTGCTTCTTGTGGTTAGAGCTCAAGCAAGCTGAAATTTGTGGTGTTTGGGTTCCTTGTGCACACCAGGTGTTTGATGAATTGCTTAGCTAAGGTTCTTGTTTTGAAATGTTTAATTGAAATGCTTGTACTGCTAGTTCCTATGATTCAGTTCAGGCCTCCATCCTGAATTTTTGGTGCATTGGGAGTCGGCAGAAGTATGCTCATTGCTTGTTTGGTCTATGGAGCTTATGGCATGATAGATGTGAAAGTTAAAGAGTAGAAATTTTATGATGAGTATTGGACCTTAGATTAATTTGCATAACTTGGGAAGCTAACCTCTGTGCCTTTGTGACCATCAGGGTAGATCTGTATATATGTATGAGTTTGTGAATGCTGAATTACTTAAGTATTTGTAATACCACAAAAAAAATCGTTTTCCTGGGTTTTGGCCGGAATTGTCTTCATTTTCTTGATTCAAGGACTTATTCTGGAGAAAAGTTTTGTCGCCTCGCAGTTTAAGGAGTTTAATAAAGGTTGGGTTATGCTGTTTGCATATCGGGTTTGGGTATCAAATTAGAGCCGACCGTCTCCTCTCTCAGAGCATATTCGATCATTTGCTAATGTTGGTGTTTCTGCTGCTAGGACGGTCA
Source organism: Guadua angustifolia (assembly GCA_036346375.1). NCBI lineage: Eukaryota > Viridiplantae > Streptophyta > Magnoliopsida > Poales > Poaceae > Guadua > Guadua angustifolia. The sequence continues at coordinate 56,083,733 of CM070503.1, read as the reverse complement.
GTCTGATGAAGTATTGTTGCATTGTAAGACTCCTTGGTCCCCGTTTTCTCTAGTTATTGGCTCCACCTCTGATGAGTGATCACCAGAACAGCTCCACTTGCTTTAGGATGAGTAGATTGTGCAGCAAGAGATGTGAGGGTTAGGTTTAAAAGAAAGATTAAATTGCATGGGAGGGGTTTTATGGAAGTTTACCTCCCCACCTAAATTTTTCTTCTTTACCCTAACCTTATCCCTTCTTTCCTTTGCTCATTTCTTTTCTCCTGGTTTTGCTGCTCCCCTGGCCGCACCTTGTCTTCCTCCCAGCCACTCCCTGGTGCAGCCCTGGCCGAGTTCCTGCACTCCAGGCCGGCGCCCTCCACCAGCACAGGCGACTTCCCCCTTCGGCAGCTGCTCCACCTTCCCCTGGCTCGGCACCACCATGCGCCCCTCCCCCTGCCGGCTGCCTCCTGCCCCAGGCCGTGCGCTCCAAGCCGGCGACTCCTCCTGAGCCTCCTCTCCGGCGACAGCATTAGCTAGCAGCAGCAACACCAGCAGCCTCTCCCTCACCTCCCTCTTCCCTCCATGTGAAGGATTGAGGTAAAAACCTTAGGTTGTGGGGATCCTTTTGGCTTGCATGCAAGGTGTTTGTGCTATTGCTTAGCTAGGATTCATGATTTTGAGATGTTGGAGGTTGGGGAAATGGAGAGGCTAGGGTGATTGAGAATTTTCTGTTCGGACAGATTTTCGTCCTTGGTTAGAGCTGCTAATTGAAAATTTTGCAAGCGTTTCCTGGGGGTTTGACTATAACGAAAGTTGTAGATAATTGAATTACCTTTCAATGAAGACCATAATCGCTAAATTTTGTTCAGCCGTTTAAAAGTTATGGTTGTTTTACCGTGTGCTGTCCAATTCTTGTCGCGATTGGTTCAGTCTGTGTTCTTCTGCAGATTAGAGCATCGTAGAAGCCGAATTAGACTTTTTCATTGCCTAGAAAAAGTTAGGATTCTTCGAGTAGATTGAGAAAATGTATTCGTTTCTCTAATTTGGAGTTGTAGAACTCAAGTTACGCACTAGCTCGGAATGAGGGTGGTTGCAACGCTGAGATCTCCGGTACTTCGACTTCAGAGAGAAATCCCTAGGTCTGACCTTAGTTGGTTGTGCCTGGTAATGGCCTTGTTGAAGGCATTGTTTTGTAGTCTGAGGATTTACTCTCGAGGTGAAAACCTTTGGTCCGGCCTTCACCGGTTGGATCATGGCAATGGCGGTGCGTGCGACGAGTCCTTCTTGGAGGCGTTGTCATTAGAGAGTTTTTATCGCGGTCCAAGTGTTGCTATGATGGTGGATAACCTTGAAGACAATATTGTGTGATGTAGTTTGCCGCGATGGTTCTTTTGTCTTTTTTTATGTGTGTGTGTGTTTGGCTGTGTACACCCTAGCTGTGTAGAGGCCGGGAGTCTTTTTAGTATAATTGTATCACCCTGATGTAATTTACTAAGATTAATAAAAGCTTCCTTTATCGAAAAAAAGTTATGCTCATTTTGGTGTATGTTGTCCAGATCGAGTTAATTTTGCGTTTGTCTGCTGTTCGTCGCAAAACTGAGATGAATCGGTACGTTTCCCGATTGGTCGGCTGTAGAAGAAGTTGTAGAGTTGTCTCTTGCGATCGTTTAAAGGCTGGGTTCTTCCTTTTTGGAGTAGCCATTTGGAAGTTACGGCATTTTCAATGCCGGCTGTCCAGATTTGCATTTAAGTGGTTATGAGGGATGTTTTGGTTTCGATTGTAGATGTGAATATGTAGAGTTGTTTTCTTCTGTCATTTGTACCGAGTGTGTATGAATTTGAGTTGGATGAATATTGTTTTATTTGCTGGGAAGGTTCTGTCGGGAGTGGCCTCAACTACATGCCACTCCATTCTTTCGTCGGTAAAGGCAAGTGCATTGTATCAGTTGTGGCTTAGGTGGCCACTAGGTTTTACAATAATACAGTTATCAATGTATTGCTTTAATATTGTCATGTTTGCTTTTGCATGCGATATGATGAATGAGAATGGTTAATTGGTTATGCTTTCATTTAAAACAAGTTCATATGCAAGTGTAACCCGTATATCTCTTATACGGCATCTAGTTGATTGCTTGCATTATGTATATGCTTACGCTATGGATTTCATTCGTGTTTATAAGCACGTCTAGTAAGGTAATTGTCTTTTGATGAAAAGGGTAAGTAATCTGATACAAGTGCATCATTGTTTGAACGTGTTTGATGAACTTTATATGCCTTGCCATCATGAAATTATGCTGCATCCCTGGATTGATTGTTATGTACGATGTTTAATGAATTTCGTCTAGATGCCGTGATGATATCTTGCTAAATTTTTCTTTCATATTCCGGTTCACTAGTTTGGTAGGCTAGTGAGAATACTGAAAGTATGGGATTGGATTGCGAAAATAATTTGATTTATGACCAAGATTGATGGAATTAGTAATTACTCGAGAATTGGTGATGTGAGTATGATTATGAGCGTTGAGACTGTGATTTTGAGTGTTGAGAATATGATTATGAGCGTTGAGACTGTGATTTTGAGTGTTGAGAATGTGATTATGAGCGTTGAGAATGTGATTAGGAGTATTGAGAATGTGATTATGAGTGTTGAGAATGTGAATGGAAATTCTGGATGTGAGAAGTGGCTGATGTTTATGTATTTAGCTATGGCTATGCAAATGTGAGAAATGAATGTAGTTCGCAAATTTGTTTATGTCATTTGCATTTGTGCATTCATGATGGAAGAGGCGACCCATTCTGATGCGGGCCTCTGTGCTCACATGTAGTGAGTACGAAAGTCCTACCTCGTAGTCCCGTATACGTGGTTGTATGGGAGCGAGTCAGTAAGAGTAGGCACCCTCCACCACGGGGTGGAAGGGGAATGAGAGGGTGCACACCGACGGGTGTGCACTCGGCCATACCGGTATGTGCTAAAAGAGGAGATGAGACATGCATGATGCATTATATGCATGAGAATTGTGAAATATGCATTGCATGAACAATGATGAATCATGTTTAATGAGTTGATTGTGATGTATGGATATGAGGTTCTTCTTTTGTATGGCATACTTGCATCTGCATTGCATTGTCAATGATGAATCATGTTTAATGAGTTGATTGTGATGTATGGATGTGAGATTCTTCTTTTGTATGGTATATTTGCATCTGCATTGCATTGACAATGATGAATCATGTTTAATGAGTTGATTGTGATGTATGGGTATGAGATTCTTCTTTTGTATGTTGTGTGCACTTGAGCATGAAGGCAGCGAATGGAAACTGTTAAGGGTTAATCGTGGAGCTAATGGCATTTATAGATTGAGGATTGAGTAGCGGACTCATCCAAAAGTGGCTATCGAGGTATGAGTAAAGTTTAAATAATTCTTGAGATGGTTGTGGTATTTGGAATCAGTTTCCGGTTCATTTATTTACCAAGTTCAGTCAAGTATTTGAATATGTTACGTTTTAAAGTATTGGTATTTCATTTGATTCGGTTGCGTTTCTTTGTTGTTGCACTTTGCTGAGTCTTGGACTCACATTTGTTTGTTTCCTGTTTTAGGTACCTTGAAGTTGGCTCGTCTGGTTGGAGGTAGTATCACGTGCACGCCTTCGGCCTCCACAATCTAGTTAACTGATTCGTTAAGTCTGGATGTAACTAATGTGTTTGTAATGTGTCATTTGTCGTGGTGGAGTTATTTATTTCTGTTGGATGTGAGATTGGTTAACTAAGGACCTGCTAGAATGATATCATGTGACTGCATATGTTTTATGTCTGCTGAGTGGATGTCCTATTTTCTAGAGGGGTCATGCCGAAATTTTGTAAATTTCGGTGACTTAGTTTTAAACCGGTTTTAGAGTTTAGTGGTTGATTGCAGTCAAGTTCATAGAGGTGTTAGGTTTTTATGCCTTCTTCGGTAATTCTCGGTTTAATTGATCTTGTTATGGAGAATTATCGTGGGTTGGTAACCCTTTGGACATGTGTGGGTCCGAGGAGTGTCGCTAGTGAAGCGGGGTTTTGGTAGCATTCGCGGTGCGATTGGCGCCGGGGTGTTACAGTATTTTACCCTTGCAATTAACTATTGGAAGTGGAGCCTAATGGGTGTACTGTCGTTGCCAAAAGAGTAGAAGTTTATGTATCATTCTATGACCCAATGTTGTATGGTTGTGAATCCTATGCGGTGACTTGATCCTTATTACCTTTTTGCATGACTAAATTCAAATGAGTGATTTAAGATTTATTTACCACCATTTGATTTATGAGCAAACTATTAGCTTAATTTGTTAATGCATTGGTTAATCATTGAATATATAAGATTCCAATTTGATAAACGTGTTGATGTTCTCTTGTTTGACCTTGCTCTGTTGGTTCCTGATTAGATGGTGAGTTACAACTATCATTATCTTATGTGTGCCTAGATCCACTTTGTTTTCTTGATTTGGAATGCCTGTGCTCTCAACTATGAAAACATAAGTGTGATAGAAGTAAACATTCAGGAGTATATTTTCTAGAACATGTGTGCTGTCTTAGCAAGTAGGGTATTAAGATTGGTTAGGACCCAAAGCCTACATAATATTTTCAGATTGATACAAATGTTTACTTAGCTATGTGACTAGATATCGTTTTTATCTTCTGTTAGAAACCGAGTTGCTCATGTTGGTATACTGTGAGGTATGCCCTAATAGATTATGGGTCGAATGCCTTTTGTGATACGTTTGATTGCAATCTTTCAGTTATTGAACCCCAATAGTTGTTGAATTCCAGCCGATTAATTTGATTGCATCGGTGCTTGACCTTTGTCTTGTGATCATGAGAAATATTGTATATGTGTAGTTCTTATTGCTTTGTATGCTTTCGACTTGGCCCAAATTCTCTGTATGATGTTGTACTTGAATTTTGGTTATGGTTAATTTTATGGTTTAGTAAACTTTCATGTATGGGATTCTGAATTGAAGTGTTAGGGTCTGATCGGCAAGCAAGTTGTAGGTGATAAGGTTTGGAGGGTTACTCTTTGTGCCTTGGTGGAATGATATTTCCTTATGCTCTGATGCTATTGAAATCTAGCAAGTTGTAGGTGATAAGTTTTCGTGTTGCATCTTCCTGAGATTAAATGGCACTAGTTCTAGAGATTTCATTTATGTGGTTTGTTGTCTTAAGTTATATTGTGTGTATGTGTTATAAATTCAGGCTTTCTTTAATCCTGGGAAGTCATGCAATGCTAAGATTCCAAATGCCACTCCATTTTTCCGTCAGTAAAAGGCAAGTGCATCCCCTAGATCGTTATTAGGGTGTTAAATGCTTTGTTTGCGATAAGATTATGAAAATTCTAATGATGTGGTTATGTTTAATAGCATATCTAGAAGTTGTTCTTAGTATGGTGATGAGGATGGATGAATGTTAGCAAATTGGTAAGTAAGTTATTCAGTTCCCATTTATTGCATTGCATTACGAATTGATGCAAGTAATAAAGTAATGAATGCGATTAAATGATAATGTGTGTGTTTATATTCGTGTTGGCCGTGCTTATAAACATGTCTATGACCAATGTGGAGTTGAAATAGGATGAAACGGGTAGATCATTTATGTCATTTGCATTTTTGCGCATTCATTACAGAAGAGGCGACCCATATTGATGTGGGCCTCTGTACTCACACGTAGTGGGTACAAAAAGTCCTACCTCGTAGTCCCATCCACGGATGGGAGCGAGTCAGTAAGAGTAGGCCCCACCACGGGATGGTTGGGATTGAGGGTGCACACCGATGGGGATACACTCAGCTATACCGGTATAGGCTAAAAGGTTGCATTTTGAGCATGAACGCATAAAAGCATTGCATTGCATTGTGTGTTGAAATTGATAAATGTTAATTGATGAGAATGGAAATGACAGGTTGAGGATTGAGTCGTGGACTCATCCTGGAATGATTATTGAGGCATGAGTAAGGTTTAGTTACGTTTCCGAGTTGGATGTGGTAAGTGGGACTAGCTACTGCTTCTTTTACTGGATGATTTCAATTAAGTAATGGTTATGTCAAGTGATGAGGTAATTGTGTTCTTATGTTTGGATTTATATGAATTCAAACTACTTCTTTTATTTACGGAAGTCAATTAAAGAAACTGTTACTTTATGTCTTGATGTAGTTGTATTCTAGTCGAATTCGTTACTTTTCATACTTGATTGCACTTTGCTGAGTTTTGGACTCACGCTTGATTGTTTTCTAGTTTTAGGTACTTTGAAGCTGGCTCGTCGGGTTGAGAGTAGTAACACGTGCACGACTGCGGTCTCCAACAATTTATTTAACCAATTTGTCAAATCTGGATGTAATTAATGTGATTGTAATTTATTATTCATCGTGATGAAATTTATTAATTTCTGTTGGGTGTGTGATTGATTAACTAAGGACCTGCTAGAATGATTTATAATTGCTGCTATTCTTTTGTTTGCTAAGTGGATGTCCTCTGATCTAGAGAGGTTATGCCGAAATTTTGTAAATTTTGGTGGCTTAGTTTCTAAGCCAGTCTTAAGAGTTTAGAGGGTTGGTAGCATCTATGGCGCGTATAGGCTCCGGGGTGTTACAACTGGCTAATCTTGTAAAACATCGCCCAGTTTGTAAGCGAGGGGCCTAGCAGTATTTGGCTTCAGCTACCTGTAGTGATGTTAAATTAGCTTACAGTGTTCATGGAACCATCCTCAACCTTATCAACTCATCGGTTATATATATTGATGGTTTGGTAGACGAGAACTCAAGTTGGACTAACTCCGGCGTTAAGAACCTTCAATAATTTCGTCACTTTAATTAGGTGCGGGATTTTGCGGGTTCTGAATCATGTTTAACTGGTTCTGTTTTTCTCTTAATGAAGGAAGTAGAATGATAACGAGTGATGTTTAAATCATAGTTTCCACCTCAACTTGCTAGTTAGATTCCGTAAGGCTGATGCTGGTTGTGATACTTGTAGGATCGGATGGCGTCAATCAGAGGGGGGTGAATGATTGCGCAGAAGTTAAAATCAAATTTTTGAACTTTTCAAACACCCCAATTGAAACTAGAATTGCTTGAAAATCAGTTTATGCAGTTAGGAAAGCAATAGACCAATCTGGGCGACCAGTAGATCACTTGGGCGACCAGTTTGGGCACTTGGGCGATCAATAAAACAGTCTGGGTGACCAGTAGGACACTTGGGCGAGTAGGTTGGGCACTTGGGCGAGCAGTTTGGCACTTGGGCGAGCAGGTTGGGCGACCACGTGAACAGTTGGGCGACCACGCGCACAGTCTGGGCGAGCAGACCGATACATGTCGATGAAAATAGTAAATCCTGAAGATCTAACCGTTGGATTGATGTGAAATTTTAATTGTAGAAACTAGACTCAATTCCACAGCTAACACAAAAAGAATCAGGTCAATCGGATCTACGGATCTAAAGTTATATCCTTCGCAAGATGACTAAATCCGGGTGACCACGCGAACAGTCGGGCGAGCAGGACATCAATCTGGGCGACCACAAATTATAGAAGATATAACTATTGGATTGATGTGAAATTTTAACTGTACAAACTAGATTCAATTATGAATCAAACCCAATAAGAATCAATCCGATCGGATCTACGGATCAAAAGATATTACCTTCGCAAGATGATACCTTTGCAAAGAACCGAACTCCGTGATGAACTTCGTGACTACTGTGATGAACAAAAACTTCAAGCATTTGATCAACTATGTCGAAGCCAAGAGCAAATCACAGCCGCGAGAAGAAACTCTCTGGAAGATTGATTTTTATTTTATTATCTAAAGTACTCCAACACAAGAGTACAAACCCTAAAATCTTGTTCTAGAATAAACAGGGGACACCTCCCCTTATTTATACAGAGCAATCCTAACGAGATAGAATACAACTCTACTTCCAACATGGAAAGAGTCTGTATACATCTCAACTTGGCCCAACGTGGCCAAAAACAACTTTTGCACGTATGTACAGCCCACCTGCTGTAATTACGTGACTAACCAGCCTCCATGTGCATGTTCTCTAGCCCGAACGTCCCGCATGACATCCTTGACCACCAAGACCTCGATTCCTCCCTGAACCTAGTCCCGAACCTCAGTTCCTCCATGAACCTAGTTTCGGTCCCGTCATCGACCACGTTCGCCCTCGAGCAACACCTACACATGAATAAACACAGAAACCGTGCACGAGCACAAGTCCACGACTTGACTCAAAGTCAATCCATGCAACCACTCACACGAGTGCATTGCATCAAGCAGAATCCATTATGCTATCACCAAAGATAATAATTATCTCAACATGGCACATGCATAAGCACCACACATGCTATAATCAAAGTCACTTTACAATGCCAATTTCACCATTCAACCAATTTTTCATCACATGATCTCACAATCTCCCCTTGATGAAAACATTGGCAACACCATTTGGACTCGAACATTGGCATTAACCTCACAAGAAAAGATTTTAAGAAATTTCATTTTAAAACAGAAAGCAAGGTGATCAAAAAGCAAAGTGAAAACTCTCCCCCTAAAAGGAAACCAAATTGTGTGTGAACTCAAAATTTCCCCTTTGACAATAAAACATTTCACTTCTCCCCTGAATGTAAGCTTTCTTCTCCCCTTGACAATGATTTCAAAGAAGAAAAAACAAATGAGTGCCAAGACAAGAACCAATGAGCTTCCTTGATCATATAACCTTATAGATCACATAATAAGCATAATACATGAACTTAATATTATTTAACAAGTTAGGGAGTGACATGCATCTCAACCTCAATTTAATCAACTATAGCCAAGTACTAAGCAAAATCTTGGCAGAAAAAACTAGGCCAAAAAATGAAGCAACTAACAACTCAGGGCAAGCAAGTAGTTTCAACTCCAATCTAGTAGACCAATTTAATCTTGATAACAGTAAACTGCATGTGGCATGCTTGAAGCATACTTCTTTTATTTTCAATGAATGGCATGCTTGAAGCATACATCTTATCTTTTAGGGAATGGCATGCTTGTAGCATACATCTTATCTTTTAGGGAATGGCATGCTTGAAGCATACATCTTGAAGCTTTTGCTTATTTTGATAATTTTGACAAGCTTCTTGCAGATTTGAGCCCCTTTTTTTTCTTATTCCTTTTTTCTTTTATTGTAAACATGTAAAGTGATTAAATGGTCTATGAAAGAGTAAAGCTGAAAATACACATGCTTCATAACCCAAATTTGTTAAGACGATTCATTATCAAGCCTATAGAAGCAAGATATCACAAGGTATTAGCTATAGATAGTCAAACCAAGAAATTCCGCAATGTCACTTTTAGTTCAAGTAAAGCAATTTAGATTATCATATATAAGCTCAATTACATAATATATAAAGAAATATGATAAAGTAAGCTCATTAAGTAACAGACTTGGCATAAAACTCCCCCTCAAAACAAGCTCATGGAATGCACAACACCCACTCTCCTCTCAAAAGGCAAATCGAGAAGCATCAAGTGGTTTTGTGAAAATATCAACAATTTGCAAATCGAAATCAACAAAATGCAACACAACATCTCCCTTTTCCACATGATCTCAAGGAAATGATAGCGAATGTCAATATGCTTGGTTCGAGAATGTTGCACTGGATTTTTAGCAATATTAATAGCACTAATGTTATCACAGAAAAGGGGAACACTATCTAAGTTTAATCCAAAATCCTTTAAAGTTGATATCATCCAAAGCACTTGAGCACAACATGCAAGCAAAGAAGAACATATTCAGATTCAAAGTAGCTTGAGAGAGCAATGAAACTTGTTTTCTAGATGACCAAGCTACTAAAGATGTACCAATAAAATGACATGTTCTAGAGGTACTTTTCCTGTTAATTCTACAACCCGCAAAATCAGCATCAGAGTAGGCTCTAAGTGATAAATATGATGATGAGGAGTACCATAAGCCAAACTCTAAAGTGGATTGTAAATAGCGAAGAATTGCTTTTACCGCTTGTCGATGAGAAGCACGTGGGAAGCTTGAAAACGAGCACACAAACACACCGCAAAGTGTATATCCGCCTTGAAGCAGTGAGATAAAGAAGTGATCCAATCATGCTTCGATACTCCTTTTGATTAACCGGTTCTCCTTCTTCATCCGGATCCAAAGTAGTTGTTGTGCCAATAGGTGTGGAAATTGGTTTGCATGTTTCCATCTCAAAACGTCGAAGGAGATCTTTTGTGTATTTCGTTTGGTGAATAAAGATACCTTGCCTTGTTTGCTTGACTTGTAAATCCAGAAAGTATGTGAGCTCACCCATCATACTCATCTCAAATTCCCTGCTCATAGTGTCTGAAAACTTGGCAACAAGAGCATGAGAAGTACCACCAAAAATGATATCATCCACATAAATCTAAACAAGTAACAGATCATTGCTATGCTTGAGAGAAAACAAGGTTTTATCAACTTTACCCATTTCAAAATTATTTTCTAGCAAATATGATTTAAGTCTATCATACCAAGCCCGAGGAGCTTGTTTTAAACCATATAAAGTTTTGGACAACTTAAAAACATGGTCTGGGTATTTCAAATTTTCAAATCCAAGAGGTTGTTTGACATAAACTTCTTCAGAAATAAAACCATTTAGAAAAGCACTTTTTACGTCCATTTGATACAATCTAAAACCTTTAGATGCAGCAAAGGCCAACAAAATTCTAATGGCTTCAAGTCTAGCAACAGGTGCAAAAGTTTCATCAAAATCAAGTCCTTCAATTTGAGTAAAACCTTGAGCAACCAGTCTAGCTTTGTTTCTAACAACAACCCCATCTTGACTTTGTTTATTCTTAAAAACCTATTTAGTTCCAATGATATTCTGACCTAAAGGAGGTGGAACTAAAACCCAAACCTTATTGCGCTCAAAATTCTCAAGTTCCTCATGCATGGCATTAATCCAAGACTCATCAGATAACGCGTGACTTACATCTTGGGGTTCAAAAGATGCAACAAAAGCAATATGAGCATATGAGGCATTAGTATTGTACCTGTTTCGAAGCACACATACATTTAACTCACCAATCATCTGTTCAGGAGGATGCCTTCGTTGAATATGCAATGGTGCTGAAATTTCTGAAGATGCCTGAGGTCCAGTACCATGTGTGTTTGCTAGAAGAATTTCCGAAGATGCTTGCTAATTTTCTTCCTGTGGCTGAATTGGCTGAGATGAGTTGCTAACTTGATTACCACTTTCATCTTCATCTTCATCATCACTTTCTTCCAAGAAGATACTTTCAGAGTTGCAAGTAACTTGTGTCCTGAAAATTTGGGTCTAGTACCAGGACTAGCCTCATCAAAAGTGACTTCACAAGTCTCAAAAATTTTGTTAGTTTCTAAATTCAGCACACGGTAACCACGAGTATGGAGAGCATAACCAAGAAACAATCCATCTGAGCCTCTAGATTCAAACTTATCAAGATTTTCATGTTTGAGAATGAAACATTTGCAACCAAAAACACGCATATGGGAAATGCTAGGAGTACGTCCAAACCGAAGTTCACAAGAAGTTCTATGAAGCTTTGCTCTCAAAAATACTCTATTTGAAATGTAGCAAGCAAGAGAAATAGCTTCACCCAAAACTTCCTAGGAGTAGAATATTCATCAAGCATTGTCCTAGCCATCTCAACTAGTGTGCGATTTTTCCTCTCAACAACACCATTTTGTTGAGGAACTCGAGCAGAAGAAAATTGATGCTCAATTCCATGTTCGTAATGAAAGAAGCAAAAGATTGTTCTTGAATTCTCCTCCATTATCACTCCTAATTACTTTAAGTGCTTGAGCAATTCCTTGAGCAACCTTAATGCAAACTCTTGAAACAATTCAAAAGCTTCATCTTTGGTAGTCATGAAATATACCCAAGAGTACCTAGAGTAATCATCTACAATCACAAGAACATACCACTTACCTCCCGCAGATTTTACTCTTGCCGGTCCCACAAGATCCATGTGTAGAAGTGACCGAGCATTAGTCATAACAAAGAAGTGATAGGAAAATATTTAGGTGCGCCATCATTTTTCATGTTGACAGGAGAGCAAGTCAAATTACTTGTTTTGTCATACTTTAATTCAGCAAACCTCTCGAGCAAATTTGATTTACTCATGCGTGAAAGGTGATCAAAACCAATATGATCAAGTCTACGATGCCAAAAAGTTAGATCTTTTGAAACATGAGATACAAGACATGTCATTTCAGATGTTGGACATGAAAAATCACCTTTAAACAAGCGACTAATGCGAGTGATGTTGCATACTAGATTTTCAGAAACATCTAATATACAACAAGAATTTTTCTGAAATCTTACCTCAAGATCTTCATCAAGCAACTGAGAGACTGAGAGCAAATTATATTTGAGCTTGCTTACCAAAGCTACATCCTTGAGAATGAAGTTTTCATTGACTCGCACAATTCCTCTTCCAAGAATTCTTCCCTTTGAATTGTCGCCAAAAGTGATGACCTCATCACTGAGAACTTTGTGTGAGGGAGGAGAACCATTTTGAATCATCACCATATGTCTTGAACATCCGAATCTATGAACCATATGTTCTCCTTCCTCTCTTCCACAGTCTACACAAAAGAGAATGTCGATGTCTCAAGATCAAGTTAGATAAAAGACATTTAGGAATCCAAAGACTCGAGACACACGACGAGTAGGCACAAGACGAATATACTTGTATACAAAATCAGTTTTGCTCTTTCTCGTGTTTCTTGCAACAAAAGGTGTTCGTGATCACCTTAGGCACATAATGAGCAAGAAAAGCGTGCTCTGTCTCAAATTAGACCTAGCCTTAGCTTTTTCTTGCTTCATTGTTTGGCTAGCCTAAAGCAAAAATCTACTAGATGTCCATCTCTACCACAATGAGTGCAAGTGTATTTAATGAATGTTTAACTTTAGAAGTAGAAGCGACATTTGCATTCATCACAAGAGAAGATAAAATTCCAAAGAGATTTAAAGACGCTTTTCTTAGGCTCATTTGCAATTTCAAACTTTCCACTTTCAAGAACTTTGACAACAGTGGGAACATGTGTTTTATGATGAGCATAAGAATCAAAACCTAAACCTTTGTTATGAGTGCTGACTTTTGATTGATCCAAAATCATGTTTAGGTTTTTCTTTCCTTTAGTGAAATGTTCTAACAATTTTTTCCAAGTAATCAACCTTTCTAGATAGAGCTAAACAATTGTTATAGGGAACGTCCACTATTCCTTTCTGTTTTCGACAATTTGAGCAGGAATGAACTTCATGAGTGAGCAAGGCATCTGTCATTTGAGAAACTCTAGCATTTGCATCATGCAACTTCAATTCCAGTATGGAGCATTTTGTACAAGAAGCTGAATCATGCAGATCAATGGTTGAACAGCTAGCATTTTTCATTTATTTCTCATTTTCCCTATCTTGCTTTAACAGAGAAGCATGTTCTTTCCTAAGTGAAACAAGCTCATTGTCAATGAAGTCACATGACTTACAGGCATCATCATTAGGAATCAAAGATCTAAGCCTTGCAATTTCAGAATTAGAACTATCAATTTCTAGATCTTTTTCTTTAAGAGCCTTCTTAGATTTTTTAAGTTCAGAAGCTAATTTAACCATAGCATACTCAAGTTCATCATAAGAAGGTCCTACCTCATCAAAATCAGAACCACTGTCACTATCCATTTTAGCCATGAAGCACATGCCAGTGAAGTCATCATCAGTATCTCTCTTCTTGTCCCGTGGCTCATTGTCACTCTCAAAGTCCACATCACTAAGATCACACTCCTCCAAGACAATAAGACTTTCTTAGCGACTTTTCAAAATTGGAACGCCTAGGAGTAGTATCGCCTTGAGCAAATACAGTCTTTGGTTCCCTTTCTTCCTTCTTTTTCAACTTCGGACAATTTGCTTTGATATGCCCGGGAAGACCACACTCAAAGCAGTTGAAATGCCTTGAAGTAGTGCCTCCACGCCTCCTCATTCTCACATTGTTGAGTGCTTTGACAGCACGTGAAGAAATGAGCACAAGATCTTCTTCAGGGAACATCTCAAACTGTTCATCCGAAAAAGAAGCTAATGCGCATAAGGAGACGAAGATGGTAATCCGTAAGACGGTCAAGTTAGCAACAAGTGCATGTGTAGAGGTTTTATCACTCTAGGTGATAAAGAATCCATCTCATAAGTTTTCAACCTAGAATACAGATCATCCATGGTCAACGATCCAAATCAACAGCTTTGATTGATTGCAAGAATAACCATGCGCCATTCAGAGTCGAGATCTCAAAATCTTACTAGTATTCTCCTCTACTGGATTGTTAACTCCAACACCACGCAAATTGCACAAAATTTTCTCAAATCGAGAGTAAAGATCATCAATTGATTCACCTGGCCTCATAACAAAATCAGAAAAGTCCTTTTGGTAAATATTTTTGCGCACTTTCTTAATCTTAGTTGAACCTTCATGATAGTCACATAATGTCTTCCAAACTGAATGTGCAGAATGTAAATGTGAAACTCGATCAAATTCTTTTTCAGAGATTCCTTGAAAAATCAAGTTTTTAGCTTTAGCATTTAAATCAACGTCTGCTTTATTATCATTAGTGACTATATTAGGAACATCATATGCAGTAGAAACTTTGCGCCAAACATCATTACCTTGAGCTTCAATATAGGATTGCATGCGACTTTTCCAATAAGAAAAATTTGAATCATTAAGCATAGGAGGACGATTAACATAATTATCTGACGCCATACCTCAACCTTGTTTTGATACCACTTGTAGGATCGGATGGCGTCAGTCAGAGGGGGGGTGAATGATTGCGCAGAAGTTAAAATCAAATTTTTGAACTTTTCAAACACCCCAATTGAAACTCGAATTGCTTGGAAATCAGTTTATGCAGTTGGGAAACCAATAGACCAATCTGGGCGACCAGTAGATCACTTGGGCGACCAGTTTGGGCACTTGGGCGACCAGTAAAACAGTCTGGGCGACCAGTAGAACACTTGGGCGACTAGTAGGACACTTGGGCGAGCAGGTTGGGCACTTGAGCGAGCAGTTTGGCACTTGAGCGAGTAGGTTGGGCGACCACGTGAACAGTTGGGCGACCACGCGCACAGTCTGGGCGAGCAGACCGATACATGTCCACTAAAATAGTAAATCCTGAAGATCTAGCCGTTGGATTGACGTGAAATTTTAACTGTAGAAACTAGACTCAATTACGCAGCTAACACAAGAAGAATCAGGTCAATCGAATCTACGGATCTAAAGTTATGTCCTTCGCAAGATGACTAAATCCAGCGACCACGCGAACAGTCGGGCGAGCAGGACATCAATCTGGGCGACCACAAATTACAGAAGATCTAACTGTTGGATTGATGTGAAATTTTAACTGTAGAAACTAGATTCAATTACGAATCAATAAGAATCAATCCGATCGGATCTACGGATCAAAAGATATTACCTTCGCAAGATGATACCTTTGCAAAGAACCGAACTCCGTGATGAACTTCGTGACTGCTGTGATGAACAAAAACTTCAAACGTTTGATCAACTATGTCGAAGCCAAGAGCAAATCACAGACGCGAGAAGAAGCTCTCTAGAAGATTGATTTTTATTTCATTGTCTAAAGTACTCCAACACAAGAGTACAAACCCTAAAATCTTACTCTAGAATAAACAGGGGACACCTCCCCTTATTTATACAGAGCAATCCTAATGAGATAGAATACAACTCTACTTCCAACATGGAAATAGTCTGTATACATCTCAATTTGGCCCAACGTGGCCAAAAACAACTCTTGCACGTATGTACAGCCCACCTGCTATAATTACGTGACTAACCAGCCTCCATGTGCATGTTCTCTAGTCCGAACGTCCCGCATGACATCCTTGACCACCAAGACCTCGATTCCTCCCTGAACCTAGTCCCGAACCTCAGTTCCTCCATGAACCTAGTTCCGGTCCCGTCATCGACCACGCTCGCCCTCGAGCAACACTTGCACATAAATAAACACAGAAACCGTGCACGAGCACAAGTCAACGACTTGACTCAAAGTCAATCCATGCAACCACTCACACGAGTGCATTGCATCAAGTAGAATCCATCATGCTATCACCAGCATAATAATTATCTCAACATGGCACATGCACAAGCACCACACATGCTATAATCAAAATCGCTTTACAATGCCAATTTCACCATTCAACTAATTTTTCATCACATGATCTCACAATACTACATATAAGACACGTTCTCGCTGTATATCTGGTTTCCGCAAGTCTGATGCTAACTACGATAGTAAATCAATTCTAAACATGCAAAGATATATGTACGTACTTCTGTACAGCTATCAATTGTGCTAAATTTTAGGTTTGTTCGATTGTCAGCTTGTCACTCACGATGGTAGGCTACGGTAGAGCAATGATTCCATCCTTTATACCGCTAGAAATTGCCCCAAGCCAAGCCTATCCATATGTCACTGAAGCGGTTTTGCAAAAAAATCCCTCCGTTTCTTCGAATTACGGATAGGTCCTTACGTATTACAAATAGGTCTTTCGCGATTTTTTGTGAGAGGAAGATTTTGTTTTTTTCATCACGATTTGGTCCCTAGCGCGGTATTTTACGGAAAAAACTCCCGTTAAATTCAAATCGCAAACAAGCCCTTTTCTAATTTTTCAGGATAGCGAACAGGTCCAAAAAAATAACAAATAGGCCCCTGCTTCTTACGTCTAAGTCCTTTCTCCGTTTTTCCGAAAAAAATATTTTCGTCACCAAAAAAACACAAATTCGTCGAAGGTTTATAGCGGTTCATGGATACGCCCACGGGTTCGAGCAGCCTTTTAAAAAAGGAAATACATAAAAAAAACACAGATTCGTCGAAGGTTTATAGCGGTTCATGGATTCGCCCACGGGTCCGAGCAGCCTTTTTAAAAAGGAAATACATAAAAAAAACGCTGCACTTTTCTTTTAAAAAAACAAAAAAACACACACATTCAACCGCAATTTTCTAAATAAAACACGCATCGATAAAAAAAACACGGATTCGTCGAATGTTTATAACAACTTGTGGATTTGCCAACGGGTCATAATCGCAGGGGTTTTTTTTAAAAGTATATTCGTCCAAAGATTTATAGCGACCTATAGATTCGCCGGCGGATCTTAACGACCCATTTTTTTTAACAAACACAAAAAACAAAAAAAACAAAAAACACAGATTCAACCGCAATTTTCTAAATAAAAAACGCATCGACAAAAAAAACACGGATTCGTCGAAGATTTATAACAACTTATGGATTTGCCAACGGGTCATAACCGCGGGTTTTCTTTTTAAAAAAACGTAGATTCATCCAGAGATTTATAGCGACCCATAGATTCGCCAGCGGGTCCTAGCGACCCATTTTTTTTAACAAACACAAAAAACAAAAAAAAACGATCAAATATCCCGAAATGCGTAAAAAAACAACCACGATTTTTTAAAAAAGCACAGATTCGTCGAAAGTTTATAGTAATCCCTAGATTAAACGCGGATTCATCGAAAGTTTGTAATATCCCATGGATTCGCTAGCGGTCCTACCGACCCATTTTATTTAAAAATTACGGAAATCGAAAATTCGATAAATTTTATCAGACGACGGGTTGTAATCACGGTTTTCTAAAAAAAAACGTAGATTCGTTGAAGGTTTATAGCTGACGACCTATTTTTTAAACAAATATGAAAACCGAAAATACGGCCCCCATGGATTTACCGACGGGTCCTATCGACTCTACAGAACGGCGCAGCGTAGCGCGCTATTATTGCTAGTGTAACTAACAGGCGAGGCGAGAGAAGGAAGGGGAAAGCGTGTAGGTAGGGATGAAAACGGATAGTAATTCGGATATCAATTTTTTGTCTTTGTTCTTCAATGGGAAACAAATAGGATATAGAATTTTCTATCCGAATTCATATTCTTGTTTGTGGTGTTGAGCTTATTCAAATTCATAAAAAATGAACCTCAAATTCATTATATATTTATTTAAATGATAGAAACAAAATTCGGATATCAATCGGATACGGATTCGGATATTTTTTCACCTTTTTATTTATGGGAAGCAAATAATGCGTAATTTTTTTATCTAATTTTATAATCTTATTTTTTATAATGAGCTTGCTAAAGTGTTAAAAAATGAAAACCAAAATCGTTATATATCTATTTAAAAATATCGAATTTGTTCAGAAATTTGGATATCCGTTTTCATCCCTACGTGTATAGGTAGCTGTCGATCGATTAATCAAATCAAATCACCCAGCAAAGCAAGCAGCGTCTTGCATCCGAAACGACGTACCGGGCCTGTAGCGTAGCTTGCGGCTCGGACGTCGACCGGCCATTTAATTAATGGAGTATATATAAACCTCCGGTTGTGACAAACGGTGCACCAATCCTGTTGTCAGCAACATGTATTAATTATTATTAGCTAGGACGGACATGTATTAATTATGCGCTTTACTCAGGACACACGTCGTAGAAATGTTTAAATCGCGTTTCTTTATTACATATTTATTGTTTTCACACATATGTATGTATGTATTGCTCTATTCCACGATAATAAATACTAGTATACCTTACGTCGGCAAAATATCCTGTTAGAACACAGAGTGCACACATAAACGCTGATTCATTATTAAAAACACGCTTAAATAAATACTTTTACAGTATAAGGGCAATCCCAACCCATAGTTTCCATGAGTGGTTTCTAGAGGAGAGAGAGTGCAATAAAGATTAACTTAGACCTAGTCTCTCCAATGCATAGTTTCCATAGTAGTTTCTATGTAGAGAAAAATTTAATGAGTTCATACATGCATCGGATCTAGGAGGAAGGGGATAGAAACCACGATTCTGCTCCCAATGCAAATTGTCTAGTTTCTCTGCGCATCGGTCTACGTTAGGACTTAGTTTCTTGCATGAGAAATGGTTTCCCTCTCTCACCTCAATAACTCTATTGCCATGTCACTGATTTGCTTATATGGCAGCTCTATTAATGCTATAGAAACTAGCTGACATGGAGCATTGGGACTGCCCTAAAGGATTACTCAAAGAAGTGGCAGACGTAAGCACAGTGTGTGCCAAATTTCTAGCGTCCATTACATACGCTCTTTAATTAATATTTTGTATTTAAATATTCTTTAACCCCTAAAATTAGATATGTATATCTTAAAAATATCACTAATATTAATGGCTTTCTTCAAACATGCAAGGCCTATGCATGATCTATACAAACTATCTATTCTTGTAGAGGTACTGCAGCTAGCCTATCCCCTGCCACGTGGCATCGAATCACGGTAGTTTCTACAGTGACCAGTTACAATGATTTTATTTTTTATAAAAATTCAAAAAATCAATATTTCATTTTTAAGAATTTTCTAAGGAGTATTTTTTTAAAAAAAAATCTGCACCTTTGGTTACTTTTTTGAGGTATTCATGAGAAAGATTTTCTCTTTTTCATTAAATCTTTGCCTATCTAACACTTCCTTCCGTCCGTAACAACGCATAGACCCACAGAGCATCTAGTTATTAGAAATGTTGCAGGTGCACTTGTGCCCCAATCTCGTATCATAGCTCCGCCAATGTAAGTGACATATATATATCATGACGTGTCAGTACGTATATTTTTTATTTTATGATTTCGCTAATAAATATGAATCATAAACCGATAAATAGTTATTGAATTCTTCTGCAAGGCATGGCATCTCACCACTAGGACATGGCCAGTGTGAGGGCATGGAGCAGGTGTAGGGTCGAGGATGTGCCTAGAGGGGGAGTGCATAGGCGATTTATAAAATTCGATCGCTCACTAAAATGATTCGCTCTAATCAACTCCTATATCAAAACCTAATCAAAGATATGTGCGGAAGCGATAAATAGGTTTTGACAATTAAGGCCTAAATCAACTAGGCTCACTATGTACACTAACTAAATTATGTCTCTACTCTAGAATTGCTAAATTGAACAGACAATTAATACTAAGCAATTCTAATACTATCAAGCAATTGATTAATATACAATAGAGTAAATGCTTGAAGGTAAAAGAGACAACCGATATTTTTCCATGGTGTTCGGAGACTTGCCGGTCTCCCCTAATCCACGTTGAGGCAAGCCCAAACCCTCGGACCGGCTCCCGCTCGAGCACCCGCCTCTTTCCACTAGTTGTGGTTTTTCACGCTTTCGCGTAGGCTCAACCCGAACCTTCACAAACTTCGCCAGGGCTTCTCACACCTCGAGAGCTCCCGCGCACGATGCCTACGCCGTCTAGGAGTCGGCAACCTCCAAGAGTAACAAGCCGCTCCTCGCTTGAACTTCACCGAGCACAATACATGCGCTCCCGGTGATCACCAAGTGCAACACATGCATAAGGACCTCCCTCAAGTGCAACATATGCACAAGAGGCTTTCAAACCACTCCCTAATTGCAACACATGCAATTAGTTTCACTCTTTAGCTCAAAACTCAATTGGGAGAATGCAACACATGCAACACCTCACCCAAACACTTAAACAATGCAGTAACACCTGCCCCAAGCCCCCCATGGGGTCTATTTATACCCCACCAAAGAAAACTAGCCGTTTGGGGGCAAAATGGGCGAAATCAGCAAAAATCCGGTCCGACCGGGCTCAGGCCGGTCCAACCGGCCCTCACAAGCCAACGGTCGGAAAACCGACCATTATACGGCCGGTGCAACCGCAAACCGCCCGGTTACACTGTAGGTCCGGTCGCACCGCCCTCAAGAAAACCGAAAACACACCTTACTGGAAAAATTGCACGGGAGGGAGCCCGGTCGCACCGGAGGAAGTCCGGTCGCACCGGAGGTCCGGTCACACCGGAGGAAGTTCGGTCATACCACTGGACCAGCCACTAAAACGACCATAACTTTTTACTCCGAACTCCGATTTAGGTAATCTTTGATTCTATGTGAAGCTTCTCACGAGGGCTACAATCTCCACCCATTTTCATGATTTAAGCACCCATAGATATTTTTAAATATCACAAAAATAAAACTCTAATAGAATTATTCAAGTCTAAAACCTGATTTTCCGAAATCCCTCGCATAGACTTGATGAAGGGCATGACTACAAACTAGAGAGAGTCAATAAGATCAAATATTGAGCCATGATGATCAACTCATGATCATACACACATGCAAAACATATTTGCACCAATTTAGCTCATGCTCAAAGAATTCCAACCAAATTGCAAAAACACATTTTGCAATCAACTCAAAATCTATTTGCAAAACGTATTAAGCAAATCAAACTCGAGTTTATGAGATTAATCCCCCTAACCATGTGAAGGTCAACACGAGACCCAGTCAACTTGCCAACATCCGTTGCAAGCCCTACTCACATGCTCTCGGGATTCCGGACTCATAAACCTCAGTTTATTCGCACAACGAACTTGCAAATAACACAATAAACCAATTTTATGCTTGAGCACTACTCTTTGCAACACATGCAAAAGTCTAGCTCCAAACAACACCAACTCAAGATGCATGAACTTTCTAATTGCAACACATGCAATTTTCTAGTTCCATGCAACCACAACATCAACTTCACACCAAAACCAAATCAACCGTATGAGCTCTCTACTTGCAACACATGCAAGTCTCTAGCTCCATACAAACACACAAACACCAAATCGTGCTTGAGCTCTCTTCTTTTGCAACACATGCAAAACTTTGCTCCAAGCAACCACAAGCTTTTAGAAAGATTGTTTTGTAAGCGAAAACAAAACATGAAGCTTCAACAATTGCAACACATACAAAAGTGAACTTCACGCAAAAGCCAACGCATTTGCTTATCCTATTTGCAACACATGCAAATCAAAGCAACATGTGAAAACCAAATGCATATACTCTTCTTCTTCGCAACACATGCAAATCCGAGCATAATGCAAAACAACCAAGCATAAGCTTAACACATTCGCAACACATTCCAAATGGTTAGCTCTATGCAAAAACCAAATCCAAATGGTTTGAGCTCGAGTGAACGCGGAATTGAGATCATCAACACATGATGAAGCTCAAGCTAGGAGACAACCCCTCTTAATAGTACGCGATAAAAACTAGACTCAAAAACTACAAAGTTCTTAGCCTATCTAGTTATACCTTTGCCGCCGCACGCAAGCAATCCCCTTTGGGGTCTTTATGATCTTCACTTATACTCCCCCGGGATCATCACTCGACTCCTCTTTATCTTCGAGATCCACTCTTGACGCCTATCACCTCATGATGCCGTCCTTGTCCCATTTTCATTCATCCTTGGACTTAACCTAACTCAATCACAACTCATAAAATAGTTAGTCCAAGATGCATGGTTGTCTCAATTATCTCTTGCACTCCATTAACACATAATGGATGCCTTTAGATCAATTGAGCACAACCTAAATCAATTTGAATGATTTGTGTGTCTTAAGTACAATAATGCAACACATGCTTCATTATACTTAAGAACTATTCATTTGTCCTTAATTAATCAAGGAACACCATCAACACATGATGAAATGTTCTTTAGTGATTATTATTTAAATTGATATGAGTATATATTAACTAATCAAGTTTTCATATACTCATGTTGATGAAAAATAATGATCCATAAAGTGTAGGCTATATGAAAATGATCATTATTCTAAGTCATCAACTATAGAATACACCCCACATGTATATGTGCATAAATATGATTGACTTGGATATAATATGCACATATTCAATTTGATCATATTGGAGTATATCCTATATTACCATGAGTATACTATAACTAGGCAATTTAAATATATACTCAAGGATTTAGTTTCTTTGTCTTGATCCTTATATGTGTCAATAAGAATTAGATCAATACAAAGAGACTTTCAAGTTAAACTACAAACTCCCCCTAAGTGCGTGCATCCATGTAATATATGGATTGGGAAACATGATGCCCATTTGTGGTTAATATAATGGGGACATTCATACTTTAACTTGAATCCAAAGTATGCAACTAATATTAAGATGAATACGCATACATACATTGGGTTTTCCATTTTTTCAATGCGATGAGACTAATCAAGGATATTCTAAATAAACAAGTTAGTCTCGATATAAGATTTGTCATTAATAACAAAATCACATTAATGGATAATCTCAATATTAGATTTGTCATTAACACCAAAACCATAACTAATGAAGGTTGAACTTACAGCAGAGGCGGAGCCAGGATTTCGGGTTAGGGGGGCCACGTGGACCAACTAAAAATTATTATAGGACACAATTACTCTTTAAATATACAAAACTTAGAAATTCAAATATACACATAATTACTAATTACTAGCTAATAAATTCAAGTATACACACGACCAAACAAAACTTAGTTAAGGGGGGCCACGGGGACCAACCAAAACTTAGAAATTTAAATATACACACAATTACTAATTAATAAATTTTATTTTCGTTTGCACCCGCCCCTGTTCTCAACAACCTTCCAAGTTTGATTATTCGCAGATGCTGACTGAGTAAATAAGCTGCCATTTTACCCTAGCCAGCTCTATAACGATCGAACTCTCCACTGAGTATACATTTCAATTGATCCTTAAAATATATATACTTGTAGTACCTACTACGTACACTAGCAATCGGTGCTAGTACCGATCGAATAGCTAGTTTGACATTTGACTTGGCCGGAGACTCGACGTAGAATTTGATTACGATTTGAGATTGACGTACTCGATCGGTCGATTGATTAAGCGGTCATTGGCAGGGCCACAGCCCCCGCTGGCCCCCCCTCGCTCCGCCATTGGCACAGAGACCACCATCCTCCCTTCTGATAGTAGACAAAATCATCGTTTATCTATCCTACCTTATTTTTTCTTTTCAAATCTAACTCTCTCGTGCACGTATTTGTAAATTTAATCCCTGTAGAAGACACGGTAGCTGACTATTGCCACGGCAACGCGTGCGAGCGTGTGAGTAGCTGGCCGACTGTGGGAGCGTGTGGGTGAGCATTGCTACTTTGACTAGGTAGCGTGGAAGCTCTCCTACCATGGTGGCCCACATTGCTCCCACACTTGTGCAAGCTGCCATGGTGTCAGCAAGCTTCTGCGTTTGGCACACGCGACAGGGAGCTTCTACACTCCTCGGGTATGGTAGAGGACACGCGTCGCCAGCCGCACCTTTTGCTAAGGCAGAGGGCTGGCTAAATTTACAAATGCTTGTGCGAAGAAGCTAGTTTTATAAAATATATGTTCATAGCGGCTAGATAAGTGATGAATTCACATGAGGAGACCAGCCGAGCCTATGGTCACGGTTAGCAAAATCGATGAAAATCATTGGAAAATCACGATTTTCATCTGTATCAGCACGGCTCGGCTTCTAAAACCGCTCGATAAATCGGTCCAATTAAAAACACAGAAAACTTTTATATGACTTAAATCGGTTGAAAATCGGTGAAAATTGCTTGATTTTTTAAAGAAAATTGACGAAAATCACTCAAAAAATGACCGTAAAAAAAGTTCAACTAGTCTATCAATTTTCTATAGGAATTGGTCGATTTTCCATGCAAACAGTCGATTTTTTATTTTTCTTTTCAAAAATTTTGATTTTGAAACTCTATGATCCTTAACGATTTTCAACCAAAATTTTCTCAATATTTTTTGTTTTCGAATTTCAAACCATTTTCTCAAAACGGATATGGTTAACCCTACCTAGGGAGAAGGCGAGGAATCAAGCAACGTGAGCCGGTCAGTGAACTTTAGAAGTGGCAACAGCAAGCTTCGGTGAGTGGCGTATAAAATGATAATGGGAAAATTTGAAATCCCTGAAAAGGAGTGTTAAAGACTAAATTATTAATTCCTTATGTGCTTGTTGTGCAATAAATTAACACTAACACAAAAAACAGATATTTGAAGGGTACATAGAGGATCATAGGGATATGATTGATGTGTTTATTCACGAATAGCTAAAAGTTTATATATATACATAGGTATATATATAGGATGTTGAAATGGGACATCGAGATTTGTGGGTCAGTTGGAACCACTCTGAGTACGCTAGAAGCACTAAGTTTTTAATTGCAATGTATTCGAGTTCTTTTGTTGTTAAGATTGTAGTGTGGGATTTTGTCCTAGCGTATGATAATTCTTCTTTGAATCGAATGATAGTATTTGAAATCCTAGCATAGTGAATGATGTGTTACTATTACTTTGTGTGATCTGTCTTGATTCCTCCAATGGTCATATGCCAATATATACAAATACATTTGATTGATCTGAAGAATATGAATTCTTAGGGCTTGCTTAGCGAAAAATATCTATATTGGTAATCAAAGTATGCTTAGGTTGGTGTATTATCCTAGTCATTTTTGAGTAAAGCTACCATGGGGATTTAGATGCCAAGGGTTACGTGTTGCGATTGATTGGTTGATTGGTCGATAATTTGTATCTGTGCTTGATTTCGATTTTCGGGAGGAGTGGCCTTCTTCTTGCGCCACTCCACTTCCCGCGATTTAAGGCAAGTGAATTCCTAGATCGTGGCTAGGATGATTAATTGAGTGTTTGCTTTTAGCGTACTCAATTGCCGATGAGCACGCAAGAGGTAAGCCTTGCTTGCTATAACTAGAAAATGGTTCGGGTATGCAAATGCTTATGATGATTAAATGGTTAAAGGATTGGATGTAAGTACACGGGCCGAGTGCCTAATTGAGTTATTCGTTGCTATTTATCATTAGAGGCTAATTTCTATTGATTGTGGCAAGTGTATTGTGGTGGTTGGGCTTAGGGAGGCCTTTATGTTTCGCATAATACTACTGTTATCCGTGTGTTACATTGATATTGCCATGTTTGATCTTGCATGTGGTGTGACTATACCTTGATGATGTTCATTTGTATGGTTAGGCTAATAGGGATGTTGAAATCATGAGAATGGTGGATTGTGGCCATAGTTTGCAGTATGGTATTTATCGAGTATAGAAGTTAATTGTGATCATAAAGTTATGAATGTGGAGAATATGCATAAGGTGGGGAATGGCATTTGCATAAGTGCATTAATGAAAAGTGCATCGAGCAGTCGGTGAGAAAGTCATATGGAATATATGACTAATCCGGAGTGCTCGAGAGATCCTACCAGTAGTCCCATCCTTTGGCGTGGATGGGAGCGGTGTTAGCGTGGGACCCGCTCTTTGGTAGCGGGCAAGTCCTGTTCGACGAGGCCCTTCCACAGGATGGTTGGGTTTGAGGGCACGAATTCTCAGGTATATTTCTTGAAAATTCTAGTTTTAGGATATATACCCATCTATAGCATTTCAAATGAAATGTGAATCTTTGAAAAAATATAAATTGGGTTTATTATTCTTCAATTCAAAAATTTCATGTTTGTAGGTGTTTTGAAGCATGGATGGGGGTAATAACACAATCACGTTGCATCACCATCATTCCATCATCTCAATTTAGATCATATGCATGGCTGATTTATATATAATTAGCATAGATCTAAAATCAAACTATTATAAAAAAAGGTAACTCTAGTTTGAATTTTAGTTGCTTGTTTGAACTAGTTAAACTCGACGTCCAAATAATTTCAAATTTATTTGCACACGATACATAGGAAAAATACCTATTTAATCATGTTGCCTAGGCTCCTTAATTTCTCAGTTATATATATATATATAGGAAAATGATTCCATACTCCTGGGTGTACGTACTCCCACCTTTAGTATACTATTTAAATGATGTTTTTATACCTCTTTATCCTTTTGAATATCCTCTAATACTAATTATAAGATACTCTAAAGTGAGCTCCACAAAAAAATTCATTAAAGTCCACCCTTTATAGCAATATTTGTTTATATATTCCTTTTACAAATGAAAAAGGGTATGTAGTAAAAAAATAAAGGGTTTTGCTGAAATTTTTTCAATCATGTTGTATTGGAGTATCTTAGAATTATTATTGAAGTATACCAAAATTGATAAAGAAGTATAAATCATTCATTTAAGTGGTATATTAGATGGGGAGTATGTACTCCCAGGAGTACGGAAAAGGCTTCCTATATATATATATATATACACATATATACACATGAGTATAGATACACGTGCTATCTGGATCGTATCATACATGTGGTGTTGACCAAGGTTTGAAATCTTATTTTTAGATGATATCTCAAAGGTGGCCCAATTCTGAAATCTTGTTGAGATCTCAGAATTCAGAAAATTCAAGGGAAATACAAAAATAAAAATTCAAATCCGGTTTTTTTGCACTTATAAAACTAAAATTTTGGTTAGAATTCCTGAAATCTCAATGGAGATTTGCCAAGATTTTAGTGAATTTTCATTGAGTGAAAAATAGGGTTCTGACATATGAAGTTCAATGCTTACATAGATTTAATTGAGTAAACAAAAATAATTGGAAATTTTTGAAATGGCACTGAGGTAATTATTAAACTCTCATAAAAATTTTGGATTATGATCACACTCGAGAAAATTTATGAAATGCTGAAAAGGTCGTTGTCCCAATTATGCTCATTCTATTTTTGATTTTTTTCAGATAACAAATAAAGTTAAATTATTTTAAAGATTTTTTGTATGATCCTACACTACTAAATATCATAAATTTTTCAGATCATAATTAAGCTTGTACAATTTTATACAAATCTGACAATGTTTCTGTTGAAATTTTAAAATGTTTGAAAAATTCAGTTTTTCAGCAAATTTTCATGGAATGTGACTTTCTTAAGAGTTATTGGACCAAACCCAGTCAAATCTGGTCATAAATAGTAAAAAACCGGTGAAAAAACATGAGATTTGGTGAAATCTCATCGAAATTTCTGAGATATTGTAGCAATTTAATTTGTTTTTTTAATTTTTTTTACTCCGATCGAGATTTTGGATCCTGTCCCTAGCCGAAATCCATAATCTCGACCGAGATTTTCAAGATTTTGACGGTTTTCTTTTAACCTTGGTGTCGACATCTAATGCTGCAATTTTCCACCAAAAATGCACGAAATAGTTGATGTGACTATTCGTTAATTGATTTGTCATCCATCGTGTTGAGTGTTGACTCTCTTGGTAAGACAAGAGGGAGGGCATGTGAAAGAGAAAAACAATTAAAAAAATGCAGTATCATCCTATATGCTACGTCCAGGGTTCAAAAATTGACAAAAACTGCTCGAAAACCATAGTTTCCGATCTTACCGCTATGGTTCGAGATTAAAAACCACTCGGTAAACCAATCTAATTTAAAAAAAAAAATTGAAAAAATTTATACGACGTAAACCGCTCGAAAACCATTGAAAATTGCTCCAAAACCGGCTTTAAGGAACATTCAATTGGTCAGTTTGTTTTCAGTGAAAACCGACCAATTTTTAATTTTTTGATTTTTTAAAATTTTTATTTCTTAACCCTTCGATTTCTGAATGATTTTTTTACGATTTTCGAGTTTCGAATGGTTTTGTGAACACTTGCTACGCCTTCTCCCTTTGGCCGCGCCCAATGACTAGATACCTTGTCCTATGTTCTATGCTTTTTTGATTCAAAAAGTTTTGTCCCATTAGCATGAGTTGTAGGTCCACTTTATTGCTAAGCCCGCTAGTAAGTGTTAGGCAAAAGAAAATCGATCGTTGCTGGTTTATTTCTCCTACCGTTCTCATTCTCTCACTCTCACACGTCTTTCTCCATCCACTTCTCTCCCTGGGGCTCTCTCTGATCGGAGTAGAGGTGGACATCGTGTCATGCTGAGGTGGTCTGATCTCTATCATGCTTCGTGCCTGAATCATGTTGAACCATGATGGCCTATCGTGCCATGCCATGCTGGCCCGACTCGTCTTTGGTGAGCCCAGGCATGATCTATTTGCACTTCGTTCTTGCTTTGTGTTGTATCAGCCCAAACCTAGCCCATTTGCACTATTGAAACAAGAGGAAAGGAGCTGGAGACACATGGAGTTGGGGTAGTGGATACAAATATTATGAAAAAATAACTTAAATTTATTTATTCTTGAACAGATATAGAAAGCGAGGGGATGTGCTGAACATGAGCGAGAGAGGGGGGCAATGGCGAGAAAGAGAGTGAGGGAGACAAGTGAGAGAGATTGAGAGAGACGGGTGAGAGAGGGGGAGATTGAGATAGACAGGTGAGAGAGAGAGAGAGCTGAGATCTCTCTTAGCTCTCTCTCCCCTCTTGCCCTTCTCTCTCATCGGTGACGGGGGTGACGTTCATGCTGCTGGGTACGTCCATGGCACTCATGCTCTGCAGGTTGGACACCATCATGCTGGGCTTCTTCCTTATACTCTAGGTTATCGAGCCCGGTACAATCCGTGCTATAGTGTCGTGCCAGGCTGTGCCACCCATTGTGCTCGGTTCTTGGACCTGGCACGACCCGTGCTACAGTATCATACCGACAAGGTACAACCCACTTCGTACCATGTCGGATTTTGGACCAAATCGTGCCCATCGTACCTTGGATCGGCTTAAAAAGGCCATATCTAAGTGCCCACCTCTAGACAGGAGAAAGAAGAAAAAGAGAGGTGTGAGATAAAGATACTTTGTGGTGGCTACCTAACTAGTTGTACTACATGGAACTTTTTATTGTTTTCTATCCATGAGAGAACACATTGAGTTGGGATCAAGGTTTGAAATCTCGTCTTCGGATGATATCTTAGAGGTGGCCAAAATTCGAAATCTTGACAAGATCTTCGAATTTTAGAAAAATCCTAGATGAAATACAAAAATAAAAATTCAAATCCGTTTTTTGCGAGAAAATCGAAATTTCGGCCGGAATTCCTTAAATATTGGTGAGATTTGTTGAGATTTCGGTGAATTTACATCGACCGAAAAATAGCTCAAACAATGTCAAAATTTTTTTAAATTTTTTACAAGGTTCTAACATATCATTGATGTTTTCATAAAAATTTCAGGTGATTATCAAGCCTGATGAATTTTCAAAAATTCAAAAATTGCTACTATCCCCTAAAATACTTACCAGCCAGTTTGAACCAATGAAAATTGGAACAAACCAAGTTAGAACATTTGAAATTTTTGTGCATGGTTATAATGAATCATTAATATTTCCATAAAATTTTGAATGATGATAAAACTTCATGAATTTTTAAAAATTCAGAAAGTGCTAATGTCCTGATAAAAGCTTTACCGGCAAACTTCAACAAAATGAAAAATGATTCAAACAATGTTGGAAAATTTTGAAAATTTTTGTGGATGGTTTTGATGTATAATTAACTAGTTCAATGCCCGTGCGTTGCTACGAAAAATAAATTTGGTAAAGAAACATAAAGCTCAAACAACAAAAGAAAATTGTGCTACAAGATCAAACATCTATTTCTCCCGATTACACAAGTTTTTATGGTTTCTCTTCCGACATGAATTTAGGCATTCATGATATTAAAACAAATTTAGAATGATATTCTTGGTATACATCCCGAAAGATCTAAAAATAAACGGTTACATTGCAACACGACTTGGATAACATTTTGATCAAAACCTTGTCTATGATGTGAGTACTTCTCTATAGACAATGTTTTTCGTGAGATTCCTGTGAGTTTTCTTAGACTTTCGGCCCTTGTCCTTCTTATCTACGACAGCAAGTATCTTGATATTGCTTCTAGTGGTGGCTCTAGATAGTGCAACATATAGTTGCTCATGAGAGAAAACTGGTTCAGGGAGGTAGACACCGACATTTGGGATGATCTACCCTTGCGCCTTGTTGATTGTCATTGTGAAGCTGAGCCTAACAGGGAACCGCTTCCTCTTGAATCTAAATGGGAACATCTCATCATCAGAGGGACATAGAGGTATTCGAGGTAGAAACACCCTCTTCCCGGTGTGCTGGCCAAGCACAATCTCAACATCTATAGCATTCTTTTGGAATGCTCGCACTACAAGTCATCTAGTTGCATAGTCCATTTGCAGGGTCAATGTTTCGCAACAGTATGACGGGACAGTTAATCTTGAGCTTGAGTACATATGGAGGTAGACTGTTAGGGGTCAGGGTGTTTAGGAATTCAGGAGGGTAGAAGCTATGGGGATCATATCCTCCGCAGAATCGAAGCTATGGTACACCATCTCCTCCCCATGAAACAGGTCAATCATCTTCATATTGATTCTATCAATGTACTCATTTTGGGTCGACAAGATGGCTCGAGATGTGATATAGTTGGCATCCGATAGGTTATCATTCAGCATAGGAAAAACACTTTGTATGAGTTTATCGATGTCTGTGCCATTTCCCGTATATGGTATATAGATCTGGTCAGGAAGCCGCACGCAGCCATCCTTATTAGTCTCCTCAATACCATTCCCGATCTGCAATAGGTACTCTGTGTACTCAGGATCACTCTGGGTCCTCATGTTACATACGAGCCTTAGTTGTCGCATACAATCTCATAGGTATGATTTACGCAGCGTCGTGTCAATTATTTGTGGCCTCGTCCCCTTACGGACAACCGATAGAGCCTGCCTGAAGTCTCCACCAAACACGATCGTTTTTTCACCAAACGGCAGATCACGTCGCCCCATGACATCCCGCATGCTACTATACAGGGCCTCCATCGCCTGTCGCCTCGTCATGGTGGCTTCGTCCCATATTATCAATGATGCCTGCTGAAGAAGCTTAGCGGTCCCACTTTACTTTGTGAAGCTACAGACCGCCCCCACTTATAATGTTGAGTGGGATCTTAAACCTCGAGTGCGATGTCCTACCTCCAGGCATGATGGATGCGGCTATGCCCGACATCACGGTTGCCACTGCTATCTTGCCATCACCTCGGATCTTCGCAAGTAAAGCTTTATTTAGGAATGTCTTTCTAGGGCTTCCTAGGCCATCTACGAAGAAGACACCTCCATCGCCACTGTCAATTGCAGATAATATGTCGATGTACGCTGCTATTTGCTTAGGGTTGAGGGAGGACGATAGAAATATATGCTCATCGTCGACCTGGATTGTTGACTCCTCGTATATCTCTTTGGAGTCTATATCGGTGTTGTTGTGAGACTCATCTATAACAGGGAGAGGAAATGATGTTATGTCCTTCCCTTCGATTGCAGCATATTTTTGATGTCCAATGACACCATCTTCTCAGCTGTCTGTTGGCATGCATGGGAATGGTGGTAGTCGTCTGACATTCCCTCAAGATGCCTTTTCCAAAGTCCACACATGTCGCTTGGCTCATAGAAGACCAGTATAGTTGCAAAGAGCCTCCTGAGCAATGATGGCATCTGGAATAGCTCAGCCTCAGTAAGACACTCCTCTAGGGTGTTGTTAGCCTCGATTAATCCCCTCTTCTCAGTGGCTTCATGAAAGAACGGGAAGTTGTGTTTGACCATGTTGCTCCTAAGTTTTGAAAATGTATTTTGTTTCAAACTATGCATGCCAATTCAACTAAAAATGAATTTAAATATTTTGGGTGAATTAATTAATCAACCTAATTGTTATTGCCACCTTGTTATTAATATTCGTATGCCATGATTCCTTTGATAACCTAAGTGGACAATACTAGTTGGTTGTAATGACATGCCAACACGGGAGGCTAGACTGTGAATAGTTGCTTAGCTTTGCAAATATCATGAATAGTCTTTTTGAATACTAAAGCAATATTGACTAAAGAAATAGTGAATGCATTTGGATAAAAGGTGCAATGTTGTTGGTAATGATGTTGGAATGTAGAGACCTATGTGGTTCTACATGAAGGATGATTACGGGTATGTGTTGCACCGTTAAACCACTGGAGATGGAAATTGATTTAGACTGGGGCAAGTGGACCGAGGCTTTGTGCCAGGTGGGCCTTTGTGGCAATTGGGTGAGGGTTGAGTGTTGAGAGAGGCTGTGTTCCAAATTTGAGATAAGGATGTCTTGCCTTGGTCGGTTAAGGACTTCACCTTGCAAGCCTTTGACCTGAGTCTCTCGTACAACCACATGTTTGAATAGGAAGACCAAGTTTAGTAGGATTCTGATATCTCACCTTTGTTACCTCGGGGTGGCTGTTACACGGGGGTAACTGTACGGGGGAGCGTGCCTGTGCTACGGCTTGGTACCCTATCCAACGGTGTTTGTCGGTCCTATACTTTGGCTCTGAGTGAGGGAAGTGATAGTGAAGGCAACTCGGAGAGGTTCTTAGGTTGAGCTAGAAGTCTCTGAAAGGCTTTGTTACGGTCAATCACCTGTGTGGTGAGCGACTATATCTTGTGGGTAAAGTGTACAACCTCTACAGAGTGTTAAAACTGTTCGAATAGCCAAGTCCACGGAACTGGACAATGCTCGGGGATTACAGTCAAGGGGTAGAGTTTCGAAAATAAAATGGGGTGGAAGGCTGTGTGCCAGGGTTGATGATGAAAGTTGATTAAGGACTGTGTGTCCAAAATTATGTGGAAAACAATTGAGAAACTTATTATATTATTAAAAAAATTGCTGCTTTACACCTAAATGAATATTGAGTTAAAATATTGATGCAAATGCAAAATAACCAACTGAGCCATTCCTTTGTAACAAGGTATGCATGTAGTAATAGAACTGCATTCTGTGCATGACTTGTTGAGTACGGTGTGTACTCACCCTTGCGGACAAAAATTTACCAGAGGAGGAGACTACGCCCGCGTATGAGGAGGAGTTCATCGAAGAGCCAGAGAATTCGGGAGCAAGCCTCTGTCAGGGTGTCTATGGCAGAAGATGGAGCACTACGACATTTATTATTCCGTTGATTGAACTCTTGTTACTTTGATTCATGTAAGCCCTGCGTGGCAAACTATTGTAAGGATGACCATAAGGTTGTATAACTCGTTTATATACATGTTTGAAGTACTTTATTACTATTCCGCTGTGTATGTTGTTGGTACTTTAAACCCTGTTAAGCCTATGTGCACTAGCGCGATCCTGGACTAGTGCAGAATACACAGAGTATCCAGATTTGCAAATTCGGGGCACTACAGAGGTGGTATCAGAGCATACTAACAGTAGGACTTGACCCTAGGTAGACTGGCAGAGAAAGATAAAACTAATTTCTAAAAAGATTAAAATTGTACAAGATTATGAATGAAATCTTGACTAATCTTTTTCTTCTTACTTCGCACCTATGCTGCAATTTTTTGTTATTACCTTATAATTTTTAAAAAATTTAGAGCTAACGAGATGTGTTTTGGCAGATGCGGAGGATGCATACTCTTGGTGAGCGCACTGGAGGTTTTGCTGCTGAGCTGTGGCGTATGCTGCAGTTTCTTGAGGGCTTCGATAGGCCAATCTATCAGGGAAACTCCGTGGTTCGGGCAGGACTGGACGTCTCTTGGGACGTGAAGATCACTGTTTACGCTCGAGACAGGGGGAGAGCGAGTCGACCTATTCACATCACCGTCAGGAGGTCTACGTTTAAGGCCGGCATCTAGGAGACTGCACATCTGGCGATGCGGCAGATCGCCCGCACCTACTCCGCAGAGCTTGAGGGCACTGTCTTCCGTCACCACCCGCGCCGTGACAACCGCTTCGACCGGGATCCGATCGAGGAGGAGGACGCTACGATCACCCATATGGCGAGGTTCGTCATTGCCCAGGAGGAGTCCATGGACGAGACCGTTCAGGAGCTGCAGAGGACCCGTGACGAGGTCACGGAGGTCAGGACCCAGTTGCGGGTGGTCCGAGAGTATCTGTCTCACACCATCCAGCGGGTTCACAAGTTGGAGGAGGCACTGTATGCACTGGAGGAGCCAGAGCCAGAGCTAGAGCTGCATGACCCAGACCACGAGGAGCTGCGCAGAGGCCCGGTGCAAGAGGCACCGGTCACGAGGTGGTGCGAGCCACCAAAGACAGAGAGCAGCCCAGAGCCAAAAAGTTGGTGGGCTCGTTTGTACCACCAGTTGTGGGGAATCAGGATCAGTTTGCTCCTATGCCGCCACACCCGCCGCAGTACCCACCGGGAGGACCGCAGCCTGATGGCTTGACGACTAGAGAGCTTTGGTCTTCGTCAGAGTCGACTCATGCATTGAGTCAAGTTTATCGAGTCAGTTTAATTGAGTCAGTCTTTAGAACGTTTTGTTTTTATCTAAACTCTATGAGTTGTTATGGTTGCTTGTGATGAACAACTTTTATGGATGTTTTAATGTGTGCTAGGTATGTGTCGTGTTGCCGCAGGCACTTATGAACGACCATATCCTTATAATAATAAAGTTTTGTGCTTTTGTTTGAGTCAAATCTTCTCCCCGCATAAGATTCTTGTGTACTTGTCTTTTCTATTCTTTCCTCCCTATAAACATTATTGTTCCTCAGATGGTGAACACTCGTGGAAGCCATGGAGCGGGAGGAAGTGGATCACAGCAGGGTGGAAACCAAGACAACGCACCAAATCCTCAACCAGCACCACCTGTTGATATGGGTAACCTAGGAGCTTTCTTGGCCGCGCAGACCCAACTCATGCAGACGATGATGTAACAGATGCAACAAATGCAGAATCAAGCTACCGCCAACAATCTTAACAACAATCAGGCTATGCACCATGGACATCAGTCTAGGCTGTCAGATTTTATGAGGACCAGGCCTCCCACCTTCTTTGGGAACGTCAACCCCATTGAAGCAGATGACTGGCTGCGCACGATTGAGAGGAAGCTGCACATATCTCAGTGTGTAGGCAACGAGAGAGTCTTGTATGCCTCTCATCAGTTAGAAGGAACTGCCGCAGAGTGGTGGGAGAATTTTTGTGCTTCTCATGAGCATCCTCAGGAGATCACCTGGGAGGAGTTTACTGTTTCCTTCCTCCAGTACCATGTGCCGGAGGGAATGATGGAGCTCAAGAAGGAGGAATTCAGGTCCTTTAAGCAGGGAGGCCAGTCAGTGGCCGACTACCTGAACAAATTTACCCAGCTTGCACGCTATGCTCCGAAGGACGTAGCAACTCACAAAGCTAGACAGTCCCGATTCATGAAGGGACTGAACTCTGGATTTCAAGTGGGGCTGATCACCCACACATTTCCTGATTTCCAGGAATTAGTCAACAAGGCTCTAATTCTCGAGGACAAGCGCAAAGAGCTGGATGACAACCGCAAGCGCCGTATGGGCTAGCAAGGGAGTCGTCAAGGGCAGTAGAGACCGAGAGTGGTACCCCCACAGTTCACTAGGTTCCAGCCAGGGAGCAGTGCGAGAACACCATTACCTGCACAGCGACCTACTGGTCAGAATCCTCAGACACCAGCGAGAGCAATTACCCAAGCAGGAGGAAACTCACCAATGATCGGAAGGCGCTGCTACAACTGCAATGAGATTGGGCATTTCGCCAATGCTTGCCCCAAGAAGGGAGGAGTCACTCCTGTTCATTTGAATTTGGGGAATACACCTGTCAGAACTCCTGTTCAAGGAGGAAGTCGAGGACCTACTCAAGCTGGAACTGCACCACAATCAGCTGTGCGAGGAAGAGTCAACCACATCATGGCGGATGAAGTTCAAAATGCCATGGATGTCGTACTGGGTAAGTTTCTAGTTAACTTAGTACCAGCTACAATTTTGTTTGATTCGGGAGCTTCTCATTCATTAATTTCTCGAGTTTTTGTTGTGCAAAATGATTTGGATGTGGTTAAACTTAAGAGTATGCTTATAGTCCAGACCCCTGGATCAGAACTCCGAGCTAAAGTAGGATGTTCTGCGGTAAAATTATTAATAAATGGAATAGAGTTCCTAGCGAACCTAATCATATTGGATACCCAGACCATAGATGTTATTTTGGGAATGGACTGGTTATCCAAGCACAAGGCAGTGTTAGATTGTGGGTGAAGAGTAGTAACAGTCGAGAGCCCAAATGGCAAGAAGGTGGAGATTCAAGCAATTACTGTTCAGGATGGTCAAATGATGGTTAACAATGTGAAAGCCGTTAACATGGAAGATGTTCCAGTAGTTAATGAATACCCGGATGTGTTTCCCGAGGATTTACCCGGAATGCCACCAGATAGGGATATAGAATTTGTAATTGAGTTAGTACCCGGGATAGCTCCAATAGCTAAGAGACCCTATAGGATGTCTACCGAGGAATTGGTAGAGATGAAGAAGCAAATCGAGGAATTGTTAGAAAAGGGATTTATAAGACCTAGTTCATCACCGTGGGGAGCACCGGTGTTGTTTGTCAAGAAGAAAGATGGAAGTTTCAAAATGTGTATAGATTATCGTGCACTTAATGATGTGACGATAAAGAACAAGTATCCATTGCCCAAGATAGATGATCTTTTCGATCAGCTAAGAGGAGCAGGAGTCTTCTCTAAGATAGATCTTCGATCTGGATACCACCAATTAAAAATCCGGACTGAGGACATACCAAAGACAGCTTTCTCGTCAAGGTATGGACACTACGAATTCACGGTCATGTCTTTTGGATTGGCCAATGCCCCAGCTTATTTCATGAATATGATGAACAAAGTATTCATGGAATATCTGGACAAGTTTGTCGTTTTCATCGATGACATTCTTGTTTACTCCAAGTCGGAAGAAGAGCACGCTGGACATTTAAGGGTGGTTTTGGAAAAGTTAAGAGAAAACCAATTGTATGCAAAATTTAGTAAATGCGACTTCTGCAAAAAGAAAGTTGAGTTCTTGGGTCATGTAATGACTGCCGAAGGAGTAGCTGTTGATCCAAAGAAAGTAGAGGCAGTGCTGCATTGGGAGCAACCAAAGACAGTTACTCAGATCAGAAGTTTTCTTGGTATGGCAGGATATTACCGCCGGTTCATTGAAGGTTTCTCATCCATTGAGAGACCTCTCACGCAACTGCTAAAGAAAGAGAAAAAGTTTGTGTGGTCGCCTGAGTGCGAAAGGAGTTTCCAAGAGCTGAAGAAGCGCCTAACTTCGGCACCTGTTTTGGTGTTGCCGAATACCAAGGACAATTTTGATATCTACTGTGATGCTTCGCGTTAGGGACTTGGTTGTGTACTGATGCAGAATGGCAAAGTAGTGGCTTATGCGTCGAGGCAGCTAAGGCCACATGAGCAGAATTACCCAACCCACGACCTAGAATTAGCTGTTGTAGTACACGCTCTTAAAATATGGCGCCACTATCTCATCGGAAACTGATGTGAAATATATACGGACCACAAAAATCTAAAGTATATATTTACCCAATCAGACCTGAATATGAGACAAAGGAGGTGGTTAGAATTAATCAAGGATTACAATATTGGAATTCATTACCATCCAGGAAAAGCAAATGTGGTGGCAGATGCTTTGAGTCGGAAAAGCCATAGCTTAAATTTGGTGGTTGCAGAGAACCAGTTTGAATTGTGTAAAGAGCTTCAAAAGCTAAGATTGGAAGTTGTACCGAAAGGATTCCTAGCTACTCTAGAAGTAAAGCCGACCCTTGAAGAACAGATCAGGGAAGGTCAAAAGGATGATGATAAGATTAATAGGATCAAGTCTAAAATGGATGAAGACCTAGCCAAGGACTTCAGAGTAGATGAGCAAGGTACCTTGTGGATGAAGAATAGAATCTACGTACCTCATAAACCTGAATTGAAGCAGTTGATACTTGAGGAAGCACATGACTCCAAGTACTCAATTCATCCAGGAAGTGCAAAGATGTATCAAGATTTGAAGGAAAGATTTTGGTGGCCGAATATGAAGAAAGAGGTAGCTTAGCATGTAGCGTTGTGTGATGTATGCCAGAGAGTCAAAGCAATGCATCAGCGACCAGTCGGACTGTTGCAACCGTTAAAGTTACCGGAATGGAAATGGGAGGAAATCGGGATGGATTTCATCACCGGTTTGCCAAGGACTCAAGGTGGATACGATCCATATGGGTCATAGTTGATCGTTTAACAAAGGTGGCACATTTCATACCAATAAAGACAACCTACTCAGGGGATAAGTTAGCAGAGCTGTATATGGCAAGGATTGTTTGTTTGCATAGAGTACCTAAGAAGATAGTATCAGATAGAGGTACTCAATTTACCTCAAGATTTTGGAAAAAGTTGCATGCTGCAATGGGCACCCGTTTAAATTTCAGTACAACATACCATCCGCAGACAGATGGTCAGACTGAAAGGGTAAATCAGATACTTGAGGACATGTTAAGAGCTTGTGCACTGTTATATACCACATCGTGGGATAAATGCTTGACGTACGCAGAATTTAGCTATAACAATAGTTATCAAGCAAGTTTGAAAATGTCTCCATTTGAAGCTTTCTATGGTCGTTCATGTCGAACACCATTAAATTGGAATGAGACGGGAGAACGTCACGTTTTTGGACCAGACATACTTTCAGATGCTGAGGAAAAGATTGCTTTGATTAGAGAAAGATTGAAGACTGCACAATCAAGGCAAAAGAGTTACGCTGACAACCGACGTCGTGATTTGAGTTTTGAGCCAGAAGATTATGTTTATCTCAAGGTCACGCCACTTAAAGGAGTTAAAAGGTTTCATACGAACGAAAAACTTGCCCCAAGATACGTGGGTCCATTCAAGATCTTGAGCCGCAGAGGTGAAGTCGCATACCAGTTGGAATTGCCTCAGTTTTTGGTAGGGGTACATGACGTATTCCATGTATCGCAATTGAAGAAATGTCTTCGAGTACTGGAGGAACAAGCACCTACAGAGGCTATTGAACTGCAAGATGATTTAACTTACAA
The DNA here is from genome assembly GCA_036346375.1 of Guadua angustifolia. Lineage (NCBI taxonomy): Eukaryota > Viridiplantae > Streptophyta > Magnoliopsida > Poales > Poaceae > Guadua > Guadua angustifolia. The sequence goes on along the minus strand of CM070503.1, from coordinate 56,044,147 downwards.
GGAACATCCAGTGAAGATTTTGGACACTATGGATCGTGAAACAAGGAACAAGTCAACCCGCTTCTGCAATGTCCAGTGGAGCAACCACTCAGAAAGCGAAGCCACTTGGGAGCGCGAAGAGGACTTAAGGAAGGAGTTTCCTGATTTATTCTCTAGTCAGCCCTAAATCTCAGGGTCGAGATTCTGTTAAGGGGAGGTTTGTAACATCCCAAAATTTGGCTCATTTTTAATTTAATGGCTATTCTGAATTTTTGAGAATTTATTTGAATTTAATTGGAATTTTTGGAATTTAACTTTTCTTTGGAAATTAATTAAATAAAGATTAAGTTTTGGAAAAATATAAATGGAAATATTTTATTTGAGTCCAAAATATTCTAAAATATTTTCTGGAATTTTTCTAGAATTTTTCTGGTATTTTATAAGCCTCAAATGATTTATTTAAATTTTGGGAATTAATTTTATTTGGAAAACCCGAGAAAATCAATGAACAGTACTGTGCCAAGCCCATTACTGTGCCGCCGCCCAGCCCGCTCGGCTGGAAACCCTAAAGCCACCGAACGTCCACCGTCCGATCCGCATCGCACGGTTTAGAATCCTTCGTAATAAGCCGCCGCCCCGATCCGTCGACGCCGTGTACGCCACGGATCGCCCACGCCGCTTGTCTTCGCTCTTTCAGTAACGCCGCCGCCGTGCATTACGGTCGGTAACCGCGAGCCATTAACGCCGGCGAGTGACTCTTCCGCTTCATTAACTGGGCACTTTATAAAGCACATCCTTCCGCACATTTCGAGACCTTTCACGCCTCCCGAGACTCGCCGTAGCTACTGCTAGAGCTCGTCGTAGTTCTGTAGCAATTTCACCGCGTTTGTGCCCTCTCCGGTAAGTCTCCGCCGTCGTCGTGACCACTGGAGTGATCCTCAAGCCGTGACGCGTATGTGGAGCCAACCCTTGTCACCAGAGAAGCCTCGGAACGCCGACGCCGTTGTCATCTTCTTCATCTCCGACGAGGACCGAGCCGCCGCGACATCACCGTCGATCCGAGCTTCGACAACCGTTCGATCATCGACCGACGCCCCTGATTGCGCCACGTCTTCTCTCAATAGTGAGTCTAATCTTCAAACACCGGCCGTTAGATTTTGATCGAATAGCTCATAACATGCCACGTAGAATCTTTAATGACAGCCGTTAGATTTACATTGATAGCGTAAGATTGAATCACTTTAGGCCGTAGATCTGTGGATGTGCGGTTAGGATAGCGCCACATGCCCGAATCGGGACTGCCCATGTGTGCTCAAAGCTGCGTTAATCTTAGCCGTTGGATCCAGTAGCAAATGGTCGTGATTGACCCATGTGTTGCGCATCGAGACTAGCCACGTATCAGATCACAATGCGTATGGTAGATTTAATCTGGACCGTTGGAATTTGAATGAGTGGATGGGATTGTTCCGCGCGTCGAGCCAGTCCCGAGTCGACGCGTGTCGCACGGAACCCTAGCAACGTTGAATCACCGCCGTTGATTCCAGCGTGCGGTCGAGATTTTGCCGTGTGTCGCGCGGGAAAACCGAGGCATCAGCGCAGCCGCTGACTCGGTCGACGTCACTCGGTTTAACGCCAGCTGTCCAATTTAGATACGGTGGCTGAGGTGAGGCCACTTGTTAGGTTTAAAACTGAAGCGTCGGATTAGATCTAGCCGTCCATTTTAAATCAGATGGACGAGATTTGATCAAGCCTTCGGTTGATAGTTCGTCGCCACTTGTCGCAACGAGATTGTGCCACGTGTCATGCTGATGTCATAAATAATTTTAAAATAAAAGAATATATCGGCCGAAAATGGTTTCGGTGCTGACGTCATTATTGGTCATGCTGATGTCATAAATCCTATCTTTCTATATAAAAATAATTGAATCAAATCGGATTTTCTGATTTTAGGATTTTCTTTTTATTCAAAACTTTGAAAGGCTATAACTTTTGCGTTTTAACTCCGATTTGAGTGATTTTAATTTCTAAAAATTTGTAAAATCAAGATATATTTATTGGTGAATTTTACTAAATTTTTAGAGTTAAGTTTGCTCTCTATAAATTATATTTATTGTGTGAATAATTGATTTGAATAGACGTTAATTTGCCGGAGAGCTTTGAGGGAGAAATTTCAGCACAAGACCTAGCTTTGGATCATGACCAGTAGCTTTTTGAAGGTAAGTTGTGTTTGACTATGTTGCTCCTAAGTTTTGAAAATGTATTTTGTTTCAAACTATGCATGCTAATTCAACTAAAAATGAATTTAAATATTTTGGGTGAATTAGTTAATCAACCTAATTGTTATTGCCACCTTGTTATTAATATTCGTATGCCATGATTCCTTTGATAACCTAAGTGGACAATACTAGTTGGTTGTAATGACATGCCAACACGGGAGGCTAGATCGTGAATAGTTGCTTAGCTTTGCAAATATCGTGAATAGTATTTTTGAATACTAAAGCAATATTGACTAAAGAAATAGTGAATGCATTTCGATAAAAGGTGGAATGTTGTTGGTAATGATGTTAGAATGTAGGGACCTGTGTGGTTCTACATGAAGGATGATTACGGGTATGTGTTGCATCGTTAAGCCACTGGGGATGGAAATTGATTTAGACTGGGGAAAGTGGACCGAGACTTTGTGCCAGGTGGGCCTTTGTGGCAATTGGGTGAGGGTTGAGTGTTGGGAGAGGCTGTGTGCCAAATTTGAGAGAAGGATGTCTTGCCTTGGTCGGTTAAGGACTTCATCTTGTAAGCCTTTGACCTGAGTCTCTCGTACAACCACATGTCTGAATAGAAAGACCTAGTTTTGTAGGATTCTGATATCTCACCTTTGTTACCTCGGGGTGGCAGTTACACGGGGTAATCAGATGCGGAGCGTGCTCGTATACGGCTTGGTACCCTATCCAACGGTGTTTGTCGGTCCTATACTTTGGCTCTGAGTGAGGGAAGTGATAGTGAAGGCAACCCGGAGAGGTTCTTAGGTTGAGCTAGAAGTCTCTGAAAGGCTTTGTTACGGTCAATCACCTGTGTGGTGAGCGACTATATCTTGTGGGTAAAGTGTACAACCTCTACAGAGTGTTACAACTGTTCGAATAGCCGAGTCCACGGAACTGGACAATGCTCGGGGATTACAGTCAAGGGGTAGAGTTTCAAAAATAAAATGGGGTAGAAGGCTGTGTGCCAGGGTTGATGATGAAAGTTGATTAAGGACTGTGTGTCCAAAATTATGTGGAAAACAATTGAGAAACTTATTATATTATTAAAAAAATTGCTGCTTTACTCCTAATGAATATTGAGTTAAAATATTGATGCAAATGCAAAATAACCAACTGAGCCATTCCTTTGTAACATGCCATGCATGTAGTAATAGAACTGCATACGGTGTGTACTCACCCTTGCGGACAAAAATTTATCAGAGGAGGAGACTACGCCCGCGTATGAGGAGGAGTTCATCGAAGAGCCAGAGAATTAGGGAGCAAGCCTTTGTCAGGGTGTATGTGGCAGAAGATGGAGCACTACGACATTTATTATTCCGCTGATCGAACTCTTGTGACTTTGATTCATGTAAGCCCTGCGTGGCAAACTATTGTAAGGATGACCATAAGGTCGTACAACTCGTTTATACACATGTTTTAAGTACTTTATTACTATTTCGCTGTGTATGTTGTTGGTACTTTAAACCCTGTTAAGCCTATGTGCACTAGCGCGATCCTGGACTAGTGCAAAATACACAGAGTGTCCGGATTTGCAAATTCGGAGCACTACAGAGGTGGTATCAGAGCATACTGACTGTAGGACTTGACCCTAGGTAGACTGGCCGAGAAAGATAAAACTAATTTCTAAAAAGTTTAAAATTGTACAAGATTATGAATGAAATCTTGACTAATCTTTTTCTTCTTACTTCGCACCTATGCTGCAATTTTCTGTTATTACTTTATGATTTTTAAAAAATTTAGAGCTAACGAGGTGTGTTTTGGTAGATGAGGAGGATCCATACTCTTGGTGAGCACACTGGAGGTTTTGCTGCTGAGCTGTGGCGTATGCTGCAGTTTCTTGAGGGCTTCGATAGGCCAATCTATCGGGGAAACTCCATGGTTCGGGCAGGACTGGACGTCGCTTGGGACGTGAAGATCACTGTTTACGCTCGAGACAGGGGGAGAGCGAGTCGACCTGTTCACATCACCGTCAGGAGGTCTACGTTTGAGGCCGGCATCCAGGAGACTACACGTCTGGCGATGCGGCTTGACCTAGGCTCATGAAAGTTTGAGAGTAGGGGTTGTCCCGGAGGATGTTGACCAACCTCCTAATGACTTCCTGGTCGAGGCTAGGTGAGTAACCAAACCAGTGATTCAGACTAGGGTTGTCATCATAGAAATAGAGCTCCAAATGATCTAGACCAGATTCGCTTGGACCAAAGGAATGGACATTGTGGTAAATTAAAGAAGGCAATATATCTATGATTTCTCTTTTACGATAACATTACCTAGATAATTGTATGTTATTGAAATGCAATGCCAAGGGATTTGACGAGATTGCCTGTTAACATTCAGGGTATTGGGCCACTGACACTTTCATATGCTTCGCATGTTCAGTTGTTCTCCAATTGAATTTGCACGTAATACTTCCAGATGATTTACCCACGTCTCATGAAGCGGTAACCTTCTGTTTCCGGCTGTTAGATCAAATTATTGTGTCCGTAGTCTATATATATCTACAACATAAAAGTCTTAGTAGTTATCTGTACATTATTTTTGAATGAAAAACATCTGCATATTGAAAAACCTCTTTACATAAATAACTATTTGTTGATAATAAACTACAACTATTCCCTGCATATGCATGCTATGATGCTGCCTTCTAAACAAATTCTATAATTGTCTTATATACAGTTAACTACACAAAATAATATTCCTTGCCATACTTTTTAGTGCGTATTTTCATCCGACGTAGCGTAGCGCCTTAGCCAATCTAGTATAGTAATATGGGCAGTTGCTTCAAGCCTTCAAATGCAGCTCTGAAAAGAGCAGGTAATACTAAATCTTAAACACCTTTTGTCATCAATAGTCACGTTTCTTAAATGAACAACTGCTTCCCACTCCCAACAAATCAAATGATCTGACGAGGGCTGGGCGACCCTTGGCCGGTCAGCGCGCGGTCAACTGGTGCCCAGCTCGAGAGGCCCCTGACCACGATCTTGGGGGCGCCGAGGCGGTCGACCTAGAGCGCGCGCGCCCCCGAGCGCGACTTCCGCATGACCTTGGGCTCGGGACGACTCCGGCTCGTGCGGGCGTCCCCTTTGACTTCGGAGCGTGCGTGGACTCGGCGGTTACCGAATCGTGGGGGCTGCAGCCAGACGTGCGCGACAAGCCTGGGGCAGTTGCTGCCGGCCCTCAATGCGCATGAAGGCTACCTCCTGGGAATATCTCTCGACCGTTACGAGCACAGAGAATATAAGGCTAAGGGCACGCGGCAGGACAGAGGAGGCTTGAGCGCTAGACACCACCATAGCTAGGCTTAAGCTGTAATACACCGCTGTAACTCAAGAATAGCAAGATCACCGCCGTAAGGCAACTGCAGTAGAGTTATTACCTTCTCAGGGGCTCGAACCAGTATAAACCCTCGTCTCACGCTCGTTGTCGCCTAGCTCCGACCTCCAGCGCATCGAACTCGTCCCCTCGTCGAGCCGAGCTCTACTCGGGTCCCTAAGTCTCACTAACCCCTCATCCCATTTCTGCGGTTGGCGATCCCGATCGTCGACTTGATTCATGTACTGAATCGTCTTTTCTTTTAATTGGTACATACAGTTTTACTTCAGCATCAACTCTAGACTTGACATGAGTGTTAAGACTTAGGAATTTGAGATAAACATCCAAAGGGAAACACAAGGAACACAAATGTGCAGGTAACACTACCTTTGGATACCTTAATTAGGTGTCCTAAAATCTATGACATTTAAATTTCAGGTCCTCAGAGAGAGCTGAAGTACAGTCCCACAGAAGCAGAAGGCTTACGTAGCAGACTTCATGGCATTGTGCTAAATTGCACATAAAGTTGACTGAAGTGACTAATAGATATATTAGCCAACCTTTCACAGCACAATTCCAATTACAACTAAAGTAAATAACTGTCCCATTCTCTTTAAACCAAATTTCCAACCTATGGCCAACACATAAGGACTTTTTATTACAACTGTGCATGGAAATCAAAGGTCAGTTAAGATTCACCCAGCTTATCCATTATGCAAAACAAAACATACACATATGCATATTGAATTCTAAGTCCATTGGATTTGCACAGCATACTCATGGCGCAATAAGACTATGAACTTAAGATTTACAACGTAGTTCTGAAGTTCAAACCCAAGGAAGTATGTCAGGATTTCTTGCCAATCAGGTGGGTTCTGAATAAAAAAGCAAACGTAAATAACCATCTTTTGTGCAGAACTGTAGATCATAGATATGGAAAGAAATGAAACGAACTTTTCCCCCAAATAGAAAACTCGGTGAAAACCAATAGCTAGGAAAAAGAAAATTGGTAGGGGTAATGGAATATACCTTGAAACGTCCCAAATTAGGTTTCAGCTTGCCAGCCAACAAGGCCCAAAACTTGACCAGGTCTTGGGACAGGCAACCTGCAAGTAAACCAATCAGTAACTCTCCAAATCGGCATCTTCAAGCCAGATTATAAAATTTACAGATGACAGATAATGCACAACTTTAAACAAACTGAGCTCTTTGATCAAATGAACACACCTGTGCAACTTGAAAGTATTTGAGAGACGATGACTACTTCTCAAAAGGAAATCAAGAACCCAGTGGAGAGGGAGACGATGACTAAAGAAAGGGGGACACACACATGCACTAAAAAGACTGACTTTATATAGAGTGATTCTAGTTCCAAAGACTGGAATAACACTTATCTAATGTGGCTTCCAACAGAATAACAAACACATGATAAGTCAGTGTAACAAACTGATTATCTGATAAGCCAGTTGAAACAAACCGTGAAAATTATGGAGATTGTATCGGCCACGGTCGGTGGTGAGCTTTCGCGCCATGCCATCCGTCGGATGGCGCGGTAGTAGCGCCTTGCACTCGCCGCCGCCACAAGCATCCTACTTTGAGCCCGCCGCCTCAAGGCCTTCCACACCACCCCCTCCTCTTCATTCTCCTCTCCCTCCCCCAGATCTTGTTTTTTCGTTTTGCTCTCTCAGGTTCGTGCTGCGTTGTGAATGTACCTGCTGTGGTCGGAGGTGCCCGCGACGGCGGTGGAGCTCGCAGGGCTTTGCTAGTGAAGTCCCTCCTCCAGATCTGCGCTGACGTCGTGCCGCATGGACCCCCTCTGACCCTTTCGTGCCATGCCGTCCGTTGGATGCTGCGGTAGTAGCACCTTGCGCTCGCCGCCGCCACAAGCATCTTTGAGCCCGCCGCCGAGTCCGTGGGCAACTAGGACCCACCGCCGGAGAGGAAGGGGCTAGATTCTTACCTCTGCCGTTGCAAGAACCACTCCTCGTCGCGCGAGTGCTATCCCGTTCTGCTTCTTGCTCTGGCCCTTCTGCACGCTGCGCCACCGAGCAGATCGGGAGGAATAAGGAGATCGAGAGGAACGAGGAGCTATCGTGAGGAACGGAAGCGAAAAAAGAACAGACAGTTTTTTTGTCGGCCGGTTCGGTTTTTTTGTACGATTGAGAGGTGGGTTGGTGGTGTAGAACGGACGTATCACCACCAACTCCTAATTAGAAGTAGTAGAGATAGTTATATAAAACTTTTAGATGATGATAAAGCTTTAAGAATTTTCAAAAATTCTGATAGTGCTACGTCCTGACAAAAGCTTCATGATCAATATATAGATTTGCTTTAGCAATAAAAAATTTAGAATTTTTGAAATTTTACAAAAGGTTGGTAAGGAAATTCTTAAGATCTCATAAAAATTTTGAATCATTATCACACACTAGTATATTTATAAAATTCTTAAAAGGGCACTATACCATTTATCTTCTTTCTGTTTTTTATTTTGGAAATATAACAAATGAAGTTCAATGCTTACACAGATTTTATTGAGCAAATAAAAAAGTTAAATTTTTTTGAAACTTTTAGAAAATGGTACTGAGGAAATTATCAAGCTCTCATAAAAATTTTGGATCATGGTCACACTTGAACAAATTTATAAAATTTTGACAAGATTACTGTCCCAATTATATTCATTATATTTTTGATTTTTTAAAGATAACAAAAGAAGTTCCATTATTTTAATATTTTTGCTGTATGATGTTACACTACTAAATATAGTACCATAAATTTTTAGATCATGATCAAGTTTGTATTATTTTATAAAAATATGGTAATATTTCTGCCAAAATTTTAAAATATCTCAAAATTTTGGTTTTAACAAATTTTCATGTAAGATGACTTTTTTAAGGGTTATTGGACCAAATCTGGTAAAATCCGTCCATAAAAAGTCAAAAGCAGATAAAAAAACTCCTAGATTTTGGTGAGATTTAGCGAAATCTCGCTGAAATTTCTGAGATACTATAACAATTTAAATTTATTTCAAATTGTTTTACCTGACTAGGATTTTGGATTCCGTCTCCAGCCGGAATCCAGAATCTTGGCCATGATTTCTGAGATTTCAGTGGTTTTTTAAACCTTGTTGTGACTTGTGAGTCTTTTTTTTTTAAGCACTAGAGAGTGGATTTATTCTGACCACTCCATCGGACCTAACAGCAGGCACCAGAGAAAGATGAGATTGAGACATTGCTTTATTCTCATCTCTCCATCCTACCTAGCACCTGGCATACACGCTAATTATATATACTCATTCCTAATTTTATTTTTTTCATGTTTATATATTTTGGTAGTTTAATTGTCTATAAAAATGATATTTATATTTTATTGTTTAGTTATTACTGTGAATTTTACTATTTTGCAATTTTTGTTTGAAATTAGTAGGCGGCCATGAGGGTTTGAGCGATGCAGAGGGCATCCTCAGTACTGTTGCCATAGGGGGCGAAACTACCGAGTAGCGACTTTCCTATGGAAGGCAGATTAATTTATGGGAGGTGAAATTTCAGTAACACAAAAGGTGCTCCATTAGATCTCATGGAAGGCGAGATTACCATCACGCGGATGGCATCATGGCAGATCGGGGAGAGAGATAGAAAGTTAAATAGACCAGTAATTCAGAATGTACCAGATAGGTTTAGTAAGAGTGTTATCATGCTGCTGACATGTTGTAGAATTGAGGTCACGCTCCGAAGAAGGATCACACAAGAAGGAAATATTCAGAAGTCACGTTTGATTTGTAATATATCTACATTCAGTCTTTAATTATTATTCTGCTGCAACACTCAGAACATAATATAGTAACTGATAAAGTATCGAACCGCCCGATATTTTGTTAGCTACTATACCGAGATTCGTGTAATTATCCTGGTGTGATGGCAGTGCTACTATCATTACCCTGGGTAATTATTGATTTTTTTTGTGTCCAGTTTTTTTTAACGATTTTGGTCTGTTTTCTAAAAAATTGCCCGATTTTCACCGATTTTCGATCGGTTTATGTGACATAAATTTTTTGAATTTGATCGGTTTACAAATCGGTTTAGGGTTTTGAACCGTCTCAATACGGTCGGTTTTTGCTGTTTTTGAGTCAATTTTCGCGATAAAGTGAACCCAAGATATGACTATTTGTTCTATGATTTGTCATCCATCGTGTTGACTCTCAGATTTGCTTTCTAAGACAAGAGCGAGGGCATGTGAAAGAGAAAATCAATTAAAAAATACGGTATCATCCTATATACTACGCCTTCTCCCGTTGGCCCAGTGATTAGATACCTTGTCCTATGTTCCACTTTATTGCTAACCTCACTAGTAAGTGTTAGGCAAACGAAAATCTATCGTCGCTAGTTTATTTCTCCTACCCTTCTCATTCTTTCACTCACACGTCTTTCTCCATCCACTCCTATCCCCGGGGCTCTCTCTGACAGGAGAGAAGAAAAAAAAGGTGTGGCTGCCTGGCTAGTACTACAGGGATCTTTTAACTGTTTTCTATCCGTGAGAGAACACAGTGAGTTGGACTTGGAAGTCATTTTTTAGCACTAGAGAGTGGATTTATTCTCACTACTCCATGGGAACTAACACCAGGCACTGGACAGAGATGAGATTGAGACTGCTTTATTCTCATCTCTCCATCCTACCTACCACCTAGGCATACACACTAATTATATATACTCATATCCTAATTTTATTTTTTTTCGTGTTTACATAATTTGGTTGTTTAATTCTCAATAAAAATGATATTTATATTTTATTGTTTAGTCATTACTGTGAATTTTAATATTTTGCAAATTTGGTTTGAAATTAGTAGGCAGCCATGAGGGTGTGAGCGCGATGCAGAGGGTGTCCTCAGTACCGCCGTAGCGGGCAAAACTACCGACTTTCCTATGGAAGGCAGATCGATTCGTGAGAGGTGAAATTTCAGTAACACAAAAGGTGCTCCTTTAGATCCTCATGAAAGGCGAGATTACCATTACCCGGATGGCATCATGGCATATCGGGGAGAGAGATAGAAAATTAAATAGACCAGTAATTCAGAATGTACCGGATAGATTTAGTAAGAGAGTTATCATGCTGTAGAATCGAGGTCACGCTCCGAAAAAGGATCACACAAGAAGGAAAGATTCAGAGGAGCACAGACAAAGTTGTTCTGATAGCCTGTTCACTTCATCGATCATGCTAAAAGGCGTCTCTTGTATGTTACAATATGAATCCCCTCCTCCTTTTATATAGTGATATCCCTATTAAAAAACAAAGCAGTCGACGGGGACTCTAGTCAGAGTAATCTATTACTCTGAACCCAGGATTAGATGTGTTCACGTACCATGCTTCTGCAACAGGTACCGGTCTGTACTAAATATTTTACTTTGTTAACGTGGCATCATAAGGGAGATTGCCGTGGGAGATAGAATATTCGAGATCCAAGAAAAATTGATGGATGATTTAATATTTGCACTCAGTGCGTGGCGAGAAGAAAAAGGAGAGGCGTGAGACAACAGGCTTTATGGGAGTTTTTTTTTCAGCACTAGAGAGTGGATTTATTCTCACTACTTTATCCTATCTAGCATCAGGCATCAGAGAGAGATAAGATTGTGGCACTAGCCATAGAAGTAACAACTAAAGTAATCTATTGGAACTCCGAATTAGAGTAATCTTCTATTACTCTGAACCAAGGATTTTGGTTATTGTTTATGTACCATACGTCTGCACCATACGTCTGCAACAGGTACCACAGACCTAGCGGTCTGTACTGAATATTTTACTTTGTTAGTGTGGCATCACAAAGGAGATTTCTATGTTAGATAGAATATTTCCAGATCCATGAAAAATTAATGGATGATTTAATATTTAATGCCAAATGCATTCTACCGTTACTCTAGTACGGTTCGGTAGGAACTAGGAACCTTATTACTGAGGATGATAGTCAGGTACGGTGGGCACAGATAGTGCTCGTCTATATCCATATCCATCAATTACAATCTTTTCCACGTGTATATCTGTAAAGGGTGGCGGGTGAAGAATTTTGCCTATACCTATTGCGCCGTAAGTGCTTGATTTCTGTGGGTATATCTATTTACCTGCTACCATCAAACAATCCTTTCAATATGAGTATCTTTTTGTTCGTAGTGCAAAGTTTAGTCCCTATTAATATGTCCTCAGGCAATAAAAGAAGAGCTTATCAATCGACAGTACAAGCATCGAGCAACTGACTCGACTGAGTGCAACCTAGTATCCGCTCTCTCTTTGTTTTCGGCAGAAATCAGAGAATTGATTCACTAGAGGCTTTTCCTCAAATCTTTCAACTTGCTGTCTACCACTCGCGTAGGATTGCAAGCCCAAAGATACGAGCCGAAGTTATTGACGAAAAGCACAAAGATTCGCGTGTCAAACACAAAAAAAAAATTCCATTTGCTAGTGCTAGGGTTTTATAAGAGATTGTGACAAATTATTGACAAAAAGCTTAGGACTGCTTGGAACGGGAGATACGAGCCAAATCCTTAGAACTAAATACCAAAAATTCCTACAGCAATTCCCCTGTTCCAAATGAAAGGTTCATTACGTTGTGTTGCCGCTGGAAAATTTACTGACAGCATCAGACGAGCCAGCTAATTAATTTTCTAGCAGCTAGCCAAAGTTGATGATTGGCGTATCTCAAAAATTGATCAACACATCGATGTGAAAAAATCTCTACTAATATAAATTTGCAGTTGGTGATAGCGGTCCATTCTTTTTAGCCCCCCTCCCCCGTCATATTTCCAATAATGGCAAATCATTATAGCTAATTATTCTTTCCTGATTTACAGCCAGCCATATCTCTCTAAATATAGCTGATTATTATAGCAAAATCTCTAATTATTGCTGGTAATTAATAGCCGGCCAATCATTCCTTTTGTACTCTATATATGCTGTACAATTTTCACAGAATCAATCAAGAGAATTCATTCAAGATCTCCCATGTTGTGCAACTGATCAATATGTGACGGACCGACGTACATGGCCGCGAGGCGCAGGAGGCCGAGCGCCGTGGCCAGTAGTAACTGCGGCCAGAAGGATAGCCAGAACGCAACGCCCACCGAGTGCCGTGACCCCAGCGCCAGTCAGTTGAACGTGAACAAAGCGTACGACGCTTCGGTGCGGTTGCCCGGCGACACCGGTGGGATGTCATCGGTAGTGAGAGAGTCATTAGCATACCCCTTCGAGATAAACGGGTTGATCCAGCTGAATGTCGCGAGAGAGAGGAACGACGCGGCGGCGCACGACGTGGCGGGCGCCTCGGCGCTGGTGTTTTTTGGTTCACCTTCAGGGACTCCGGCGTCATGGCCGATGAAGCCAGTGATGGCTAGGTACGCCAGAGGCATGGAGACGAGTAGGCCAGCAAAGGCGAGAGGGTCATCTGAGAAGAGCAGCGAACCGTCGGTGTAGCGGACCACCACCGAAGCGGAGAAGAGCGCGACGCCGAGGGCGGTGGCGATCCAGAAGATGCGGAGGTGCAAAGCCTGGGTGGCGGTGGTGGCCCTTTCTCTAAGGCGACTGACCACGCGGCCATGGTATGTGCCATAGCGTGCTCAGCAGGAGGAAGAATGCGAGCGTGAGGAGGACGGCGGACGCCGCGGTGAAGACGGCGGACGCCCCGAGCGCGAGCGCGTAGCGGCAAGTGGTCCGGAATGGCGGTGGTTTCGGCAGTAGCGCCTCGTACTCGGGGGAAGTCCCCGTGTCGCCCCTACGAAGGCGGTGGATGACGAGGACAAGCGAGGCAACGAGGAAAATGAGATCGACGGCGCCAAGGAGTGCGCGTTGCAGGCATAGCGAGAGGAAGAGGAATACGAGTTGGTAATATAAATTGCAAAAAGAGATAAAAATGATTAATTGATTTTTGAGATTGGTAATATATATTGCTACGTACATTATATTTGGTTTAAATTCATACCAGAGAAGAAATCATAAAAACTTTTGTAATCAGGAGAAATAGATGTTTGATCTTGTAGCACAATTTTCTTTTATTACTTGACCTTTATGTTTCGTTACCAATTTTATTTTTCGTAGCAACGCACGGACATTGATCTAGTATTGATCAAAATCAAATTACAGTTAAGATTAGTATCTACTATTACAAAACTACGCCTAGTACGAAAAAGTAGATACAAAAAGATCGTAACGGTTGACGAATGCAAGTTAATAAGTTATTCTGTCTACCAGTGCAGGGTCTAAAATAGCCTAAGCTAAAACTACCAAACTCAATATTGGATTAGTCTCATTCTCTGTGTCAGCCCAACCATTCCTTTGCTGCTTTTTAATTCTTTAGTCAGATTTCCTTAATCACCACCAGCACGGTCAACCTTATATTTCCAGTTTTGACATATCTCGACCTTTTTGACCATGGCTAATTTTGTATTATTATATCCCACTATTTTGGCTACCAAAATTTGGGCAGCAATAGACTGTAATACATTAGTTGGCGTTAAAAGATCTGACGAAGGATCTGTCAGCTTCCATACACGAATAAAACATTAGGTTCAAAGGGTTAAGAACGTGCCAACCAATTTGACCCTATAATCAGTAAGATAGATAGAAAAATATATTTGAAGCCAATTTTACCCACCTCCGAGATGTGAACCGAAAATAAAATTTAAAACCTGGGTCACAACTCACGTACGGCTGTGTTAGTGAAGCTTCGCGTTGGCTCTATCCAAGGAACAGATGGTGTACAACAAGTTGAAAGTGAAAGCATCAGACAGAGAGAGAGAGGTAGTATTGCACAGCGCAAGACACAGTAGGAATGGTAGTTTTATCTATAGTAGAATAGGCACGGATAGTACTTCAGACCTATGCGTTTTTAGGTTTAGGTTCTCGATATGGATATAGGATAGGTGTGGGTGTCAGTTTGTACTCATAGTGATGAGGACATCTCCACAACGGATACAACCACCCATACAACCACGCTTCCCCAGAATGAATCTGTTATACAAGGACCGCTCACTCGAGCTCGTGCACGCAAATTAAATTATCAGGTGAAGTCGTTCCTAAGTGTTCCTACTAATGACATAGTGAATGGAATGCTATTTAATTCTTGTGATCATGTTATTCTTATTAGGAACCAGGGAGAAGAGCCACCAAGCGCAAAGAGACTCGAATCCAAGTCGGAGGCTTGAAGGAACTCCAAGTCAGATTCGGACTCGCAGATAGCATCAACTTCAAACGTTCATAACTTTTGATCCAGAGCACTTCTAGAGGCCCACGAGTACAGGATTGAAAGATCTGCTCGCCCTCTTTCAAACGGATCCAAAATCACCTTCAAATTCCTTCCGAGTCAGCGGGAATGGAGACTACTTTTCCTGTCCGAGTCAGTTTGGGCTGCGGGTCTTCTAATCCGAGTTGTATTAGTTAGGCCCATGTTAAGGCCTGGTGTTGCATGCCCTTGGACTATAAATAGCCAGCCGCCACCATAATTAGGGTTTGGGTTTTTGTTTGATTAAGTTAGCCATTGCTACTACTTGTACTCGCGCGTGTCGACTAGACCGCCCGTCTACTTGTTCATCGGAACCCCAATTTCGAGTGTTCTTGCTTCAGAACCAATCTACATTCATATTCGCAATTGAGTTGCTTGTTATCTCTTATTCTTGCTGGTTCTTCGATTGCTTGCAGGAACAAAGACCTTCGTGGTCAGGTTGGTCGCGCTTCCGCGAGATCAATAACCTTCAAGAGGGTGGTGTACGGTCGCTAAGGCGCAACGGTTCGTTGTAGTCGGACCGCCAACCGTCCTCCACCAAATCGACGCTACCTATTCTTATCGAAAGATCGGGACGCCTTGATCCATATCGTGGTATCGAGCTCAAGGTTGCTCGGTGAGATCTTCTATCAATTTGCGCTTTTTCTACCTAGAGTCCGAAAATTTGCCCCACCAAAAACAAGATTTGTTCCTCTGTCCAAGACTTTTTGTGCCTTGCTTTTCTCGCGTAGTTCTCCGCTTGTTGAATTCACGGTTGCTTCGTCGAGTTGGGTTCTTTGGTCTTTAGTTTACGCCCTTAGAGTTTCGAGTTCGAGTCACGTTTTGATCACAGTTGCGTGTCGGAATTAAGTCAGAGTCCTTAGTAGATATCAGATCCAAAAAAAACAAGTGTACCTTGAAGATCGCCGCCCGTGCCTTTGATCGCCGCCTCGCGCTTCGGCCTTCACGAGGATCGCCCGAGTGCTCGCCCATCGTGTGCAGTGGTCACCGAGTGCTCGCCCACCACGTGCAGTGCTCGCCCGAGTTCTCGCCTGTCGCGTGCCGTGCTCGCCCATCGCGTGTAGCGCTTGCCCGAGTGCTCGCCAACTGCAACAAACTAGTCGCCGAGTGCTCGCCGACCGCGTGGGCTGGTCGCCGACTGCGTAGCCGAGAAGAAAAAAGGCAAGTGCAAATTTCAAAAGCCGCACTAGCTCAATTGCAAACCAAAGTTCAGAGAGAGAGAGAGTATCTTTTAATTACCTTTATACCCCTGGTCAAAAAAAGTGTGTGGAGAGTATTGTTTGGAGTCCTTTGCATCTGTTATTCAGTTTTGGGGCTCCCACAAAAAAAATCAAAAAAAAGGGAGGAGCCCTAGCTGTTTGCTTTGTGTTGAGAACGTTTCTGTGGCATCGTTGGTGATTAGGCTCGCGTCTCTAGTGTGGTTGAGGCTAGGACCAGCACCATACTGTCGTGGAACGTTTATTCAACTTGTTGTGACTATTGTGGTACGAGCTATCCTTTGCTACAATTGCCAGCCACCTATAGCTCCACAGAAAAACTACAACTTACCAGGCTCTTGCGTTTGGCACCTGTACACCACCTCTCCAGGAGATTTTGACTTGCGGTCGCCGACACCTCCTGCTAAGGCTTGGTAAGAACTGGTAAGAACTTGGTGATACAAGTTGAGAGTTGAGAGACAGTGCCCTTTCCTGCAATTGTTTGTTCTTTTGTTTTCTAACCATGTCAGGAACAGCGAGCAATGATGGACAGCATTCCCCTCGCACTCGGGGAATCATTCAACATTTCGAGCGCCAAGTCAAGCTGCATGCAGAGGGCCTCGATGGTGATGTGCAGGTGGTAAATGAGCGGCTGGGACAGGTGGAGAAGGCTCAGATTGACACCAACGCCAGGCTGACAAATTTGGAGGATTCTGTTGGCACCATCAATACCAACTTGACGGAGGTTTTGCGGCGCCTTGAGAACATGGGCCGAGTACCTCCTGTGGCACGCGGTAATGGTGTGTTGGGCAGCGAGGTGGATGAGAACGTCGACGACTACGCTGCTGACTCGGAGCTTGAGGAAGACCCTGCACGGCGTCAACTTCACCGCAATCGGCATGGTATGGGTCCTTTGCGCCCCCGGCATGAGGTACGTGACTATGATGATTCGCTTGGTAAGGTTAAGTTTACCATGCCTCCTTTTGATGGTAAATATAACCTTGATGCATACCTCACATGGGAATTAGCTGTCGAACAAAAGTTTGCATGTCATGAGTATCCCGAAAACAAAAGAGTTAGAGCGCCACTAGTGAGTTCACCGATTTTGCTTCATTTGGTGGAGTGAGTTTCGACGTAAGAATCCGATGCCGCACAAAACTGGGTTGATTTGAAAAGAATCATGCAAGCTAGATTTGTTCCCTCTTATTACCAGCGTGATTTTTGAATAAGCTTCAGTTGCTTAGGCAAGATAGCAAGAGATTAGAGGAATACTATCAGGAATTACAAATGGGCATGTTGCGATGTGGTATAGAGGAGTCTGAGGAGGCTTCTATGGCTAGATTTATGGGTGGCCTGAACCGTGAGATTTATGGCATTCTTAGCTACAAGGAATATAATTCGATCACTCGCTTGTTTCATCTTGCTTGCCATGCTGAACGAGAAGTGCAGGGACGACGCAAATGGTCTAGCACAAGAACTAATGTTTCTGCAGGTCGTGCTAACACTTGGTCAACACGAGCTCCATCGACCACCACAAGGCAACCGATCGCACCATCCTCCAACAACAACAAGAACCGACCTCCATCTCGCCACCGATCGCTAAGGCTTGAGGTAACAAAATCGCACCGAGCTCGCCAGAGCTCGCTTGTTGTTTCGATCGGGAGAACGAGGGATGTGCAATGTCATCAATGCAAAGGGTTTGGTCACATGAGGAGTCAATGCCCAAGCAAACGTGTGCTGATTGTGCGAGACAATGGTGAGTATTCTTCTGCGAGTGATTTGGATGAAGAAACATATACTATGCTTGCAGCTGACAATGCAGGGAGCGGAGATGATCAAGACCAGGAAGATCACATTGAAGCCGACCATGCTGACCATTATGAGAGCCTCATTGTACAGCGTGCATTGAGTGTCCAGATTGGAAAGACCGACCAAAATCAGCGGCACAACCTGTTCCAAACCAAGTGTGTCGTCAAGGAGCGATCATGTCGTGTGATCATTGACGGAGGAAGTTGCAACAACCTTGCCAGTTTGGACATGGTGGAGAAGCTTTCGTTGGAGACAAGACCACACCCCCAACCCTACTATGTTCAATGGTTCAACAGCATTGGTAAGGTTAAGATAACACGCTTGGTGAGAGTACAATTTGCTATTGAGTCCTCTCATGATTTTGCCGAATGTGATGTCGTACCTATGCAAGCATGTTCTATATTGTTAGGTAGACCTTGGCAATATGATAAAAGTTCTGTGCATGATGGTAGAACCAACCAGTATTCTTTTGTGAATAAGGGAAAGAAGATTGTATTGCATCCTATGACCCCTGATTCCATTCTTAAAGAGGACATTGCGAGGGCAAGTAAGCAAAAGATTGAGGAAAATGCTAAAAAGAAAACTCCTAGTTCTGTTTTTGATAACAAAAATGAGATTAAGTTGAAAGGAGCATGTTTTCTCACTACCAAAACTGATTTGAAGGAACTGGTTGTTGATGAATCTGTTTGCTATGCTTTAGTTTGCAAGGATGCATTGTTCTCATTTAAGGAGCTACCTGCTGCTTTGCCTCCTGCTGTGGCTAATCTTTTGCAGGAATATGCTGATGTTTTTCCCAAGGACGTTCCTCCAGGTTTGCCACCAATTCGAGGGATTGAGCATCAGATCGACCTCATTCCTGGAGCATCGTTGCCCAAATCGAGCACCATATAGGACTAATCCGGAAGAAACTAAGGAGATACAACGCCAAGTGCAAGAACTGCTTGACAAAGGGTATGTGCGTGAATCTCTTAGTCCTTGTCTTTATTCGATTCTTTTAGTTCCTAAGAAGGATGGATCATGGTGCATGTGTGTGGATTGTAGAGCAATCAATAACATTACAATTAGATATCGTCATCCTATTCCTAGGTTAGACGATATGCTTGATGAATTAAGTGGCTCTACTGTGTTCTCTAAGGTTGATTTGCGTAGTGGTTACCACCAAATCCGCATGAAATTAGGAGATGAATGGAAAACAGCTTTCAAAACTAAGTTCGGCCTATATGAGTGGTTAGTGATGCCTTTTGAATTGACTAACGCACCTAGCACTTTCATGAGACTAATGAATGAAGTTTTGCGTGCTTTCATTGGTAGATTTGTGGTGGTATACTTTGATGATATCTTGATCTATAGCAAATCTTTAGAGGAACATCTTGCTCATTTGCGTGCTGTTTTTGATGCCTTACGAGATGCACGTTTATTTGGTAACCTTGAGAAGTGCACATTTTGCACCGATCGAGTTGCTTTTCTTGGCTATGTTGTTACTCCACAGGGAATTGAAGTTGATCAAGCCAAGGTTGAGGCAATTCAGAGTTGGCCGACTCCTAAAACGGTCACACAGGTGCGGAGTTTTCTCGGACTTGCAGGATTCTATCGTCGCTTCGTAAAAGATTTCAGTACAATTGCTGCACCGCTAAATGAGTTATCCAAGAAAGGCGTGGTTTTCCAATGGGGCAAGCCACATGAAGATGCTTTTAACTTATTGAAAGAGAAGCTGACTCATGCACCACTGCTCCAACTCCCAGAGTTTGGTAAGACTTTTGAACTTGAGTGTGATGCTAGTGGTATTGGGATTGGAGGCGTGCTGATCCAAGAAGGTAAGCCAGTTGCTTATTTTAGTGAAAAATTATCTGGACCTCGGTTGAACTATTCAACTTATGATAAGGAATTGTATGCACTGGTTCGAACATTAGAGACTTGGCAACATTATTTGTGACCCAAAGAGTTTGTTATACATTCTGATCATGAATCCTTGAAGCACATTCGTAGCCAAAATAAGTTGAACCGTAGGCATGCCACATGGGTCGAATTCATTGAATCTTTTCCTTATGTTATCAAACACAAAAAGGGAAAGGATAATGTCATTGCTGATGCCTTATCTCGACGCTATACCATGCTTTCACAACTAGACTCTAAAATCTTTGGCTTGGAAACAATTAAAGAGCAATATGCGCATGATGCTGATTTTCAAGATGTTTTGCTAAATTGTAAGGAAGGAAGAGTTTGGAATAAGTTCATTGTTAATGATGGGTTTGTGTTTCGTTCTAACAAGCTATGCATTCCAGCGGATCTGTTAAATCTGTTGTTACTTGAGAAGCGCATGGAGGAGGACCGATGGGTCACTTTGGTGTAAAGAAAACAGAGGATGTGTTGGCTAACCATTTTTATTGGCCAAAGATGAGACTCGATGTGGAGCGCTATGTCTCTCGCTGTTCTACCTGTAATAAAGCTAAGTCACGACTGAACCCACATGGTTTATACGTGCTTCTTCCTATTCCTAGTGCTCCATGGGAGGATATTTCAATGGACTTTGTTTTAGGCCTACCTAGAACAAAGAGGGGAAGGGATAGCATATTTGTTGTCGTGGATAGGTTTTCTAAGATGGCACATTTTATACCTTGTCATAAGAGCGATGATGCTACACACATTGCTGATTTGTTTTTCAGAGAGATAGTTCGCCTACATGGAGTGCCTTCCACAATTGTATCAGACCGCGATGCGAAATTTTTGAGTCATTTTTGGCGGACGCTTTGGAAGAAACTGGGTACCAAGCTCTTGTTCTCTACTACATGTCATCCTCAAACTGATGGCCAGACGGAAGTCGTCAACCGAACGTTGTCTACAATGTTGAGAGCCATTTTGAAGAAGAATTTGAAGATGTGGGAAGAGTGCCTACCTCATGTGGAGTTTGCCTACAACCGCTCATTGCATTCTACTACCAAAATGACTCCTTTCCAGCCGTACATGGGTGATGAAGATGAGCTTGAGTCGAGGACGACTCCATTTCAAGAGGGGGAGGATGATGAGGACATCTCCACAACGGATACAACCACCCATACAATCACGCTTCCCCAGAATGAACCTGTTATACATGGACCGCTCACTCGAGCTCGTGCACGCAAATTAAATTATCAGGTGAAGTCGTTCCTAAGTGTTCCTACTAATGACATAGTGAATGGAATGCTATTTAATTCTTGTGATCATGTTATTCTTATTAGGAACCAGGGAGAAGAGCCACCAAGCGCAAAGAGACTAGAATCCAAGTCGGAGGCTTGAAGGAACTCCAAGTCAAATTCGGACTCGCAGATAGCATCAACTTCAAATGTTCATAACTTTTGATCCAGAGCACTTCTAGAGGCCCACGAGTACAGGATTGAAAGATCTGCTCGCCCTCTTTCAAACGGATCCAAAATCACCTTCAAATTCCTTCCGAGTCAGCAGGAAACTGCAAAACAATGGAGACTACTTTTCCTGTCCGAGTCAGTTTGGGCTGCGGGTCTTCTAATCCGAGTTGTATTAGTTAGGCCCATGTTAAGGCCTGGTGCTGCATGCCCTTGGACTATAAATAGCCAGCCGCCACCATAATTAGGGTTTGGGTTTTGTTTGATTAAGTTAGCCATTGCTACTGCTTGTACTCGCGCGTGTCGACTAGACCGCCCGTCTACTTGTTCATCGGAACCCCAATTTCGAGTGTTCTTGCTTCGTAACCAATCTACATTCATATTCGCAATTGAGTTGCTTGTTATCTCTTGTTCTTGCTGGTTCTTCGATTGCTTGCGAGAACAAAGACCTTCGTGGTCAGGTTGGTCGCGCTCATGAGATCAATAACCTTCGGGAGGGTGGTGTACCGGTCGCTAAGGCGCAACGTCGGTTCGTTGTAGTCGGGCCGCCAACTTCGTCCTCCACCAAATCGACGCTACCTATTCTCATCGAAAGATCGGGACGCCCAGTCCATATCACATAGTAACCGATAGGTATCCTATAACATGTGGATACTATTTTTTATAAGATATATATTAGAAAATTAAAATCGTAACTACCTTAATGAGAGGCTGAGACACACATAAGACTTTAAAAGGCAATATACTATGCTCAGAAACTTATTGAGCATATATTATGCTCTGAATTTGTTTTGCACATATCATGCTCTGAATTTGTTGCGCATATATTATGCTCTTTTTTTTAGATGATGCTTTATATGTGTTGGCATCTTTGCTATCATCGTAATCATAAGTGGTAATTTTATGCTATGTGACTGAGTTAAATACAGGTTAATTGAGTTTTCTATCTTATCTTAGTCATCCCTAAGACACAGAGAGGACAGAAGATAGAGAAGAAGAAAAAAAAGAGAAAAATAAGAAGGAAAGATTGAGAAAAAAATTGGAGATTTTTTAACAATGACTTGGTACGTGAGAGTGTGACAATATGACATGAATTTTGATCTACTAATTTTTATTTACGTATAATTGTTTTCTGGTATGTATGTTTAATCTAGTTTTTTTTATGGTCTTAGATTAATTATTCTGGATTTATTCTTTAGATTTGATCATTATTTTATTAATTTTCAGAATTAATAAAACAGAAAAAAATAGTTTTAGGTATTAGTTTGCACGAAATCACCCTATTTTGGTGTGCCTCGATTCTCGGTTATGCCATTTAATAAGGGTACGTATGTACCTAGTAACATTAATTTTTTCCTTAGATTTAGTGTTTCCATGGTCTGCGCGTACGGTGGACTTATATTACGGGAAAGAGGGACTAACATTTACTCTTATTGCCTTTATTTTCCCCTGATTGATATCCACACTATGTTGTTATTCTAATTGAATTCAATAAGCAGGTTGCTTTTTAATTCTATACAGTTTTACGGTCTTGTTTTCGAAGTAAACCTGCTCTAGGTCATGTCATGTTCTCATACTCTCACCTACCAAGCCATTCTTAAATTTCACCTAAATGTTTCTCCTCTATATAAAAAAGCACGCAGGGGAAAAACTATATACTTGCCAAACATTGGTTTGTTTAACTAGTGCCACACTAGTCACTACTATAGGATTGTATATCAGAATCGATTCTTTTCTGTTATTACAGTCGATTCTAGTGACAATACAAAGTCTTTAGATAGTGATGAGGAGGAGTTATCACAGTCAGTTTTAGCCTGATTGAGATAGATCCTCATCACAATCAGTTTTTACCGAGAACCGATTCTGCTGACTGCATTATCACAATCAGTTTATTAACAGAGCCGATTGTGATGATAAGTCATTAGAATCGGTTTTTATGTGGAACTGATTCTGATGACCATATTATCAGAATCAATTTATTCAAAGAATCGATTCTAATGACGACATCATCAGAATCGGTTCTGTATAAGAACTGATTCTGATGATATGGTCATCAGAATCGGTTTCTTCAAAGAACTGATTGTGATGACCTTCATAGACATTTTCATTTTCCGCTTATTCTCAATATTAGCACATATTAACAGTATGTAACATATATATATCACATTCGCAGTACGGAACACAGAAAGCACATATCACATTCAGAGAACACAAACACTTTGTTACAATACATATATCACATTCGTTCACAATATACAACACAAACATGCTTAAAAATCAGTATGCATGCTTATCACATTGACATATACAATAGGATGCTTCAGAATCTCTAAATCTATCGTCCTCCGATATAAATTCTAACCAGTACTACTCGCATAAATGGTCTCATAAATTGTTGAGGGCTTTGCTGTCTAAGCTCTTCTGGGGGATATTAATGTTCTGTAAAATATAAATGAGTGCATTAATATAAGTTTCAAAATTTGTATGTAAAAGACTAAGTATATTATTATGCATATGAATATACCTTAGGGAAAAGGTGTGAGCCCCCGACCACGACCAGCATTTGGTGCATGACATAGAAGCCATATAGATCATCGCTGCCCTATTGATGACACTGTAAAGAGGGAAAAAATATTAACACATAAAGATTAGATGTCAGAAAAAATTAATCGTGTATATATATGCTAGGTATTTGTACCTTGAAGCGCTTATACTGCAGCACATTGCCCTTTTTGTTATCATGTGACCCTCCTTCATTGATGTAGTCCGAGAAACCCCTACATAAATTGAAGAGATGCCATTGAGTAAAAAAAATTAATGTGGTAAAATTCAGAAAGTGTCAGGTTACAGTAATGTACTTACTTCTTCAAAGGAGGATTAATTGCGTAGGCCATCGGTCTCTTCTCGACCGAGTTAAAAGTATAGACTTTGTTTTCACTCAGAACAAGGACGAGTAGAACCTAATGGTTGCTTATTAAATGGTATGCAGTGCAAGCAAATAAGTTTGCATACGGTTTAAGTGCATACAAGTAATTGAAGGGTAAAGAACTACTTACTCCTCGTGGTATGGCAATAGAACGAAGTCCTTCTTCGACTCAGCATGCAATGCCCCCTTGATGTTGCCAGCAATGAACTCCAATCCTTAACCGTTATGGGTACTCTCTCCCTCACCAATTGACTGAGAAATGACCGGTATCGCCCCTTGTACTTGGGAGAACCTGTGCAGACCCCTGTGGCATTGAAGTGGAGAACCTGCGATGTTCTCCCTGTGGCCCCTTTGTTCGGTCCTCGAGCCTTCCTCACCTTACTCAGCCCCTCAACATTTGAAGCTTGGCTCGGTCCAACACTTGGAACTTGACTCGGCCCCTCAGGAGCACCTTCTACTCTATCTAGCGATGAGTAGATTCTCTCTAATTGCGACATTTTGAGTGTTCTCAACAAGTGAAGAGGGGTGTGTATCCAGAGAACACCAGGAAGACGCTACCAAAATCTACTCTGAAGTTGTACAACAGCTCAGGAACTTATCCGAACCACATATCCTCAAGCTGTCCAAAAAAACATGGACAATTCGAGACTGCTTGCTTATGAATATGCCGAGCACCCTCGAACGGGAGACGTAGGTTACGCATGGTGAATTCTAACGTTGATCATATTACAGCAAAAAAAGGATATGAAAACAAAAAGACATGTATATTTAAATTAACATGTATATTTTACTACTTTGCTGTAGAATCGAAAGGAAAAGTGATATGTATATGTAAAGTCTCATATTAAGATCAACAACTACACAACTTGTTAAATAAATAAAGTATAGTGTTATCAATTTTATCTAGTTTGGTTCCTACAAAAAACTTGTATCTGAATGTTGTTACTTTGTGTTTGCAATAAGAACTCCTGAAAGAGAAAACTAAAAGCTGTAGAGAGCAAACAATTATCAGGACACATGACAAGCAGACACATGGTAGGCATTGCTATACAATATAGTGCAGATATTCTCTTGGTAACCGTTCCCCATGAAAACAAATTATCTATTCTATAGCACATCCGGTTGTGGCTGGTTCAAGTTGTACTACGTATCTTAATTTCAGTATTCCAGTTAGTCCAGTTTCTGGTAACCCCATACCTGTTGACACAGATCAATGCTCATCCCAAATTACACCGGAAATATGAAAGTAGTTTGAACTTGAGCATATAAATATGAAATGGGAATATAATGTATTGGCTGTTTTAGATACTTTCTGTTGATTTATCTGTTTCAAAATGAAATTCAAGCAAAAGTATCTCCAACAAAGCATTTGGATGTAAATAACTGTGTATCAATAAAACATTGTACTGTGCAGTGACTTTTTTTTTAGATAAAGGATTAAAATCCAACGCCCTCTACGATTGCACACAGCCAAGTTCTTACAAATATCACATCCGAAATCATTATTGAAAAAGCAACAAAGAGATAGGAAAATTAAAAGCAAATTCTATAATTGCTTCTCCATGTGGAAGTGGAGTGGAGTGCTGTGGAAGAGTGCCCCGGAGGGTAATTCAAATTTCAAAGGCATTGAATCGGGCTGTAACACCCGGTGCCAAACGCGCCACGGATGCTACCAACCCTCTAACTCTTAAGACCGGCTTAGAAACTAAGCCACCGAAATTTACAAAATTTCGACATGATCTCTCTAGAAAGTAGGACATCCACTCAGTATACAAAAGAACAATAGCAGTTATATGATATCATTCTAGCAGGTCCTTAGATAATCAATCACACATCCAATAGAAATTAATAAACTTCACCACGATAACAACACATTACAACCACATTAATTACATCCAGAATTAATGAATTGGTTAAATAAATTGTTGGAGACCGGAGTCGTGCACGTGATACTACTCCCAACCCGACGAGCCAGCTTCAAAGTATCTAAAATAGGAAGCAAACAAGCGTGAGTCCAAAACTCGGCAAAGTGCAACAAGTAGACAAAGTAAGAAATTAAACTAAAATACAGCTACTTCAAGACATAGAGTAACAATTTCTTTAATTGGCATCCGTAAATAAAGGAAGCAGTTGAATTCATAAAAGATCTAAAACGTAAGAGCACAATTACTTCATCATTTAACATAACCATTACTTAACTGAAAACATCCAAGAACAAAAGCAAGATGGCGACTCCACTTACATAACCAACTCAAAAGCGTAACAAAACTTACCTATGCCTCAACAATCATTCCTGGATGAGCCCACGACTCAATCCTCAACCTGTTCTTTCCATTCTCATCAATTAACATGTATCAATTTCAACACACAATGCAATGAAATGCTTTATGCTTTATACTTTCATGCTCAGCATGCAACCTTTTTGCCTATACCGGTATAGCTGAGTGCACCCCGTCGGAGTGCACCCTCTTATTCCCAACCATCCCGTGGTGGGGCCTACTCTTACTGACTCGCTCCCATCCGTGGATGGGACTACGAGGTAGCACTTTTGTACTCACTACGTGTGAGTACAGAGGCCCACATCAACATGGGTCGCCTCTTCTGTAATGAATGCACATATGCAAATGATGCTTATAAACAATTCATACAGGGTATCGAAATCATTTGCTCGGAACTATGACCAAAAACATAAGCATAAGCACAACACGGTTCCATTCTCATCATCAGTGGTGGGGAACACCCCAAAACCAATTATTACTAACATATCATCGCAATTTTACTTTCATAGCCACAATATGTATTCTCATCAAAAAATTCTAGTATTTCTCATAGACACAAATCTTCATTTCCATAAGCATAATACGAACACTCTTCTAGATATTACTCATACACACAATATAGAATTTTCATGCTTAGAATATAAGCAATGAACTCAACCTACTAACATTCGAATGGATGCGCCTGCATCCCTTCCCTCAACATTTCATTATAAGAGATTTCATACTATGATCCATTCTTTAGCTATACTCATAACACGATTATCATTTGCGTTTGCATGAGCATTAACCTATTTCTTAATGTAAACCGCAGCGTACACATACACATACGACAAGCAAGTATTCATCTTATTTCCCCTAATAGCAATATAAGGGTTGCACTTGCCTTTACCGACGCGTGAGGCAACTCAGGGTCGAAACCACCCCCAACGACCCTCTCCCTTAAAAAAAACGTTGCGCATAAGAAATAATTAAAAACCGACTCAGAACAACATTGTTTAACCTACTCCCAAAACTCGAAAAACAGAAAACTGTCCAACCGGGACAGCAGCGCTCCAACGAGCAAAACTTTTGATTCGCTTAACCAAATGGAGTGAACCCAGCTCCTAATTAACTATAAGAGGATGACCTACAGATATCTCAAAGCCAATCATGCGGGAGATACCTCGAGGGCCTCCAAATCGAACACTAAACCCCAACCAAAAGGTGGAGCATGCTGCAGTTTTCCAATTTCAGCACCGAGACTTCTCAATAGCGTAACTCTTGATTGGCATAATGGATTTTCGAGTTCTTATGCTCAACACGACCGTGAGGAGACAACCTACACGTATAACACAGCCATTCACTCAGCCAATGCACCCGTTGTTCCCAGATCGAAGATGAACACAGACTGTACCAATCGCGACAAGAATTGGACATCACTCGGTAAAATAGCCATAACTTTTAAATGGCTGAACGAAACTTAATGCTTTCGATCTCTATTGAAAGGTAATTCGATTATCTACAACTTTCACAATAGTCAGACCCCCGGGAAACGCTTGCAAAATTTCCAATTTCGCGACCTAACAGAGCACACAAATCTGCTCGAAAATCAGAACAGGGTTCCCTCCACTCTAACCCTAGTTTCCCTCCAAAATCCCCAAATCTAGGAACCCTAGGACCACACTACCCAGCTAGGACCTCCATTAGAGCAGTAAAAATAGCCTCAAAGCACCAAACCACTTACCTACAAGGAGGAGGAGGGAGACAAAGTGCTGCTGCTCAAGGAAGGGAGGTGGGTGTAGGATCGAGGATGCGCCTAGAGGGGGGGTGAATAGGCGTTTTACAAAATTTACAAGATTAATCGCTCACTAAAATAATTTGCTCTAATCAACCCCTATGTCAAAACCTAATCAAAGATAATGCGGAAGCGATACACTAGGTTTTGACAATTAAAGCCTAAATCAACTAGGCTCACTAGTGCACTAACTAAATTATGTCTCTAAACTAGAATTGCTAAAATAAACAAATAATTAATACTAAGCAATTCTAATATGATCAAGCAATTGATAAATATACAATAATGTAAATGCTTGAATGTAAATGAGTCAAGAGACAACCGATGTTTTTCCGTGGTGTTCGGAGACTTGCCGGTCTCCCCTAGTCCATGTTAAGGCAAGCCCAACCACTTGGACTGGCTCCCGCTCGAGCACCCGCCTCTTTCCACTAGTCGTGGTTTTTCACGCTTTCGCGTAGGCTCAACCCGAACCTTCACAAACTTCATCGGGGCTTCTCACAACCTTGAGAGCTCCCGCGCACGACGCCTACGCCGTCTAGGAGTCGGCAACCTCCAAGAGTAACAAGCCGCTCCTTCGCTTGAACTTCACCGAGCACAACGAATGCGCTCCCGGTGATCACCTAGTGCAACACATGCACCAAGGCCTCCCTCAAGTGCAACACATGCACAAGAGGTCACTCAACCACTCCTAATTGCAACACATGCAATTAGTCTCACTCTTAGCTCAAGAATCAAATGTGAGTATGCAACACATACACCACCTCATCCAAAATACTCAATCAACCAGCACATGCCCCCCATGACCTCCTTTTATAGCCTCACAAAGAAAACTAGCCGTTGGGGGGCAAGACGGGCATTAAAAGAGCTGAAACTAGCCGTTGCTACAGTACTTGCGGTACTACCGGCCCCTACGGGCGGTAGTACCGGCCTAGGAGATCAAAAGCACTTTCTCGGCAAAAGCTTATCAAGAAGGGCGGTACTACCGGCCCCTACGGGCGGTAGTACCGCTTTTGCGGTAGTACCGCTGCAGCAGTCACTAAAATGCTGATAACTTTTTACCCCGAACTCCGATTTGGGTGATTTTTGATTCTATGCGAAGCTTATTACGAGGGCTACAATCTTCACCCATTTTTAAGATTTAATCACCCATAGATATTTTTTAAATATCACCAAAACTAAACTCTAATGTAGTCATTCAAGTCTAAAATCTGATTTTCTCGAAATACTTCACATAGACATGATAAAAAACATGACTACAAGCTAGCAAGGGGTCAACAAGATTAAAACTTGAATCATGTGATGATCAACTCATGATTAAAATAATTTGCAAAACACATTTGCAAATACAAAACTCTTGAGCATCCTCGTTTTGCAACTCATAGAAAACCTAGCTCCAAACAAAACCAAAACAAACTCAAATACATGAGCTCTTTATTTGCAACACATGCAAATCTTAGCTCCATGCATACTCCATAAACACAAATTGCTTGAGCCTTCTCCTTTTGCAACACATGCGAAACTTTAGCTCAAGGCAATTACTTCAAATGAGAAATTGAATTAAAGCAAGCATGAGTTATTTTCTTTGCAACACATGCAAGTACATAGCTCATGCAAGAACCAAGCATGAATTCAACATTCGCAACACATGCAAAATATGACCTTCATGCAAAAGCCAACGCATATAGCTTATCCTATTTGCAACACATGCAAATCAAAGCTTTATGTGAAAACCAAATGCAAATACTCTTCTTCTTTGCAACACATGCAAATCCGAGCATAATGCAACAACAACCAAGCATAAGCTTAACTCATTCGCAACACATGCCAAATGGTTAACCCTTATGCAAAAACCAAATCCAAATGATTTGAGCTTGAGTGAATGCGGATTGAGATCATCAACACATGATGAAGCTCAAACTAGGAATCAACTCCTCTTAATAGTACGACGATAAAAACCTTAGACTCAAAGACTACAAAGTCCTTAGCCTATCTAATTATACCTTCGCCGCCGTAAGCAAGCAATCCCCTTTGGGGTCTTTATGATCATCACTTTGATACTCCCCTGGGATCATCACTCGATTCTTCTCTTTGTCTTCGGGATCTTCTCTTGACGCCCATCACCTCATGATGTCGTCTTTATCCCGTTCTCAATCATCTCATTCATCTTTGAACCTAACTCAATCACAACTCATAAAATAGTTAATCCAAGATGCATGGTTGTCTCAATTATCTCTTGCACTCCATTAACACATAATGGATGCCTTTAGATCAATTGAGCACAATCTAAATCAATTTGAATGATATAAATGTGTCTTAAGTACAATAATGCAACACATGCTTCATTATACTTAAGAACTATTCATTTGTCCTTAATTAATCAAGGAACACCATCAACACATGATGAAATGTTCTTTAATGATTAATAAGACAAATGAACTCAATTTAAATTTTCATTTAAATTGATATGAGTATATATATTAACTACATGAAGTTTTCATATACTCATGTTGATGAAAAGTAATGATCCATAATGTGTTAACTATATGGAAATGACCATTACTCTAAGTCATCAACTATAGAATAAACCCCACATGTATATGTGCATAGATATAATTGACTTGGAGATAATATGCACATATTCAATTTGATTATATTGGAGTATATCCTATATTACCACGAGTATACTATAACTAGGCAATTTAAATATATACTCAAGGATTTAGTTTCTATGTCTTGATCCTTATATGTGTCAATGAAGAATAGATCAATACATTGAAACCTTCAAGTTAAATTACAAACTCCCCCTAAGTATGTGCATCCATGTAATATATGGATTAGGAAACATGATGCATGTTTTGTGGTTAATACCATAGGGATATTTATACTTTAACTTGAATCCAAAGTATGCAATTAATACTAGAAATAATACACATACATACCTTGGGTTTTCCATTTTTCATCCAAATATGAGACTACTAAATATATGCTCAACAAACATGTTAGTCTCATAAAGATTAGGTTTGTCATTAAAAAGGAATTAATCGTTAATCTACATCAATCACCAAAACCAATGGCGCTTGAACTTACAATCTCCCCCTTTTTGGTGATTGATGACAAACCCACTAATTCACTCGATTTTTACGTTATTTAGATGAATCCAAATAATACACGATGGCATAAGAGGGAATTAGTCAAGCATTCTCCCCCTTTTGGCATTAAACACCAAAAATGAAAAAACCATCTTAGAAAATATCTTGAAAAACATTCTCCCCTTTTAAATAAGCATTCTCCCCCTTTTGGTATTTAACCAACCTTTTCAAAGAAGGTCATATAAGAATTAGAAATGAACACTCATGACCTTGGCAAGGAATTGAAAGAGTTTATGCCAAATGAAAACTTTAGGAACAAACAAGAATTCAAATAAAACAAGTTTTTAAATACCACTTGTAAAGATACCACTTGTAAAAAATAAGCACTTGCAAATATGGATACCACTTGTAAATAAAAGTAAGCATGAAAAGCAAAGTAAGGGTATCACACGGGTTATTCGAAACTCATTCAAATAATTCACTCCTCATTTTATTAGGCTTTGTAAATTTTCGATATGATTCTCTCGAAGAATCCAACAATTTGCCTGATAGGGTTAAACGAGGAACCCCCAAAATGATTACCACTTGAGAAATTAGATACCACTTTAAAATCTATCTCAAGGGCTTTGCTTCAAGATTCAAAGGAAATGAGCATTCTCAAATTTCTCTTGAAAACAATGCTCAACTAGAGATTTTCCTCTTTATGTATTTCAATTCATAAAGACTCTCACACAGAGAAATCTTTGGTGATTGAACTTACGATTTTAACTTGAGAGGAAATTCTTAATCAAGAATTTGGGTATCGGAGCAATGCTACAAGGAGGCAATGAAATATCACTTGTAGGAAATAATCGAATTTCATGATACCACTTAAAAGAAATTCAAATAATCAAGGATATCACTAGAAGAAAAGAGCAATAAAATCCATGATACCACTTGTAAAAGATCATTTTGCATGAGGATACCACTTTTGAGAAATGCATTGACATTTTTTTTAAGGTAAGCTTATTTTCCTCAAAGATTAAAACTATGTCTATTAAAGATCAACTTTATACCATGACAAAGGTGATCCCCTCAAATTATGCTCTAATTTAGAGATACAAAAATCACAAATCAGCTTAAAATCATGCAAAACTCTGAATTTTCAGCATTTGATCAAAGAGAGAAAAAGCCATAACTTTTGCAAATTAAGTTGAAATTATTTAAAATTGTGCAGAAACATACTTTGGACTCCTAAGAAACTTTTTCAAAAAGAATTTTCCAAAAAGGAGTCTCCAATCAAAAGATGTGCCAAATTTTGCTTTGTAGGCATGATTTTTACTCAAAGAGGAGAAAAGTCAAAACTTTTTCAAATAAAGTCAAAACATTTCAAAAATTTCCAGAAATGAACTTTAAGCTATTTAGAAGGTTTCTCAAAAACAATTTCCTTAAAAGCACATTTCGTTCAAAAGATATGGCAGATTGCGCTTTGTAGGTATAAAGACAAGTTGAATTTGTATCGAAAGCTCAAAATGCAATATAACTTGGATTTCCTGGAGATTTGAACTTTCATAGATTTGAATGAGTTAGAAATACTATTTCAAGCCAATAAATATAAAGAAATCCAACTCAAATGGCAAAACCCACAATATGCAAGAATGGGTCATTTTGGGTCAAATGAAGAATTTTGGCCAAATTCAAATAGCTATAACTTTTGAACGGTTGGTCGTTTTGAAAAACTTTGAACTAATGAAATACTTGAAATGACCAACTCTACGAGTTTTGTATTGATCACTTTTTCAAAAACTCAATAGATTTTAACTTTTGAAAATATTTCATTTAATTCAAAAACAAGATCATATAAGATCCATTTGAGGCCAAATTTGCTATTTTGTTTCTAACATAGGAATTTTTACTCCGAAAGCATTGCAAAACATTTGAAATACATATTTAAGAACTCTTATTAAGATTTTCACAAATATGAGCCTTTTAAACAACAATTTTGACTTTTGACCAAAGAGGCTCGTATGAAGGATATGCATGCATATGGTTTTGAATATAGTTCCCAACTTGTACCACAGATTATCAGCCTCATGTTGACACGATTAGCGCAAGTCACAACACTTTATTAAGCATCCAACCAATTTCTCACCAAATCACTGAATTCCTTTCGATTGAACAGTTGGGGTTCTAATCCCCACATCCCCTAAGAACAAAGGAAACCCTGATTTACATTTCTCCTCAATAATTAACCTTTACAACCATATAACCATTATCAAGCCATATCATCGAACGAGCTAGCCCACCCTATCATAGCTATACCACGGGTCGGTCACTTAGCTCCAACCACGGAGCCACACAAGGCTTTTCAATCCAACAAACTTCTAACCAAATCCGAATATACCACTAGTTCTAACCAATTAACACTGGAATCCTCTAGGAAATCAAAACACAACTTTTATCTTTTCAATAGTGCCCTTGGAAACAACAGGATCAAGAATCATTATTTACTATCGAAATGATTAGCCCCACAGGGCACCAATCAAATTCCCTCATAACACAAAATCGTACTTGACCTTCTTTCAAACTTGTCTCATACAACGAGACAACCACTCAAAGAAAAAGTTAACAACTGAACCATCCATTTCCGACTGACCCACATTGAGTCTAACCCATGAAACCGAGGGTTCCGACACACAAAAGACAATAACGCATTGTTGATCAATTCCAAGCAATCCACCGACAAAACTATCCCCCATGCCCAAGGGAACAACAGCATCGCCCTATCCTCCCACACAGGATCGGGACCAAGACAAGAAACACCCTTCATTAACTCCACTCTGAATCCATGTACGATCAACACTTAACCCCGATTAGGATTTTCATTAACTCCACTTATGCAGCTGTGAAGTCCTTGAGAAGAGTCTATGCTTTCCCTTCTCCAAGTCAATAATACCAGTTACAGAACGAGGCGCTATTTCCCGTCGATAGGTTCTTGGCCCCTAATGACTTTACAGAACAACCTTTATTTTGTTTTTGCTTCGGTAGTTCGGTCTGGACCTTATGCTGACGATTTACTGCATGAATGGAAGGGAAATTTCCTGCATCCTGTTGTGGGAATTGTTCGGGAAAATAAACCGATATGTTTTTCTCCAAGTCCAATTCACTCCCTAGTCCCTAATGTTAATTTACAAGCTAAATTCTCACAAGAAAATCAGATGTGTTCCTCATGCACCATGCTAGAAAATTGAATGTGATGGTTACCAATCAGCATCTACAACTCTTCATCCAAATAACCGACTTTCATCTACTTTTTGGATTATGGAGAATAAACTTTACATTCACCGGCCTTTGATTTCAGAAAGGAAATAACCAAAGTTTAGAGATCGCATCGTGCTAGGCTTATTACGACAGAACTACGACAAAAAGAGTAGAACGCTTAAGAGTAAAACAGTAGCTTTCCTTTTTTTCAGCCAACGCCTTGTCGCTGCTCCAGAAATCCAGTCAGAATCCCCCAACCGCGCTCGATTCAGCACTTCAGTAGCGAACAACTCCAGCCTCTTGTAGGATCGAGGCACATCAAAAGAGAGGTGAATTGGTGCACGCTAACACTTAATACTAATTTTTTTATGTTTTTATTAATTGTGTAAATTAACAAAATAATGACTAAACTGAGCAAATCAATCTAAAATAATTGATCTAATACTATGGAAGAGAAACTAGATTAAACATTCATACTAGAAAGCAATTATACGTAAACTTGAATTATTAGATCGAAATTTATACTCACTAATTTTCATCAAAGACCACATATATAGATCTCCTTACATGAAAGTACCAACCTCAATAATCTCTGAAGTTTTTCTCTAAATTTTCTTCTCCTTTTCTTCAATCTCTTCTCCCTTTTCTTTCTCTGTTATCTTGCAATCACCGTTGCCTGTAGCCTCGCAGATCACAACGTCGTGAATTACTGTAGCGGCGCGTGACTGTAGCTCCAAAAATATCTCGCTACTCTGGACGTCCACGTCTCGAAGCCTTCACCTTTTTCCTCGCACTATCAATACTGCTCGGTAGCCTCGCGTCTTCACTGAGCTTCACGGTTTCATGATGCTCTCGACGCTGCCGCCGTTCTCTCTCCTTTTTGTTATTTTCTTGCGCAGCGAACGATTGCGTTGACCGCCGGCAGGAGCCCTCCTGTACTGCGCCGCTTTTCTTTTCTCACGTCCGCCCGCAGCCAGAGTACCTTGCTCTTTTTTTCTATTTTGTTCGGCTCCCTCCGCGCAGTGCTACGAAGCAGCCGCACCGCCTCGCTCTTATTTCTTGCGCCGTCTCGTTCTTCTGAATTTTTTTATTTAATATTTATTTTTAATCGTTTTTTCAGAACTAAGCGGTGCGGCAAAAAAATTTCAAATCTACCCACCCGTCGCCCTAGCCAGGAGCGATCGCCTGCACGCTGCGCGATGGTGGAGTGCCGTAGAACGCAAAATTTCGAAAGCTAACGGTAGTAAAAAAAAAATTGTACCGTATGCCTGGCAGGCGATCGGTATCTTACACCTGTGTTTTTTTTTTGCAATTTTTGTTTTAAATTGTTTGTACAACAATTGTTGTATTGAAGCGGGAAAAATTAGGAAAAAAAACTTATTGTCATATAATGAACCGAAAAAATTAATTTAGTTCGTTAGTCTGACTTACGTATTTTCGTAGTCTCGTAGGGTCCGCTGAATATGGCCGAAAAAATACGGAAAAAAGTAAGGGCGGCCTACGCAACGTGGGATACCACTTCAGTGCGGTCGAGATGGCGGGATGTTGCCCCGGCTTTTTGTTGCGAAAATCGGAAAAGGCACTCGCGGCCATGAAACCACGGAAATCGTGGCCACTTAGGGGTTTTCGTAGCCCCGCGGGACAGGCCGGACACGGTCCAAAAAATACGGAAAAAATCAAGGGCGGCCTACGCAACGCGGGCTACCACTTATGTATGGGCGAGATGGCCAGACGTTGCCCCAGCTTTTTGTTTCGAAAATCGGAAAAGGCACTCGCGGCCACGAAACCACGGAAATCGTGGCCACTTAGGGGTTTTCGTAGTCCCGCGGGACAGGCCGGACACGGTCCAAAAAATATGGAAAAAAATCAAGGGCAGCCTACGCAACGCGGGCTACGACTTATGTATGGGCGAGATGGCCAGACGTTGCCCCGGCTTTTTGTTGCGAAAATCGGAAAAGCTACTCGCGGCCACGAAACCACGGAAATCGTGGCCACTTAGGGGTTTTCGTAGCCCCGCGGGACAGACCGGACACGGTCCAAAAAATACGGAAAAAATCAAGGACGGCCTACGCAACGCGGGCTACCACTTACGTATGAGCGAGATGGCAAGACGTTGCCTCGGCTTTTTGTTGCAAAAATCGGAAAAGCCACTCGCGGCCACAAACCATGTAACTTTTACGATGTCGAAAAATTTTGAAACTTTTTATGGAGGTTCGTGATAAATCATTGATATTACCATGAAAATTTCAAATGATTTTAAGATCTGAGGAATTTTTTAAAATTCAAACAATACATATATAAGGGCACATACACCGAAAGTTCAGATGATAAAATAGGCAATAGATTAGATTATATTACAAGGGCATTACAACAGTGACAAAATAGCTTGATGAACTAACTAACGAAAGCACTGTTTGTCATGGTGGAACAAATGATCGTTCCGCCTATCTGGGTACAGCCAGAATGATGTCCAACATTTTCTGCATATTACCTGACCTGTGTTAAGTTTGCGATTTGTCATCGGACACCGCTCAATCCCTACTATGAAAGAACTCCATGGGGATCCCAAGTGCTCCCAAATGCCGCCGAATGGGTGGCCTATGCCGTCGCCCTCGGTGTATAAGACATAATTTTTGGTCTTTTTATGTGGATTTCGCCTCCCATATGGGCATGTTATCCCGATTCGGCGTCCCCTATGTTAATACCACCGGGTTCCCGGATGGTCCGCAAGAACGTCAAGGATTTGTTGCGTGGTGCGGACCTCGGCGGCCGCTTCCCCTTGTCCCTTCTTCTTGGAGAGGAGGAACCCTCTTGCACCTCGGTGTGTTGGCGTTAAGCGGAGACATGCGGAGATGCCGCCTGCTGTTTATTTCGCACTCCACTATATGGTGCGGGAGGTGTGTGTTGGGCTTATCCTTGGACAACCGAAGCGTGCCTCGTAGTCAATGCAAGATGCCCGCTTTGGTCGTTGAATAACACCGTAGGCGTACTTTCGAGTCTCAGCTTTTACGGGCGGTAGTGGCACCACGGAGAGGTTGCTCCCGCCGCTATCCCATCTGAGAAGCATGAGATGTGGGTGGTACGTCTCGAGTCCACCCAGTTGAAGTAGCCGCACCATTCATCCTCGGCCAAGGGGCACCGTAGAATCTCCGGTCCGCTAGATCATTGTGGCGGTATCAACCATCGCCCGAGCCATGTTCGCAAAGGTCGGGCTTTGGTGGCCCCGGAGGAGGTTTCTCCTTTGACTTGAGCGACTCGCAAGTTTCCTTTTGAACTCTGTAGCGATGAACTGGTTTAGAACTACTACTTTGTGAGAGTTTAACAGGAGTATGTCGCATGAAACTCACCGATTGGTTGGCCCCTTGCCCACCGGCCCTAAGCTCTGGTCGATCTAGAAAAGGGACATATCCCGGCGGCCTCTCCCACCGGTTGAAGTTCTCGGGCGAAGCGGGGTAGGCGTCGTGGCAGTTGGAGAGAAATTCGTAGTCACGTCGTTCCGGCCCATCGATCCATTGGAAGAAGCAACACCGGTCCTTGTGCTGAGAAAAGAAAGAACGATGCATGAGATGGTAGTGTTACCCTGTATTGTGTGGACACCAGTAGGTTTACCTCGTAGGTGCGGCCACAACAGTAGTGAGCGCGGGCGGCCGTCTCTCCATGGGTAGATTGCATCATCTTCGCCGGTAGGTTGCAGTCGCATTTGGGTCGGGGCAACTCCGGCGGAACAGGGGCGTCGACGCTACTGGCATCTTGATATTCGGGGTGGGATGACTTGTGCTTGATGAAGAGGCGACGGTAGAACGACATTGTGCCCTAA
This sequence comes from Guadua angustifolia, assembly GCA_036346375.1. Classification (NCBI taxonomy): domain Eukaryota; kingdom Viridiplantae; phylum Streptophyta; class Magnoliopsida; order Poales; family Poaceae; genus Guadua; species Guadua angustifolia. Next base: position 56,005,877 of record CM070503.1, on the reverse strand, counting down.
TTTGTGTAGATTCAGCTGATGTTTATTGCTGGTTTAGCTGTGTGAGGCTGCGTGCGAGAGCGAAGATTATAAAGGGTAGATATCGCCTGGGTATGGGGCGATCACCCCATTTCAGGGCGATCGCCCCATTTCGGGGCGATATTTAACTTAAGGTAGTGTGCATCCTGACATATCAGGGCGATCACCCCATTTAAAGGCGATATTTACCTTCGGGCAGTGTGCCCCAGTAGAGATGCAGCTCCCTTTATCCATTGGCCACGAAATCGGAAGAGTGCCCACGAAACCTACGCAACACGGGCTACCACTTATATATTGTCAAGCTAGCCGGGCGTTGCTCCGGCACGAAGTTGCAAAAATCAGAAAAATAAGCTGTACGACATGGCTAAGAAAAGATAACCTACGCGAATGCAAGCACTTAGTTCAGATAGTTAGACAACATGGTGCTGAAGATAAATAAATTACAAAAGTACAACTGTACAATAAGTCAGTCACGATGACGCCTCCTGATTTTCTCGGTGGGGTACGTGAGTGGCGACGGCAGACGGACGACCCTCCTAGCCCGGCCCTCCTCCTCAGGGGTAGCGTAGTCTGTCGGCGGCTCGGCTGTCTGCTGGGGTGGTGGGCCGTGGTACTCGGTGGACATGAACTGGTCCACGTCGAAACCTGCATCCTCGTCAATGTCGTCGTAGCTCGAGTAGCCGACAGCACCGTGGGGACCTGCTGCGGCCTGAGACGAAGACTGGCCCGCGTCACCCCACTCGATATCTGCGGTCACGTGCGACAGACGAAGATCGCCTGCGTCACCCCACCGTGGCCACTGCGTCTGTGGAGGAGGACACGAGGGCACGTACTGGGTGACGTCGGGCAGTGTGGGCCGACTCCGTTGGCGAGGTGTGGGCACGGCTCCACTAGGCGGAGGTCTTGGTGGCGGGTAGGCCCCCAAGCCGGTGGTAGGCGACATCCGCCCGCCGTGGCCGCACCGACTAAAAGTTTCCGCCTTTGAACGGGGTGAGCACGACGTCGCGCCGAGGCCCGCCAACACGGACTCGGCTCCGTACATCTGCCCTGCAAGACGTGCCTGCAAGTAATGCCAGCTTGATATGAGTTAATTTACATAAAAAACATACGTGTAGGGGGGTGACCCTTACCGCAACGTTCTCCCTCTGGGACATCTGTGAAGGGTACGTCTCCGACACCGATGCCGGAGCTGGGACATACTCTGCTGGTGTGTACCCAACCCTAAGCCGAGTCAGCGGCGCGAACCAGTCCATGTAATCGTCGTACGTGGCACGGTCGTACGGCCGGGTCTCGTCCACCCTGTCCTGGCCCGCCTGGTCCCACTGCATCAGCCACGGTATCATGCGCCCAAAGAACGGAGTGCCTAGTGGATGCCCCGACCGGGTCATCCTGCAAAGCAAAAACGGCAATTTACATACAACATTCATTCCGCTGGAATGGTAAGTATTGTGCTCAGGACACTTACTTGTGCGCGGCACGTGAGACAGTGTGAGTAGTCCGCAAGGGAAAGTCCGAAGAGGCCGAATCGCGCGGCACGGTCTTGGCGGCGAGTACTCCTCGACGCACAGGTCAAAGAGGAGGACCTTACGGGTGAGCCAGAGCTCATGGTCACGCCAGCAAAGCTCGGACAGCCCGTGAGGTGCTCGGGCCTGGACGTCGCGCGTGCTGTACGGTGTCCACCACACGTCCTCGGCCTGCAGCTTGTCAAACTCCCGAACGAACTCGGGGTACGACTTCTTGACCTGCAGGTGGGCATACACCCGTTGTGGAACAAAAAGTAGTGCATCTTATTAAAGTGTCCAAAGTAGGGGGTTAGATACAAGGGGGCATACCTGTCGCTGAACCCAGTAGAGGCCCATAGTGGGCCAGTCGATCTGGGGCTGGTCGTGGTACAGGTCGAGTGAGTACGGCGCCTGGTCAACCTCGGGCCTACCAAAGGAGAAGTGCTTCCAGGACCACAGCTGCATTAGTAGAACGCAGCCCGTCAACAGCGCCTGTGTGCTTACCTTGGAGACGGCCTCGCATAGACCCCTGTACGTGCACGCGAGCACGACAGAGCCCCACGACCACTGCACCATCTGTGTACAACGGCAAAGTTAAACATGTCCTATCGTAAGAGATTTTAACAAAATGTGTTACCTGGTTCGTCGGGGTGTCGGCGATAAACTGGGCGAACTCGATCAGGTGCCGGTCCACCGTGTCCCCATGCGAGGACGGGAACAGGTACTAGCCAAACAGGACTAGCAGGTACGCCTCCAGGTGGCGTGCCAGGTCCTCCTCGTCGGCCTCCGGGTGGAGAAGCTCGACCGCGATTCGGTATAGTATTGTCGCAGCTCGGTCGTGATCCGTTAAGTTGCAATGAACGAGGTACTAACCGTGAAGCGGAGCAGCCACGCTACGACTCCGTGCTTCTCATCGGCTTGTAGGGCACGTCACGGGTTGGCTTCGGTGTCGGTCCACAGGGCGGCGCGCCTCCAATCGCCACGCCAATCGAGGGGGCGCGTGCGGCACAAGCCGCAGACCCGTGCGGGGAGGCCGAGGAGGTACGACACGTCTGCGGCGTGGGGAGCCATCTCCGCACGGCAGTGGAACGTGTGTCTCCGGTCTCCACCGGTCCACGAGCGGTCGCGAGGGACCGATCGTACGAGAACCGTGTGACGTGCGGGCCCTCCACAGTCGTCTGCTCCACCATCCGGCAGAACGGAAGAAAGCCGGCAGCTCGTAACCTGCGCGTAGTGTGTAGCGTCGTTAAAATTCCATTAACAGGTAAGTTATAGAGTAGGAAAAGTCGGCAGCTTACCGTGGAACCCAACGCGGGTCGATCCGAAGAAACTCCTTCGGCACCCGAGACCGCAGTATCCCCAGCCGCCGGCCCTCAACTGCGGACAACCTAGACCGGTGGGTCAAGTCCACGTGCTGGTCTAGCAGCTCGGGAGTAGCATCAGCAGCACGCCCAACTCTCGCCATCGTCGCCTGTGCCTGCGTGGTTACAAAGCAAATTCATGGTTAGAAAGCAAATAAAACAAACTGGATAATAACTAAATGGTACACGTTGCAACTACAAAAAATTAAATGAAAAGTAATGCAATGTTCCATATTCAAATATTACATTGACGGGGATAACAAATAACTGGTACATAGAATCGAAAGTACATTGACGAGGACAACAATTAACTGGTACATGGAATCGAAAATACATTGACGGGGACAACAATTAACTGGTACATAGAATCGAAAATACATTGACGGGGACAACAATTAACTGGTACATAGAATCGAAAATACATTGACGGGGACAACAATTAAGCGGTACATAGAATGGCATTATCCACAATTACGACGCCTCGGACTCGTCCATATCGTTCCTAATCGCCATGTCCTTCGACACCGACCTTCGCTTCAACATTCGGATGTCCGTACCCATCGATGCCACTCAAGGGGGCCGTGAACGATCCATCGACCCGGTACCTGTACACCTCGTTATGCCACGTGTTGAGAACACTTTGCTTGTACTAGTAGTGGGAGATGTACGGACGACATGACTGGTGTGTCTCGCCTGCTGCGGCAATCATGTGCGAGCACGGCAAGTGCAGCGTGGCTTCGGCGAGAGCACTCGCGATCGGCGGCTTCGGAGTATGCACGATGGGAAGTCCTCTCCGGTGGGCACCTCTTGACCCGGTCACCGCGAAGGCCGTGGTACCTCCGTTCCACGCCACTCTCCTGTCAAGCGATGTGTCTGTGCCTTCCGTGTCTTGTTGGCCATGTACGCAGAGACAACCGTCGAGTACGATAGGCGATTGTCCGACATACATGCAACGGAGGCCTTGTACCACTCAACAAAATATCTTTGGGTGCCTAGTAACACACCCTCAACAATGCCCACCAACGGGAGGCATCTCGCGCCTTTCATTACCCAGTTGTAAATCCCCGCCAGGTTGGTTGTCATTATTCTATAACGGGAACCGCCCTCGTGATGCAGAAGGGACCATTTCTCCAACGGCTCGTGTCGTATCCAGTCCGTGAAACTCTTTATGCTTGTCCCCGCCCTACGCCGGATGTTTGGTGCGTCAGTCGGGAGCGCACACAATGCTGTGGGGTCATCTCCTTGCTCGTGGTAGACCATAGGGTTCCTTGACGAACTAGCGCCATCCCTTGGATTCAGTGATTGCTTCTTGGTTAGTTCATCCAATGTCCTCCACAGCGAGTCAAACTTCTTCCGCTGGTTCTGTTTGCACAGCCGCTTGAACATGTTCATAAGCTCCTTGTTCCTGAACTGACGGAAAAAATTGGCACCCATGTGCCTCATGCACCACCGCTCTTGGTCCGCCACTTTGTCGCTCCCCACGACGTCGGACCCTTGTTGCATATCCACGATCGCCTCAAGCAACCTGCATGTCGGTCATGGATGACACATACATCGGGCGGTCATGGACAATCGCCATCTTGACTCTTTCAAGAAACCAAGATTACCGGTCTCCGTGTTTTCCCTCCACGAAGGCCAATGCGATCGTAGAACACGGTTGTTGGTGTCCACCGCGATTGCGATTAGAATCGCCCTTGTATTTCCTGTGAGGAATGTGCCGTCCATGCAAATGACCGGATGACAGTGCGGAAGGCATTTATGCATCGCCGAGGGCGAAGAAGGCCATTGCAAAGACCCACTTACCGCATACGCACCATCCGGGAAACTCCGCAAGGTCGATGACCGCATCGATTCCTACTTGATATTGCCTTGAGCAAGTGTGGAATATTCTCGTAAGAAGCCTCGTATGTCCCGAATCGTATCTGCAAAGCTGTTCTTTTTGCTCTCCATGCCTTTCCGTAGCTAATCTTGTACTGAAACCTCTCCTCCACGGCTGTGATAATGGATCGAGGCTGCAGGTGCGGATTGTCCACGATCTGACCATAAAACACATTTGCCACCCAAGTGGACGACAGATTGCGGTGCTCCTGCTCCGCTTCCTCAAGTTGGCAGTTATGCTCCGTCACTATGGAACATTTCCAGTAGTCCATCCACTTCCCCTTGTATGCATGCACCCGCCATGGGCACGAGTCAACCACGCACTTCACGTCGTAGTCTTTTTTGCTGGACTTCACTACCCTGAATTGTCGCCGAAGAGACATTGACCAGTACTTCACCGCATCCATCACGGCCTCCTTGTCTTTATATACGGCCCCCTGCGCGACCTCGTTCTCATGATACTCCCATGCATCTTTGTTCCCTTCATTCATTGTTAGGTCTTCGAAATTATAATTAGTCCACGCACCGGGGACAGGCACCTCAGGAGTATTGTCCTCCTCATCCGAGCGTTCGCCATCAGGGACTTCCTCATCCGCACGGTCCCCCTCCTCCATCAACTCAACTATGTGCTCCACCTCCTCCCCCTCGTCGGCCACCCCCCGCGCCTCCACGGCTGGCTCCTCGCCCCCCTCGATCCCGTCACCACCGCCAACCTCGCCACCTTCATCATCGCCTTGTTGCGTATCTGTCCTCCCCTTCTCCATAATATCTACCCCGACATCACGAACCTCCGACACCGATGGAGGTACCTAGTACCAATCTACCAGCAACATGAGCGGCCAGCCCGCTCTCAACGTACCAACATAGCTCCTCCATGCCGATGTCGCGTTAATAGGAACCACTCTCCATAAAAAGTCCTGCGCCAAGACTTACTCTTACCGCTTCTAACCCGCACATTAACACTGGGCATCCAAACCAACATCCAAACATCCACTCCAACAAACCCTCAGATATCCTATCTCTCGCCTAGATATGCCCCAGATGATCATGAAAATGCCGACAAATCGACTCCATCCGACCCCTGTGCTATCTCCCCATCTCCATAGAATATCTGAAAATACAATTTCTCCGACATACTGCCTACAACGTCGAACCAAAAAATCATCATTTCTCCACCTAACCGCTATATAAATGTTACACTATATTGTCGTCAAATTTTACTCTACTGATTTTTAACGGTGCCTACCATGTTTTTAAATATACTAATTTTTAACGTAGCACGGTCATTCACTATAAATAAGTAATTCGACTACCTATATTACATACCACAAATATTAAATATCTAAAATATTAAATATCGCAAATACTAAATATTAAATCTCTAAAATATTACATACCGCAAATACTAAATATTAAATCAGTAAACATTGCCTAATATTTCTACTATCCAATCCTAACTAAATTAAATTTCTAAATACTATATTGATTCTCAACATTTCTAAATACTACAATCCTAATATTTCTAAATACTACATTAAATCTCTAAACATTGCCTAATATTTGTACTATCCAATACTAACTACATTAAATTTCTAAATCACTACATTTCTAAATATTACAAAATACTAAAATTTTAAAAAAAATTACATGTAAATTTACCGGACTTACCTTCACAAAAACGACGAATATTTCTTTTCCCTCTTTTTTTTCTTCCCCTTCTTTTTTCCTCTCCTTTTTTTCCTCTCTCTTTTTTCCTCTCCTTCCTCTCTTCTTTCTTTTCTCGCAGGGAGCTCTCGGTCGGCCGGCGCAGCGCAAATGAGCACAGTGCTCGCGTGCGGCGATTTAAAATGGCTCGGTCGCCTTCAGCTGGGGCGATCGCCCCTGCTAGGGGCGACGACCCTCCACGCCTCATCACAGGTCCATCGCTACCGAGTGGCCGAATCACCGCCGTTCTGGCGCCATTAGGGCAACCCAAATTATCGCCGCCAGTGCAGGCGATCGCCTCGGCTAGCTAGGGCGACGGGCGTGTAAATTTGAAATTTTTTTGCCGCGCCGCTTAGTTCTGAAAAAACAATTAAAAATAAATATTAAATAAAAAAATTCTCGTTCTTCTCTTATGCGACTCGGACAAGGAGTCCATCCGGCCCAAGAAAACAGAGATCGATTCGGTTACGTCTACAGTCCTTTAATCCTAATTTCTTAACCCTAATTATCTAGCCCAATTACATAAGGCCCAATACATGCACACAGCCCAAAACTCACACATATGCATGCGTACGGCCCATCTGCCACTCTCGCATGACTCACTCGTCTGTACGGCCCACTGGCCGCAACACTGCGTCATCCGTCTGCGTAGACCTCTACGCGTCCCGTCTCACTGCACCACTCGCGTCTTTCGCGTGCTGCGCCACCTGCACTTGCGATTTCGCGTGCCACCTACACCTCTGCGACCTCGCATGCTACGCCTGCACCTCTGCGATTTTCGCGAGTGCTTCACTTTCGATCTAGCGCCACTGCGTGGATTCTCTCGACTGCGATGCACGTTACGCTCATCATTCTGCACAAGCAACTCCTGTCACAAATAAAACAAACCTTTGCAGTATCTTATTTCATAACAAATATTGTTGTCACATAAATCATCACACATATATTAAATTGTTGTCAAATTAATCATCATAATATAAATTTCGCAAATGAAACTAACACTCCTCGCCCCTTGCATTGCCATGTTGTGCTTGTCCTGTCCCTGCAAAATCGACCACAAATGTATCCGATAACTGGCTGAAAACACCACCTGACTGGAATGATATGACCACTTGTTATATCATACCTAGACTTCCATACAGCCTAGCAAACAGCTGCAGCCCCAAGCATGCCACTTCCCTCACTGGCTTAGCAAAATTCAGAAGCCAGGAACACAACATATGAATTTTAAAGATGCTTCATTTTACTTTCTGTTCATGCGAATTTTGTCGAGTAGAGAGCATTGTTATACTCCCGCAAATAGGAAAGCACTGTGAAGAAAAAGTTGAGTTATGAAACAGTTTACCACCAGGATTTTAGGGAAGAGAAGCATTAGCTGTGTACAAATCATTATATGAATGAAGAATAAACTGTGGTTTTTTTTTTGATAATGGAAATAAAATTTCCACCTTCATCCCTCCAAGAGAGAATCAGACCAAACTTATTACAAATATCAGTTCAAAACCGTTCTGACAAGTAAACCAAAATTTCAAACAGTATAACCAATCCTCGCAACAAAAGGCCAACCAAACGAGGCAAAAATCTGCAACGCCGTTGTTTCCAGTTTGCGACAAACATCAAGAAGACTCCCTTTGTTTGCATCACTTCGCTGTAATTTGGCCCAAGTGCGAAGCCAGTGTGTTTCTCTGAACAAGACCTGCAAGAAAGAATTAGGTTTACGCTTGTCAAAAACGGTATCATTCCTTGTTAGCCATAATGCCCAACAAATTCCGGCGGCTCCTGAAAGTAAAACATAGACATGATCTGACCCTCCCTGGTTCATCCATCCATGAAATAAATGATGAATATTTACAGGCGGGTCAATACCAAAAGTCATGTAAACTACCCGCCACAGGAATTTCGCATAACAACAATCTATGAACAGATGTTGGATAGTTTCTGTAGAACTGCAATAACAACAAGATTTATCCCCGAGCCAGTTGCGCCTAACAAGATTGTCTTTAGTGAGTAACACCCCCTTCTGGATATACCATAAGAAAATTTTAATCTTCAAAGGTAACCGAGTATGCCAAATCTCCTGAGACACTTTGATACCATTATTAACCAAAAAATTATACATTGATTTAACCGAGAACAACCCACTCTTGTGCAAGTGCCACTTGAAAAGATCAGGACCCCCTGATAAACTAATGTTCATCGTTCTCGACAACAGAATCCCCCAGTCTCTCAGTTTATCTCCTATTAAGGATCTCCTGAAAGACACATTAAGAGAAGATGAACCAAGAACCTCAGCCACCGTTGCGTGCTTTTTCCGTACAATATTAAACAAGGAAGGAAATTGAGACTTTAAGGATGCATTTCCCAGCCAAGTATCTTCCCAGAACCTTACTTGGGACCCATCCTTTAAGATATAAGAACCTAAACTTAGGAATTTAGATTTGATAGCCATTAAACTGCTCCAAAAATGAGAATTCCCAGGTTTCTTCTGAACTTGGCTTAAAGTCTTCCCCTTTAAATATTTGTTTCTCAATAATTGGTGCCACATCCCATGCTCATTACACAACTTGAACAACCACTTGCTCAAAAGGCTTTTGTTTTGTAAGTTTAAATTTAGGATCCCTATCCTACCCTGACCTTTTGGTTAACAAAGAAGGTCCCACTTCGCTAGTCGGTATTTCTTCTTGTGTTGATCATTTTGCCAGAAAAAACGGGATCTATAATAATCTATCTTTTTAAGGACTCCTCTTGGGACCTCAAAAAAGGACATCATGAACATAGGCAAACTAGACAACACCGAATTAATCAGCACCAACCTCCCTCCAACCGATAGCAACTTACCTTTCCAACCACTCAGTCTTTTCTCCACTCTCGCCTCCACCATCCTCCAATCAGAATTACTTAACTTCCTAAAATGCATCGGAATCCCCAAGTATCTAAAAGGAAGAGATCCTAACTTACACCCAAACAAATTAGAATATGATGCTTCATGGTCCTTAGCTTGACCAAAGCAGAATATTTCACTCGTATGAAAATTAATTTTGAGGCCTGACAGTTGTTCAAATGCACACAAAAGAAGCTTCATATTCCTTGCTTCCTCAAAATTATGATCCATAAAAATCACTGTATCATCCGCATATTGAAGAATAGATAAACCCTCATCAACCAGGTGTGGAATCACACCCGAAATTTGGCCATCCTCCTTTGCTCTTTCCAATAAAATAGCCAACATATCCACGACGATATTAAATAAGATTGGTGACAATGGATCACCCTGACGAAGACCCTTCCTAGTCTGAAAAAATGACCCCATCTGATCATTGACCTTAATACTTACATTGCCACCTTGAACAAAAGATTTAACCCAGTTACACCACCGTAATGAAAACCCTTTCATCCTCAGCGTCTGCTGTAAGAAATCCCATCTAACTTTGTTGTATGCTTTCTCAAAGTCAATTTTGAAAATTGCTCCATTCCGCTTTTTCTTATGAAGCTCATGCAGAGTCTCATGAAGAATAACTGCCCCCTCCATTATGTTCCTTCCAGGAAGAAACGCAGTCTGAGAAGGCCTAATGACTTTATGAACAACTTGGGATATTCTATTGGTAGCCACTTTTGTGAAAATCTTAAAGCTAACATTCAACAAACAGATAGGCCTGTACTGTTGAATCTGCTTTGCCTCACAAGTTTTAGGCAATAGGATTATAGTCCCAAAATTCAAGCTATGTAGATTCAGAGAACCCTTATGGAATTCCGCAAAAAGAGCCATCAAATCCTCTTTTATAACGCTCCAGAAGACTTGATAAAACTCTAGCAGGAAACCATCGGGACCCGGTGCCTTATTACTTTCCATCTGAAAGATAGCCCTCCTAACCTCTTCCTCATCAAAACTAGAGGTTAGAATTTTATTTTCCAGTGCTGAAACCTGAGGAATATCATCAATCCTTGTTTCATCCAATTTTACCTGGGCAAGATCAGAAGGACCAAACAAAGTCTTATAATATTTAGTGATATACCTTTTTAAGACGGAAGAAATGAAGTCTTGTAATCTTGAACCCTATAATACTATACAAGTAATCCCAACTCGCGGAAATTAAAGCTATTTCTCTGTTCTCTCATACAGCGGAGTGACCTCCTCCTCCGGCATGCTACCTCTGTTCTTTTTTCTTCCTCTTTGGAACAAAGGAAAAGTGGATAAATTTTATAGGATGAGAATCTCACGAAAAAATTTCCTACGATCCCTCTGGAACAAAGGAATAAGCTCCTAGAATTCATATGAATCAACTCAATCCATAGGATTTTTGGAGGAAATCTTACATGAGGTCCAAAGTCATTGAAATTTTCCTTTGTGTCTATCTCTCTCCAAAATCCTAAACTTTTTCTTGTGAAACATCCAAAGGGCACAATTAAACAATTCTTGTATTTAGGATTCCAAAGGATTAACTGGATGTGCCACCTAATTTCTGTGTTTTTCCTATTCCTACATTCTTGGATTCCTGTGTTCCAAACTGGCCCTTATGTGACGTCCTAGAATCCGTGCAATCAAATTTTTGAAAGTTTGACCACTAATATATTTAAAACTATCTAGATTGGCTACATGGAAACTATATCATTAGATTTGTCATTAAAAATACTTTTGTATACTATAATTCATTATCATATAATAAGATAATACTAAAAAAGTTATGGTCAAAGTCACATCTTAGAGACTGTAAAAAGTAAAAGCGTCACTTAAAATAGAATGGATAGATTATCAAACTGGCACTACATCTAAATCATCTCCACATCCAACAAAAGGACTTTTGTAGTGACAAATCTAAATGAACAGCTGGTCTAAAATTTTCTACTCTTTATACGCAGAAAAAAAGGTTATACTCATGAGACTGGAAAACTTCTAATTATTTGTGTTTACTTTCAGTTACAGGCCGCACATGGTTTATCAACTAAATACAAAATTACAGAAGCAACATTACTCTGTAAGCCTGCTATAATTTTTTTTCGTCCCTGGTCAGTGACCATGCAAGATAAACTTCAGATTGCCCTTATTTTTGAGCTTTTGAGTTTTGCAACTTTTTTTAGGCTAAGAATGAAAAACTCTCACCATGCACCATCTCCAATGCCAATTCACTCCTCGATGTTATCTGGACACAAGAAAATCACAAAGGGTATTCCCTCCATCCCGCAATATAAGTACATATTCTAGGGAAGTGTTATCCCATAATATAAGTCCATTGTTAAGATTCAAGGTGTAGTTATTGTAATATTTCCACTCTGTGGCCCTCCGATAATGCTAAAAAAGTGGATGTATAATTGTAGAATACCATTTAACAAGGGTATATTTTTAACATTAAAAAAATTTCTTAGATTTAGTGTTTCCTTGATCAATGTGTAAGTGGACTTGGGACTTATATTGCAGGACGGAGGGAAGTAACATTTACTCTTAATGCCCTTATTTTCCCCTCATTGATATCCACACTATATTGGTATTCTAATTTAATTCAATAAGCATGTTGCTTTTTAATTCTATACAGCTTGACATTCTTATTTTACAAGTAAACCTGCTTGAGATCATGTCATGTTATCGTACTCTCACTTGCCAAGCCATTCTTAAATTTCACATAAATGTTTTTTCCTCTATATAAAAAAGCATGCAGGGAAAAAAACTATATACTTGCCAAATATTGGTTAGTTTACCTAGTGTCACACCAGTCCACTGGCTAAGGCCGAAAGTTTGGTTCACACCAACAGCATGTTGGATTAGTTGTTGGTGCCATTTTTTTTCTAGAATTTAACTTGATGGCCTATAATACCTTCATTTCGTTAATGTGAAGGCCTATATGGAGTAGTGGTGGGATTAATCTCACATTGCTTGTCTAAAGTGGGCTATAGTAATGTCGACGATCGGGATCGCCTAACCGCAAGAGTGAAAAAGGGGTCGGTGTGAATGGGGGACCTAGAAAGCGCTTCACCCAACTATGGCGTAGACGTAGGTCGGTGTGTGGTGTCAGCGAGCAAGGAACAGCAAATTATACTGGTTCGAGCCCCCCACGAGGGTAACAGCTCTACGCCCAGTCTTCTCCAGAGATGGAGGAATTCACTAACTGTGCGTACAATAAGATGATTACAGCTCGAGTCTGAGTGCTCTGTTTGTGTATCTTAGTCTCTGGCTAGTGTTGTCCTGCCCCTATACACATGCCTTGCGAGGCCTTATATCCTCCCTGACATTGCCTATAACGGTCGGGAGAGATTTTCGGGGAGTGACTTCATGCGCATTGAAGGTGGGCTGTAACCGCCTCAGAAATGCCGCCCACGTCCATCTTAACGTCATCGTGCAGATCTTGTAACCGCCAAGTAAACGCACATCCCTGAGCCAAGGTCGAGGTCGAGCGGGGATCCCCGAGCTAGAGGTCGTGCGGTTCCGACGTCGCTTAGGTCTTGGTCAAGGCCGCTTGTCGTGACGTCTCGAGCTAGGAGCCTATTTTATATGAAGTGAGGACGCAAGATGAAAGTAATATATAATAACTTTTGAGTCCAAACATAATACCTTAGGATTAACCATTTTATATGAAGTGAGGACGCAAGATGAAAGTGTAAGTAGGGTACTATGCATGTATGAGCCTACCCCATGGCAGGCTAGGCTTTAAATGAATTTGGGCCAGGGTGTATAGATCATATTAGAGCATCATCCTCCATTGTACGGGCGCATGTGAGACAAGGGCACGAGCATATGACGTATAACATGTGTGAGCCCGCAATGGCCACATGGCATAGCATATGAGCATTTGTTGTGTATACGGTGTGCTATCTAGAGAGCAATTCTGAGCATTTGTCGTGTATACGGTGTGCTATCGAGGACATCAGCCCTTAAGAGGGTGAGTGTAATACTCCAACCCAATAATTTGAAAGCTCATGTGGCATATGGAGCGATGTTGGGATTAATCTCAAATTGCTTATCTAAAATAAGTTGTAATAGTATGTAATTTCTATTGGATCTAAACATAGCACCTCCAGTTAATCCATACTATGCATATGTGGGCTTGCACCATAGCGGGATAGGCTTTAAACGAATTTGGACTAAGGTGTTACATGGCCACCTTTGTTTTGTAACTTTAATGGTCAGAGTAAATTTTGGTTGAATGTTTTTAAATATATATTGGGCTATTGTTCTAAACATTGTTATATGAAAGTCACGTTTACAAGGAATTGATGAAAATTTTTCCATCACTGGGTAATCTCTACTATATAAAATGAGAGTTTCTTCCCACGTCACTTCATCAAAATTACCCACCTTTGTCACTGCTCTTTAGTTACCCACCTTTGCCCGCACCATTTCATCAAAATTACCCACCTTTGCCACCGCTCTATAATTACTTACCTTTGCCACTCTTAGTGGTCTTTGCAAATAAATTTTTTATCGCAAATTGAATTTTCGTTGCAACGCACAGACACATGACTAGTAATCTTGTAAAACATGGCCCAGTTTGCAAGCCAAGGGCCTACCAGTATTTGTTTTCAGGCTTTCAGCTACCTGTAGTGATGTTAAATTAGCTTATAGTGTTCATTGAACCATCCTCAACCTTATCAACTCGTCGGTTAGACAGGAACTTATGTTGGACTAATCCGGCGTTAAGAACCTTCAACAATTTCGTCACTTTAATTAGATGCGTGATTTTGCGGGCTCTGAATCATGTTTAATTGGTTCTGTTTTCGGCTTAATGAAGGAAGTAGAATGATAACAAATGATCCGCCTGGCACTATCATCGATCACTCGAGCAACTACAGCCATTGATGTGACGTTTAAATCACAGTTTCCACCTCAACTTGCTCGTTAGATTCCGTAAGGCTGATGCTGGTTGTGATACCACGGTCCTGCTTGTTTCAGCGCCTATTTGGTAGAGTTACAGATTCCGTTTCACCTGAGATCTAAAACTTGTAGGCTAAAATAAAATGAATTAAGTTTATATTTTTGGTCTAAAATATAAACAAGATGATATATCTAAACACTCTTAATGTACTCACAGCTCCAACTCCACGGATCTGGTGGAGCTAAAATATCCAGCTTTACCAGATCCACAGATCTGGTGGAGCTGAAACTCTACCAAACACATCCTCTCTAAAAACTAATTCTGAATTGTGGTTGTAAAAAATTGATTCTTCAAAAACTGAAATTCAAAAGCACATTTGAAACTAGAATCCAAAATTCAAAATCAAAAGCAAAACAAACAAACCCTACATAAGACACGTTCTCCCTGTATATTTGGTTTCCGGAAGTCCGATGCTAACTACGATATATAGTAAGTCAATTCTAAACATGATATGTACGTACTTCTATACAGCTATCAATTGTGCTAAATTTTATGTCTATTCATTCACCTACTCTTGATAAGTATGTATGTGTCATGTGATAAAGCTAGTTCGTTTATTTTTTCAAGAATTTACGCAGTATTATGTCATGGATGTGGGCCTTGGGCCTTGGACGTGGGCCATTCGGCTGAGAGGAGGGCAATACAAAAGGACAAACAGCAGCGCAGCGAAGGGGGCGAAGAAATTAGTACTGGCCTCGGCTCCTTCCATTTTCTCTGTGTTCTTCCCCTTTTCTCTGTGTTCTTCCCCAAGCTCTGATTCTCTCGTTCCCAGTCCCCTGCTTCTTTCCAGTCTAATTCTTCTTCTTAGACCTGATATGCAATACTCCCAAATTGTAACTCCAGATACCTCATATCTTGTGTTTGGATTATCAATTTAGCTCTTGTGTTAGCGTTGATCGGTGAAAATCAAGTGGGAACGTGACATTTGGTATCAGAGCGGGTTCATCTTCACCACCGCCGCCGCTCGTCTCCTACTGGGCGTTTTGTCATCTTCACCGAGCCAACCTCAGATTCAGTCGGCCGTGTACCGTCGGGCGCCATGTTCTCCGGTCGCCCTCGCGCCTGAGTCCGTGATCGTGAAGTCCGCTGCGCGCCGCCGGTCTTCGCCGCGTTGCTTTCTCTTCGCTACGCTGCCGGATACCGCGCCGCCAACGCCACGAACTCGTCGCCGCTCGTTGGGCAGCGACCGCAACTCCGGAAGTTTCCGATCTCTGCGTGCCGCGCTTTGTCTTCATCGCGCAACGCGCCGCCCACCGGATCCGCCGTCTGCCGCCGTGATTCGCGCCGGACCGTCGGCTCAACTTCCTCAAGCGCCACATCTCGCCCATCTCATCCGCCCATCGGCGGCATTCGCCGGCGTCACCAGCTTTTCGCGCCTTGCCTTTTGCGCCGCCCACCTTTCGCCCGTGACCTCGGCCGTCTGCCGAAGTCTTCGCATTATGCGGACCGTCGGCCGCCCGAGCACCTCGTCGTCGACCAGCCAAGATCGCCGCTCGCCCCTTGCGGCTGCTCCAACCGAAGGACTAGAAGGCATCATCACGAAGCCGACGACCACATTGTCACAGCACGCCCAAGCAACCAAGGTGTTCGACGAAATGGAAACTCAGAGATGCATGCGTGACATCTTCTAGATTCCTCCGCATCTACATTCATCATCCGCTCTACCGGGCTAGTGATCGAGGAGACACTTCCGAAGTTTTTGGTCGATGGGGACCGTGGATGGGGTGCGTGTACAGGAAGGTGGGGATGGCATTGTGGCTCTCGCGGGTTTCCATCTTGGTATGAGGCAGCCGAGCTCGCGAAGTCTGCCATGGTCGATGCATTTGGGACAACTATTGTCGGATGAATATTCAGCACAAACAAAGAAGGGCCCATCGGCAAAGGGAAACACAATATTATCTGCTGGAGCTCTAATGAGTAGTGGAAACGTGACACATCAAGAAGCTCAAAGACTCAAGGCAGAAACAACAAAGAAGGAAGATACAACTTTGTTCATGTGTCCATGATGCAAATCTGCTTACAGAAACTATCGATCATCAAAGGAAACTACAACTATTAAAGGCTCTATAGTCACAAAGAACCTCTCGATCTTGGAGCAGCAGAAAATGCTTTGAGTTGCAGCAGCAAATGTTAAATTCTCAATCAACTCCTCAAAGAATGTGCACAAGGAACTACCCAAGCGGTTGGTATGCATGACAAGAACACTATCCAATGCCCAACACAACTAAAGGTTCAACCTCACCAACCAGCTCCAGATTTGCACGAATGCCATTTCCATTGCAAAATCAGACATAAATGATGAACATCATGCTTTTGCTTCATTGGGACAACGGCAGAGCTATGGGTGAAGTCCAAATCATCGAAGAAGGCACGCCTAAGAACTCCAAGAGATGCATTTGGACAAGTTAGTCGCAAGTAATATTTTCAAGCAATGTGAGTCATCGATGCCCGCTTTGGGTGAGTCTTCGTCAAACAAAGATGATCATGTGGATTCTGAACTAGATCGATTCGGTATCATCCACTAGTACCTCAAGTGATCAACAAGAGTAAATACAAGAAGATACTGTTCCTCAAACGAAGATGAAGATATCATGCATGAACTGTCTGGGCGGAAGCATGATTCTGGGAAAAAGTTTGGTGCATTATGTCATCCAGTCAAGAATGTGAACATGGGAGATGAGGATGATCTTTGCTTTGCACTCCCTAAATCCTCGTCAACGGTAAGAAAGACAATGCGTGTCCCTGAGACATCAGATAGTGTACAATGTGGGCATTCGTAAGAGCACTGCACGCCTCATGAAAGAGTTGAAAGGCTGATAGAAGAAAAGATTGATGCAGACATCAAATGTGGACTACAGGATGTGTTACATGCAGCAAGGTTCAGAAACTTGGTGAGGAAACTGGCTGTTCAGGAGGAAACACAAAAGCTAATAGAAGAAAAGGATGACTTGGACATCAGAAGTAGACTACATTGAGAAATAAATGATACTATATTCAAAGATTTGGTAAGCAAACTGGCTGTTGAATCTGCTGAACAACAGAGACAGTGCTGTTCTAGAGTTCAGGTTTCACTTACTGAACGGTGGGCTAAGAAATACAGCACCAAAGGGGTCGGTTTCTATTCAATGCATCCAGGATGGGCTGATACGCCTGGAGTTGTCAAGAGTTTGCCCGATTTTCGGAGAAGTTGTCGAGCAACCCGAGATCAAATGAGGAAGGTGCGGATACATGGTCAGTTGGCTTTGCAACCGGAGAAGTTAGTCCTGGGGCTTTCTACTTTGACCGAGCCGGCCGATGGGGACATCATCGACATCGCTGACCAATTTCTTGATCAAGTGGGGAGCAGAAGTGTGTACTTGCAGTTGCCATGAGACCCTGGTGGTGACAACATGTATAGTCTACGGTTTGCTGTCATCGGCTTGGGGACAAGCCAAGATTCAAGGTGGGAGGAATGTCATGGATGTGGGCCTTGGACGTGGGCCATTCGGCTGAGAGGAGGGCTGTAATACTGCAAAGTTTTGGTAAATGTTTTGCCCGGTTATGTTTTCTTTTTCTTTAATCCAAAATTTATTTCGGTGAAAGAAAAGGATTATCGTCAAGCAATTGTAGCTATCTTATTAATTGGTGTCTGGTGTCTTCTTTTTACAATAGAATGCATGTGTTTACATAGAGGGAGCTTGTTGGCACTGGGGCCTCCCTGCAAGAATGCCTAGTCGAATCGAACCCGTGCCTTCACTCGCCTCCGCTTCTAGCTCCCACTGTGTTGGTTCTGGCGCGCCTGCCGGCCGACCGCCTCCCTGCCTGTGCCTCTCAGCTCGGCTCGCGCCGCCCAGCCAGAGCGTGGCCGCCCCCTGCTGTCGCCTCCCTGCCCGCCCGCCCTCGGCTCGCCACGGCGCCTCCCCCGGCGCTTCCCCTCCCATGCATGCAGACTCTCCGACCGGCGCCGTTCCTTCCCCTTGTGGTTGCTTGCTCTTTCCTCCATGGAATTCTTTGAGGTAAAACCCTAGGTTTGGGAAGGGATTTTTCCTTGCTTGTATGGTGTTTGATCAAATGCCTAGCTAGGTTTTTCTTGAGAATGAAATGATTTTTGATTGCTTGAGTTTTACAGTTGTTTGATCTTATAAATCCTAAGGTCTTGTCGTTTGAGCCACGGTGCTTAGCTCTATGGCAACACTACATTTAGGATTTAGTGAAGTTGCTATGTTCTGGAATTGACCTCTGAATATTATCATGTAAATTAACCTGCTCTTCATTTATATACACCCAATGCGAAGTTGGCAGTATGCTATCAGCGATAGTGTAATAACTATCCAAATGCATTGGTTTTAATTGTCCTTAGAAAAAATGTGGATGATGTTGTTCTGACCAATAAGAGTAAAACTAGCAAGATATGCGACTCGTATGTGTGCGAAAGATTTGAATGAATATTTCGCTCTCGCATCAATATGTGGTAAGGATTGAGGTGCTCAGATGAAAAGATATTAATGTTTTGATGTTTGATTCAAGTTATTTATTTATGCGTGTGCTTTATTATTGGAATGGAGCTTAGAAAGTGTAATAAATCTGCTAATTTGATATGTGTGCATTTTCATACATGCTTGTGCTGTGTCCCATTGATTCAAGTGTATATATATATATGCACTCAATCCATACTGGGAGTTGGTATATATTCTAAAACTCATGTGAACACATAGAAGGTGGACAGCGGGTCATTGAATCTTCAGACAGTTTATACCACTTGCTGTGTGATCAATAAGAAACCTTCTCCTTGTGTGTGTGAGCTGATTCAAGCTTTCATTGTTCTTTAAGAGGTCAAGTGAGTATTGATTGTATGGGATTCTGAAATGAGGCGCTAGGGTCTGGTCGGCAAGCCAGTTGTAGGTGATAAGATTTGGAGGGTTACTCTTTGTGCCTTGATAGAATGGTACTTACTCAAGCTCTGATGCTATTGAAATCTAGGATCAATGCATATGTTTTCATGTTGCATCTTCCTTAGTGATTTTATTTATGTGTTCAAGCTACCATCTTATGTTCTCGAAATAGGTGTATGTGTTCTGAATTTTATTTGAGCTTATTGAAAGTAGACCATGTGTTATTGAGTTGTTAACCAATTTATGTGGTTTGTTGTCTTGAGTTATATCATGTGTATGTGTTCTAAATTCAGGCTTTCTTTAATCCTGGGAAGTCATGCGAACGCTAGGATTCCAATTGCCACTCCATTTTTCCGTCGGTAAAAGGCAAGTGCAACTCTTAGAGCGTTGTTAGGGTGTTAAATGCTTTGTTTGCGATAAGATTATGAAAAATTCTAATGATGTGATTGTGTTTATTAGCATGTCTAGAAGTTGTTTTTAGTATGGTGATGTGGATGGATGAATGTTAGCAAATTGGTAAGTAAGTTATTCAATTCCCATTTATTGCATTGTATTACGAAATTGTACGAACGAGTATGGTTATGTTGATGCAAGTGTAGGGTCAAGCTTGCACTATAATCACCTAGTTCATATCTGTAAATTTAATCTACTTTAGAGAAATTATGTGATGCCTTTCCCTGAATTTTATTCATGACTTTATTTACTCTCGAATGAATCACATTGGGGAAATAGCAAGTTAATTGGTACTTCCATGTTGGTTATGGCTATGTGTGGTGAAAATGAATGAGGGATGAAATGCATTCACGTCAATTGCACAATTGCATTCATGATGGACGAGGCGTCCCATGTTGATGCGGACTCGGTGCTCACCCGTAGTGAGCACAAAAGTCCTACCTCGTAGTCCCATTCATCGAGGTGAATGGGAGCGAGTCAAGAAGAGTAGGCCCCGCCACGGATGGGTGGGATTGAGGGTGCACACCGACGGTGTGCACTCACTATACCGATATACGCTATGACAATGTGCATTATGAGCATGCATGGTGCATTCATTGTTTTGATTCATGAGAAAAAAGGGATGAGAGCATAAAAGCATTGCATTGTTTGTTGCAATTGGTAAATGTTAATTGATGAGAAGGGAATGACAAGATGAGGATTGAGTCGTGGACTCATCCCGAACTATTATTGAGGCGTTAGTATGGTTTAGTTACGTTTCCGAGTTGTATGTGGTAAATGGGGATAGATACTGCTTCTTTTACTGGATGATTTCAATTAAGTATTGGTTATGTCAAATGATGAAGTGATTGTGCTCTTATGTTCGGTTTTATATGAGTTCAAACTGTTTCTTTTATTCGCGGAGGTCAATTAAAGAAACCAATATTTTATGTCTTGAAGTGGTTATATCTTGGATGAATTCATTACTTTCCATACTTGATTGCACTTTGCTGAGTCTTGGACTCACGCTTGTTGTTTTCTTGTTTTAGGTACCTTGAAGCTATCTCGCCGGGTTGGGAGTAGTAACACGTGCACGACTTCGGTCTTCAACAATCTGCTTAACCGATTCATTAAGTTGGATATAATTAATGCGGTTGTAATGTGTTGCCGTCTTGGTGGAGTTTATTAAGTTGTTGGATGTGTGATTGAATAACTAAGGACCTGCTAGAATACTATCACAATTGCAAATGTTTTCTGTCTGCTGAGTGGATGTCCTGTTTTCTAGAGAGGTCATGCCGAAATTTTCTAAATTTCGGTGACTTAGTTTTAATCTGGTTTGGAGAGTTTCAAGGTTGGTTCAATCTTTTAGTAGAGGTATAAGGTTTAGGGTCGTTTGGTAGCATTTGCGGTGCAGTTGGCGCCGGGGTGTTACAGTTGGTATCAGAGCGGGCTTCAGGTCCGTGGTGTTTGAATGTAGTGAGTAATTCTAGAATGAATTAAAATTTTGCTGTGTGAAGGTAGAAACATGGTTTAGGTTGAACTTTTAAAAATATGGCCCTAGGGCAATAACCGTAAAACTTGATGTAGAATAGTTAATTAATTTAAAACTTGACACACATTGATGCACAGTAGGAAAGGGATGGGCTATCTTTACATTGTGCTACAATGCTTATTTTGTTATTGATGCTATGTTGATACTTGTGGTTATGTTATTTGTTAGTTTGATCAGGCTATGGTAGTATTTATGGCTATGCTTTTGAAGTGGTGGATTGCTTAGTAGGGACCGGTGGGACTCCTGGTGCCGAAGGGATTTCGGCCCTATTGTGTAGCCGTGTTGGTCGGTGTGGCAGTTGAGAGCCAAAGACCGAGGATTCATAACCCCGGTGAGGATAGTCCTAGTTCTTTGCCATAATTCGAGAGTAATTGATTTCTCGTTTTTCGTGGTTGCGACTCGTTTGGTGACTCTCTCCGTCGTGGGAGCTATCGTTCTTTTGTCGTAAATTAGAGAGTTGATGGAATTCATTTTGGGTTTTATCTTCTTTGGATTTCTCGGATTTAAGACCAAGAAGAGTATCGCTGCCTCCTTTGATTGCTTTATGAGAAAATTATGGGTTCCTTCTTGTGTTGGATATTCTCCCGCTTTAAAATGAGTCGTTGTTCTTTTAATGTAGATTGGAGAATGGCTGGAGTAAGTTTCTGGGTTTTGAATTTAAGTTGTGAGAACTTAAGGTTTGGGGTTTTAAAAGAAAAGGTGTCATTCGACCGATTCGCTTTTCCTTTCTGTGAAAATTATTTGTGTAACCCCTTTCCCTCGTGGAATTTTGGAGTTTGATGATTGGTTGGGAGTTATGTTGAATGTCAAGGCTTGAGTTCTGTTGTTTTCTAAGCCCTTTGAGAGTTGAGCTTCTTTGGAAGTTTTGTGTTTGTCATATGGTTGTGAATAAGAACTTTGGATGGTAGATTAATTCGGAAAAAAAAATTAACCTGATTTTCTTTGATGAGTATCATGGTGGAGAATTTGTTTAATGTTGGTGATAACATTTCCGAACGCGGATGTAATTAGTTGAAAGGATAAATTTTGGAGAAGGTGATCCAAGGAAGAGTGGTTATGAATTTTTGCTAAGTCTTGTTGGGACTTCCCAAAGACGCTAAGTGTGATCATTGAAACCTTTATTGTTAAAGGTGCAAGAATTTCAGAGATAATGGGATGTAAGACGAGCTTAGGTTTACATACCTATGGAATTGGGTTGTTAGTGCAATCATTTGGATGTATGACTTTTGTTTAAGGCGTTTTGTTGGGTGTGCAATTGAAATTGCCAAATGTGTTGTGTTTCGCCAATTGGTGGAGTTAATGGATGAAAGGTTATAAGGAAGAAAGAATGCATACTTATAGAGTGGTGTGATGTTAGTCCTTGGATTTGCCATCTAAAAAGAAATAAGTAAATGTAATGAAAAACGTTGGAAGCTCGTGAGTGGGAGATACTGGTATCAATCGTTCGATTGGAGTTGGACTTAAATAGATGAGAATGATCTTCGTGATCGTGTTTAAAAGGTGAAGCTTATGATTAAGTCATAAGTGATTATTGCTAATAAAGCGGGTTTTGTTGAGACGTGAATTCCCCTTTCTCTTGAAAGAAAAATTAGTGGTGTGTATAGATGTTGGATTCCAGGATCGGTTTGCTATTCCCAAAAATGTTGGTTTTGAGTGTGAAAGGTTTTGATTGGGAAAAGGCAAGATGATCTTCTTTGGATTAGTGTGTTGTGTTGCTTTTTTTAATCGAGCGATTCTTCGATATGAAGCTTTCCACCTTAGGGCTCAAAGTGAGGGAAATGGTTTATGTTGTTAAGAGAATGGAGTTTTCTTCGTTTTGTGACTATTTTTGAAGCAAGATTGTGTGAAGTTCTCTTCTCGCTTGAGTTTTTCTTGTGCGTTTGTTGCTTTGATTTCAAGTTGAGGAAAGTGGTTCGCTTTGTAAGAGGATCGAGATTCTCTTCGCTTTCTAGTGTGAGAAAAGAAAATGTTTATTTGTGGTTCCTTACTTGATTATAATTTGAGAGTATGCTCATTGCTTTAATTCTTTGGGCAAGACCATCGTAGCAAGAGAACCAAGTATGAATTGGTTTTAATGGAGGGTCTAATGTGGATTAGGTGTTAACCGTAATTGGATTCAGAGTGGAGAGTATTGAAGGGTGTGGCATGTTTTGATCCAAATCCTTTGTGGGAGGATCAATTGATTTCGTTGTTTCTTGGTCATGTGTGATTATTATGTTAGCGGACTGTTTGGAATCGGTCGGCAAATGCCTTGGTCTAAATGTGTTGGCAACCTTGGTTTTTTTGGGTTGGAATCAATGTTTCAGTTATGAATTGTTTCTTTGAGTGGTTGTCTTAATGTGCGAGAAAGGTATGAAAGGTGTAGAGTATGATTTTGGTCTTGTGTTGGAAATGGGATTTGTGCCGTGATGGGCGATTCGTTTTGACAGTAAGGAATGATATTGACTCTTGTTCCAAGGGCAATCATCTGCAAAAGATAAAGATTTGTGTTTTGTGTCCTGGAGGATTCCGGTGTTAAATGGTTGGAAATGGTGATATGTTCGGAATTGGTTAGAAGCTTGTTGGAATAAAGAGTTCTGTGTGTGGCTCTTTGGTTAGGAAGGTTAATCATTGAGGAGAGATGGGAATCAGTGTTTTTCTTGGTTCGTAGGGGATCCCAGTTTAGAACCCAGCTGTTTAATCGGATAGCTTGGGTGTTTTGATGATAATTGGTGGGATGCCTAATAGAGTGATGTGACTCGTGTTATTTGTGTCATCACGAGTTGGTTCATCTGCGGTGTGGAGTTTTAGAGAGGAGATTTAAATTGGGTGAGTGAAATTGAATAGAGAAATGAGAGTTGAGTTTGGGAGTTAGTATTATGATCTTCTGGGAAGAATCGTGGATTGATTGGAGGTTGTGTACTGAAACGTTAAAGAAAAGTTGTCTGAGTTGTCAGACTATTTGTGAGAGTAGTATGATTTGGGATTTTTGGCTAATCACCTGGATCCATTGGAGTCTTCACGTGGGAGACGTAAATTCTCAGGTTGGGAAAGTGATTGTGGGATTCCTGATTTTAAGAAGACCATTTGGGTGTGAGAACGCAAGGTTGATTTGATTTAGTGATTGGTCTTTGAGGAAGACTTGGCTTTTGAGTTTTGTACCATGCAAATTTATGGATCGAGAGTGAGTGTTGATCGAAAAAAAAGGATGAAATGACTCAAGTGCCTGCTCTTTTCTGGTGGAAACAGAAGTGACTTGAGTGTTGGAGTCTCTTTTGCGAGAAGTACCCAGATTTATTCTTATCGGGTATGTTTCTGGGTGAGACTATTTCGTTGTTCTTGTTGGTGTTTTTAGTGTTCGAATTCGAGGTGAATTCTGCTAAAGGAAGAGTGTATCTTGCAAAGTTTTGGTAAATGTTTTGCCCGGTTATGTTTTCTTTTTCTTTAATCCAAAATTTATTTCGGTGAAAGAAAAGGATTATCGTCAAGCAATTGTAGCTATCTTATTAATTGGTGTCTGGTGTCTTCTTTTTACAATAGAATGCATGTGTTTACATAGAGGGAGTTGTTGGCACAGGGGCCTCCGTGCTATCAAAACCTAGTCGAACTCAACCCGGTGCCTTGACTCGCCTCCGGCTTCGGCTCCCTGCGTTGGTTCTGGCGGCTGGCCGGCCGACCGCCTCCTGGCGGTGTGCCTCTCCACCTTGCCACCAGAGGCCAGGCGTGCCGTCACTGCCCCCTGCCGCCTCCCTGCCCGCCTCTCGGCTTTCTCCACGGCGCCTCGGCCTTCCCTCCGGTGGCTGCACTCTCCGATCGCGCCATTCCTTCCCTTGTGGTTGCTTGCTCTTTCCTCCATGGAATTCTTTGAGGTAAAACCCTAGGTTTGGGAAGGATTTTTCCTTGCTTGTATGGTGTTTGATCAAATGCCTAGCTAGGTTTTTCTTGAGAATGAAATGATTTTTGATTGCTTGAGTTTTACAGTTGTTTGATCTTATAAATCCTAAGGTCTTGTCGTCTGAGCCATGGTGCTTAGCTCTATTGTCGTCTGAGCCACGGTGCTTAGCTCTATGGCAACACTACATTTAGGATTTAGTGAAGTTGCTATGTTCTGGAATTGACCTCTGAATATTATCATGTAAATTAACCTGCTCTTCATTTATATACACCCAATGCGAAGTTGGCAGTATGCTCTCAACGATAGTGTAATAACTATCCAAATGCATTGGTTTTAATTGTCCTTAGAAAAAATGTGGATGATGTTGTTCTGACCAATAAGAGTAAAACTAGCAGTATGTGCAGTACCTGTATGTGTGCCAGAAAGATTTGAATGAATATTTCTGCTCTGCATCAATATGTGGTAAGGATTGAGGTGCTCAGATGAAAAGATATTAATGTTTTGATGTTTGATTCAAGTTATTTATTTATGCGTGTGCTTTATTATTGGAATGGAGCTTAGAAAGTGTAATAAATCTGCTAATTTGATATGTGTGCATTTTCATACATGCTTGTCTTTGTGTCCCATTGATTCAAGTGTATATATATATATATGCACTCAATCCATCTTGGGAGTTGGTATATATTCTAAAACTCATGTGAACACATAGAAGGTGGATAATGGGTCATTGAATCTTCAGACAGTTTATACCACTTGCTGTGTGATCAATAAGAAACCTTCTCCTTGTGTGTGTGAGCTGATTCAAGCTTTCATTGTTCTTTAAGAGGTCAAGTGAGTATTGATTGTATGGGATTCTGAAATGAGGCGCTAGGGTCTGGTCGGCAAGCCAGTTGTAGGTGATAAGATTTGGAGGGTTACTCTTTGTGCCTTGATAGAATGGTACTTACTCAAGCTCTGATGCTATTGAAATCTAGGATCAATGCATATGTTTTCATGTTGCATCTTCCTTAGTGATTTTATTTATGTGTTCAAGCTACCATCTTGCGTTCTCGAAATAGGTGTATGTGTTCGAATTTTATTTGAGCTTATTGAAAGTAGACCATGTGTTATTGAGTTGTTAACCAATTTATGTGGTTTGTTGTCTTGAGTTATATCATGTGTATGTGTTCTAAATTCAGGCTTTCTTTAATCACTCGAAGTCATGCGAACGCTAGGATTCCAATTGCCACTCCATTTTTCCGTCGGTAAAAGGCAAGTGCAACTCCTAGAGCGTTGTTAGGGTGTTAAATGCTTTGTTTGCGATAAGATTATGAAAAATTCTAATGATGTGATTGTGTTTATTAGCATGTCTAGAAGTTGTTTTTAGTATGGTGATGTGGATGGATGAATGTTAGCAAATTGGTAAGTAAGTTATTCAATTCCCATTTATTGCATTGTATTACTTAAATTGTACGAACGAGTATGGTTATGTTGATGCAAGTGTAGGGTCAAGCTTGCACTATAATCACCTAGTTCATATCTGTAAATTTAATCTACTTTAGAGAAATTATGTGATGCCTTTCCTGAATTTTATTCATGACTTTATTTACTCTCGAATGAATCACATTGGGGAAATAGCAAGTTAATTGGTACTTCCATGTTGGTTATGGCTATGTGTGGTGAAAATGAATGAGGATGAAATGCATTCACGTCAATTGCACAATTGCATTCATGATGGACGAGGCGTCCCATGTTGATCTTGAACCTCGGTGCTCACCCGTAGTGAGCACAAAAGTCCTACCTCGTAGTCCCATTCATCGAGGTGAATGGGAGCGAGTCGATAGAGTAGGCCCGCCACGGATGGGTGGGATTGAGGGTGCACACCGATGGGTGTGCACTCGGCTATACCCAGTATACGCTATGACAATGTGCATTATGAGCATGCATGGTGCATTCATTGTTTTGATTCATGAGAAAAAAGGGATGAGAGCATAAAAGCGTTGCATTGTGTGTTGCAATTGGTAAATGTTAATTGATGAGAAGGGGAAATGACAAGATGAGGATTGAGTCGTGGACTCATCCTGGAACTATTATTGAGGCGTTAGTATGGTTTAGTTACGTTTCCGAGTTGTATGTGGTAAATGGGGATAGATACTGCTTCTTTTACTGGATGATTTCAATTAAGTATTGGTTATGTCAAATGATGAAGTGATTGTGCTCTTATGTTCGGTTTTATATGAGTTCAAACTGTTTCTTTTATTCGCGGAGGTCAATTAAAGAAACCAATATTTTATGTCTTGAAGTGGTTATATCTTGGATGAATTCATTACTTTCCATACTTGATTGCACTTTGCTGAGTCTTGGACTCACGCTTGTTGTTTTCTTGTTTTAGGTACCTTGAAGCTATCTCGTCGGGTTGGGAGTAGTAACACGTGCACGACTTCGGTCTTCAACAATCTGCTTAACCGATTCATTAAGTTGGATGTAATTAATGCGGTTGTAATGTGTTGCCGTCTTGGTGGAGTTTATTAAGTTGTTGGATGTGTGATTGAATAACTAAGGACCTGCTAGAATACTATCACAATTGCAAATGTTTTCTGTCTGCTGAGTGGATGTCCTGTTTTCTAGAGAGGTCATGCCGAAATTTTCTAAATTTCGGTGACTTAGTTTTAATCTGGTTTGGAGAGTTTCAAGATTGGTTCAATCTTTTAGTAGAGGTATAAGGTTTAGGGTCGTTTGGTAGCATTTGCGGTGCAGTTGGCGCCGGCGTGTTACAAGGGCAATACAAAAGGACAAGCAGCAGCGCAGCGAAGGGGGCGAAGAAATTAGTACTGGCCTCGGCTCCTTCCATTTTCTCTGTGTTCTTCCCCTTTTCTCGTGTTCTTCCCCAAGCTCGATTCTCTGTTCCCGATCCCCCGCTTCTTTCCGATCTAATTCTTCTTCTTAGACCTGATATGCAATACTCCCAAATTGTAACTCCAGATACCTCATATCTTGTGTTTGGATTATCAATTTAGCTCTTGTGTTAGCGTTGATCGGTGAAAATCAAGTGGGAACGTGACATAATAGTAAGGTTTGTTCGATTGTCAGCTTGTCACTCACGGTGGTAGACTACAGTAGAGCAATATACCTTACGTCGGCAAAATCTCCTGTTAGAACTGAAAGAGTGCACACACAAACGCTGATTCATTATTAAAAACACGCTTAAATAAATACTTTTACAGTATAAAGGATTACTCAAAGAAGTGGCAGATGTAAGCACAGTGTGTGCCAAATTGCTAGCGTCCATTACATACGCTCTTTTAATTAATATTTTGTATTTAAATATTCTTTGACACCTAAAACTAGATATGTATATCTTAAAAATACATTAATGTTAATGGCTTTCTTTAAATATGCAAGGCCTATGCATAATCTATATAAACTATTTATTCTTGAGAAGTACGGTAGCCGCCCCCAGCGTCGGCCACGTAGTGCCGAATCACGGTAGTTTTTACAGTGACCAGCTACAGTGATTTTATTTTTTATTTTTTAAAAAATAAAAAAACATTATTAAGAATTTTTAAAAGGAGTATTTTTTAAAAAAATTAAAAGACAACCAGCACTTTTTTTAGGTATTTCCAAAAAAGATTTTCTCTACTTATTAAAATCTTTGCCTATTTTAGTACTTTCTTTCACCTGTAGCAACACACGAGCCTACAGAGCATCTAGTTATTAGAAATGTTGGGAGTACATTTGCGACCTGTCTCATATCATAGCTCTGCCGATGAAAACAACATACATATCGTGACATGTCAGTTCGTATATTTTTTATTTTATGATTTCGCTAATAAATAGGAATCATAAACCGATAAATAGTTATTGAATTCTTCTGCAAGACAACATTTTGTCAACAAAAAATATATATCAGCAAAATTTCGGAAGTCATAATGTGTTGTATTACACACACATATAAGACAATTTAAGATAGCTAACTGCATCAGAAAATAACTGCGATATGGGGTTTTTCAATTTATTCTTTTTCGTATGCTTGACCTCTCGAATTTTGTGCACTTTTTCCTTTATCGATGTCATTCTGGTTTCTAAAATTTATTTGGAAAACACCACTCTCACTAGGCCTATTGAGAGTGAAAATAACTCTTTCACCTTCTGAACATGACAAAGTCCTTTTGTTAAATTTTTGTTATAATTTTTTTTTTGAGTTTGATCATGATCTAAAATTTTTAGGAGAGCTTAAGAATTTCTTCAAAACCCTTTCCTAAAAGTTTCAAAAAAGTTAAACCTATTTTGGTCACTCAATCATTTTAAACTATACAAGCATGCACTCTAAAGTCCGAAAACTATGAAGTAGCATTGTCATAATTTTTAAAAATTCGTTAGGTTTGATGGTAGTTCTAATATACCCTTGTATGGTTATATTTGTGGTGTATATGTAATCAATTATTATATGTATCAATTTTATTTTATACTTATTATTTATGATGCCAAACCTGCTAATATATATTGATTGTTTCCAATTATAACTTTCAAAATTTGAATATCAGTTGAAATATTACCAAAATTTCTAATTTTATGGAATGATAATTATCTAACAATTTTATGACAACATCAATGATGCATTAGGTCCATCCAAACAAAATTTCAAAATTTTCTAACGTGGTTTCAAGTATTTTTCATTTGGACATCACAATTTTCTGAATTTTTAAAAATTTCTTGAGCTTCACCATCATCTAAAAATTTTATGGGAATATTAGTGATATGTTATAACCAAACACAAAAAGTTTAAAATTTTCTAACATTGTTTGTTCTATTTTTCATTCGGTTCAAATTTGCTTGTCATCGTTTTATCAGCACAGTAGAATTTTTTGAATTTTTAAAAATTCCTTAGGCTAGATAATTATCTTAAATTTTTATGAAAACATTATTGATTTGTCAAAACCATCCACAAAAAATTTCAAAATTTTTCGACATCATTTGAACTATTTTTTGCTCAGTGTAAATCCACCGAGATCTTGGTAAATCTCACTGATGTCTCGGTAATTCCGGCCGGAATCTTGGATTTCTCAGTGCAAAAAAATCAAATTTGAATTTTTGTTTTCGTGTTTCATCCAGAATTTGTCTAAAATTTTGAGATCTAGGCAAAATTTCGCTACGCCACCTCTGAGATGTCAAGCGAAAACAACATTTCAAACCTTAGCACCTAGGCATATACAGTACTAATTATATATATACTCATATGCTAAATTTTTTTTGTGTTTATATATTTTGGTAGTTTAATTCTCAATGAAAATGATATTTATATTTTATTGTTTAGTTATTACTGTAAATTTTAATATCTTGCAATTTTGGTTTGAAATTAGTAGGCGGCCATGAGGGTGCGAGCGACGCTGAGGGCATCCTCACTACAGCCGTAGGGGGCGAAACTACCAACTTTCCTATGGAAGGCAGATTATTCATGTGAGGTGAAATTTCAGTAACACAAAGGGTGCTCCTTTAGATCATGCTGCTAACATGTTGTAAGAGCGTTATCATGCTGCTAACATGTTGAAATTTCAGTAAGAGCGTTATCATGCTGCTAACATGTTGTAGAATCGAGGTCACGCTCCGAAAAAGGATCACACAAGAAGGAAAGATTCAGAGGAGCACGACAAAGTAGTACTGATAGCCTGTCCACCTCATTGATCATGCTCTAAGGCGTGTCTCTTGTATGTTCTCTTGTATGTTACAATATGCATCCCCTCCTCCTTTTATATAGTGATATGCCTATTTCTTGCAATAGAAGTAAGAAATAAAGCAATCTAAGGGCATTCTAGTCAGAGTAATATATTACTTTGAACCCAGGATCAAGGATTGAAATTTCATCGAATCTCGGCGAAATTTCACTGAAATCTCAGATTTCGGGCCTCCACGAGATCTAAATTACTATCCACGGAAAAAATTTGAAAATGCTATAGTACTTTCATTTTTTTCTGGCAAAATTTCCCCCAAAACCGCCAAAATTTTGCACAAACTGGGCGAAATTTCAAGAAAACAAATCTGGATTTTGCTTTTGTTATGGCCAGATTTGACTTTAATTACATCAATAACCCATAAGAAAGTGATATTTGATGATAATTTGTTAAAAAAATTATTTTTGAGACATTTTAAAATTTTGGTAGAAACACTTGTGGAATTTTATAAAATTGAAGATTCTTTTTTAATGCTATGAAAAATTTATAGTGCTATCTTAAGAAGTCTAGGATCGACATGTAAAATTTTATAAAATATTTAACTTCATTTGTTATCTTTTAAAAATAAAAACAGAATTAGCTTAAACGAGGTAGTAACAGAGTCAAAATTTTATAAAATTTTTCATGTTTTATCATCATTTGAAAATTTTATGCTAACATTAGTTCTGCATCAAGACTATCTATAAAAATTTTCAAAAGTTTCTAGCATGGTTTGGACTATTTTTTCATTCAGTTGAAATTTATTGGTCAGCCTTTAGTTGCACTGTCTGAATTTTTAAAAATTCATGAAGCTTGGTCATAAGTTGAAACTTTTATAAGAACATTAATGATACATAATAACCATGTAAATTTTTTTGATAATTTTCTAATGTGGTTTGTACCGTTTTTCATTCAGATCAAATTTGTCGGTTAGTGTTTTCTCAGACAGTAGCAATGTTCAAATTTTTAAAAATTCATCAGACTTGGTAATCATCTGAAAATTTTATAGGAACATCACTTATGTGTCAAGAATCTCCAAAAAAAATTCAAATTTTTTTATATCACCTGAACCATTTTTTGTTCAGTTGAAATTCACCAAAATTTCGGCATTTTCGCCTAAAACCTTGGATTTTTGGCCAAATTTTGGGTTTTTCAATTGCAAATGGATTGGATTTGAATTGTGATTTTTGAATTTTGGTCAAGATTTGTCCAAAATACCAAGATTTTGGTGAAATTTTTGATTTTGATCTCTAGCGAGATTTCGTCTTAAAACGAAATTTGAATCCTTACCCAAGATTAGCTGTGTTCACGTATAATGCTTCTGCAACAGGTACCACACACGAACGGTCTGTACAAAATATTTTACTTTGTTAGCGTGGCATCAAAGCTAAAAGCCGATCAAATCAAATTTAAGGGGTAAATCTAATTAGCCAATTAAGGCTAATCAAAGGGTAAAGACAAATTGACTCTTAAAAAGTCGATGTGTAATAAGATCAAAGAAAATCGAACCTGATGGCGTAATCGATAAAGATTAACAATCGGTGATACGCAACTTTATTGATCAATATCGAATTACAAAGCTTCTAAATTATAATAGCTGCTCCTAGTCGACAGAAAAGTAGATGAAAATATAAAGCAGGTTGGTTGATTTGATTGTGTTGTTATTTTCACCTATCTATGTCCATCGGCCGATCGTATCCTATTACAACACGTCACAAAATATGATCTGTATTGGCTTTAATCCGGAGGGTCTTTCCTTAAGATCTTCACCATAACCATATATCTTCAAATTCTTCCAAATCATCCACCGGTTACAATATGTTGACTTTATTCTGCCAATTTTGACCACACCTGCTAAATCTTAGTGCAAACATATGCCCCCCATTTTTTAAAGATACCTTGTTATCTTCCAAAAATCTTGTTCATCGGCTTACATCCTGTTGGCTAATCGCAACATCTTCATTAGCAATTGTCGCATTTATTGTACCATAATATTTGATATGTGTATCATGCATTTTAACTGCTCGCACACTTCGAAATCCTCTTCCCACCGTTTGAGATTTTTCACCGTGCTACAAATATACGGCCCACACACTGTCATTTTCACACGCTCAAGCTCTCCAGATGTCTGCAATCGGCTTCTCCTCTTCAGCCAACAAGCCCTTTAGTGCTCATCACCCCTGTCCTGAATCGGCTTTTTCCCAAGATCGTGTGAATGGATCCTGCCTAGGTATTCATCCCAATTCTTGATAGCAACGATCAATTCTACCTAGGGCTGGAAGGAAACTTAGATTCCGATACAGTCATAAACAAAGAAATGCCTCGCCTTCCGCTATCGACTTCTGGTTATAACATAAAGGGTTGGAGTAAGAGCTTTAAAACCTAGCCGACAGCACCAAAGGATGGAAGAGATGGTACAATTGAGTAGCGGCTCATAAGAGAGATGGAAGAGATGGTACAATTGAGTAGCGGCTCATAAGAGAGAGATATGGGAAAGGATAGGGATAGCCGAGTGCCTCCCTCTTTGCTTAGCCGATCCAGAGGCCAATAAGCCCTTAATGGACATGGCTTACTATTTCTGATCGGATACCTTCAATGCCTTTATGTTTCACATTGATCTTGTTAGCCCAACTCTTTTGGACGTAGCTCAGTTATGCTGCCTGAGGCCAGACAGAGAACAAATATCAGTTTTCAGTGCCAAGCCTAAGTACAAACACATTAGATGTAAAGGAAAAGGGTGGGCCAAGTATATTGCCAACAACAACAAAGTCCACAAGCTAGTATCGGATGAAGAACATGTAGCCTTTCTTAACCTTTGGCTAGATTGGTTTCTCTTCTGCGGTGCTTCTCTTGGGCTGACTCAAGTGTACCAAGCAAGAGTGGAGCAACTGGTGGAGAGTTGTTGGCTAGCCCTAGGGAAGATGCTTTTTGGAGTAGTGTACCAAATTATGTACGTGATAAGGAGTCAGCTTTTCATAGGGTTTGCTAGTTTTTCTGTCGACAATGTGGGTGGCCCTCTTTGGTTCATCTAGATCTGGCTATATTGTCTATTTAGCCAATCCTTCAACTTGGACCCTTCAGAGGATACAACACTTGTAATGCTGCGAGTTTTCTCCGAGTCTTGGAATTTCTTCATCCAGATAGTTGGTGGACCAATATGAGGATCTGGTTGGTTATCAATTCATCTGGTTTGGAGGGGGGCTAGTGTACTCATCCACCTAGTTACCTAATCTCCCCTCCACCTAATCCTCCCTCCCCCCTTTTCCCCACTTCGGCTGGCAGCCTCTCCTTTCCTCTCCATTCGGTTTCCTCCCCCTCTCCCTTTTGTTTTCCACGCCCAAGGCAACAGCAGGGAGCTCCATGGCCTCCTCCTCCTCAGCTTGGTGAGGGAGCAGCGGCAGCTCCAGCTTGGGTGGCGCCTGCTCCTCCCCCAAATGGCGCTGCTGTCCTCCTCCTAGCCGACTCCTTCCTCCATTGCTTGGATCTGGTGAGTGGTTTCCCCCCCCCCTCCCATGGTTGAGTGCTTTGGAGCTCAGATCTAGAGTCCCTAGGCTGGTTAGTGGTGGTTCTAGGGGTCTAGAGTTGAAATTTTGAGGGGGGGGGGGACTAGCAGATTTGGAGGGAAACCTAAAATCCATTTTCGAGCAGATTTCTGGTCTGTGTTGCAGCTCGGTTTTGGGGTTCCTAGGTTGGTCAAATGCTCAGTCAGCTGTAGAGGTTGTTGTATATCTCCCTTTCCCCGTTAATTTAAGCATAAGAACGCAAAAATCCGTTAAGCCATTTAAAAGTTATGCCACTTTTCCTGCCGGCTGTCCAGATTGTGCTTTTTGTGGAGCTGAAATGTTCTACTGCGATTTAGACTTAGCTAGAGGCTGAATGAGCCCTTCCTTTTGCCTAGAGAAATGTAAGAAATTTCCTGTAGTTTAATAAAATATACTTGTTTTCTTGATTCGGAGTTAGGAATCAAAAGTTACATTGCTTCAAAGTTGCTGTCCTGTTTTGGGCATATTCTGTGCAGACAGAGTTTGGTCTGTTGATTAGAGAGCTTTTTGGGGGTTTTAACCTTAGTTCCTGTTTGAGGGGCTATGGGGTAACATTATATTAGTCTTTTGTGGTTAATTAGAGTCCAAGAACATGGACTTTCACTAAACCATTTAGAAGTTACGCCATATTTTAGTGCTTGCTGTCCCAAAATGAAATGTATGCGTGCAGCTTGTGTTCGTTTTAAATCTGGAATTGCATGAGACACTTTCAACTTAATTGGCTTTGTGATCATCCTAGGTTATCCTATTTCGGTCGTTTAGAATATAAGAACGCGAATTTTGGTCAAGCCATTTGGTAGTTGCGATCATTTTAATGAGGGCTGTCCAAACTGCGGTACGATAGGATTCGTGTTTGGGTTTAATGGTCGGATTAGAGCGTAGAAGCGTGTTGTGAAGTTGTAACTTGTTTAGTTCAGAGCATGAGAAATGCATTATGGTTCCATTTCAGGTGGAGTAGCCTCGGGTGCGGCTTCCTCCTCGCGTCACCCCGCTCCTCGCGGGTAGAGGCAAGTGTGAAGTGGCATTTTCGGCTTGATGTCGGGTGTCACACCTTCTCTATCTTTATATTTGGATTGAATGGTGATGATCATGAGTATGATTAAGTTATGCATTGACCATGGTTAAGTTATAGATGCAATTTATTCATATTAATCGTATCTGTGCATTCATAAAGGAAGAGGTGTCCCATTTTGATGTGGACCTCTGTGTTCACACGTAGTGAACACAAAAGACCCACCTCGTAGTTCCATACCTTTAGAGTATGGGAGCGAGTCAGTAAGCGTGGGCACCCTCCACGGGATGGAGGGGATGGGGGTGCGCACCGACGGGTGTGCACCCGGCAATACCGGTATGAGCTCCATAAAGAGACATGCATGTACATATGCAATGGCATTGTAGGAGAAAGAAGTGCATGAGATGAGTTAAAAATGATGAGTTGTTGAGTTCATTACCTATATGTTTAAATTTCTTATTGTACGGACACAAATTTATCTATTGTGCTATTTGCTTTGTCACTTTACACTTTGCTGAGTGATGAACTCACACTTGTTGTTTGTTGTTTTATTTTAGGTTCCTCCTGAGCGGCATCGTGGGGTTTGGGCTAGCACTTCACTCACATCAACTAAATGTAGCTCAAATAGTTGAGTTAACCTTCTTTTGCTTATGTCTCTATGGGTAATGGAATCTGATTTTGTTTAGGTAAATTGTAAGTAATGATGCTATGTGGTTGCCTCCTTAGTGTACTAGTGAAATTAGTGGCCACCTTTTTTTGTGTATACTGCTTATCCCTTTAATCATGTTGTTCTCATGTACTTATGGTTAGTTGAAGGTACTTGGTTGTTCGGTGGGAAGTGGTACCATATCTTGTCGTACATTGTTATTATTATTATCTGTTTATCATCTTCTGTCTGCTGAGTGGATGTCCTGATTTTAGGAGAGGTGCTGCCGAAATTTCCGAGAAATTTTGGTAGCCCTCTACCATGATAGTATGGTTCTACTTCTGCTATTTAGTGTCTTTGGCTTGATCGTTTGTTAAGGGTGTAACATTAAGGGCATGTGGGTGCTAGGGTGTTACAACACTTCCACAAGAAGATACCTCGGGAAATGAAATACCTCAATTTAGAGCCAGTCGGTCGTATGAGAAAAGATTCATAATGTTCTCTGGGAATGGGATAAGGATCACCCCTATCGGCTCAAGGAAGTATCTGTCTTTCTTTCTTCAACTGGATAATGAAAACTTCAAGCAATAGGACTTCTTCAGTTATAGCAGGGTGGCTGATTTTTTGAGGCCATCATTCTTACACCTGGAAGCCGACAGTTCTTTGATGCCCAAAGAAACCTTGAACCTTTACAAGATCTTTATCTCTCCAAACATTCTCTATGTCGGGTTTAATACAAGAAATCAGACATTTCAGCCGTTCTATGAATTCTATCACCCTTCCATCTATGCCTGGTAGTTGGGTTTTGGGCAAGTGATTCCAAGTCTCCCATTGCTCGATCGGCTCCAACCAAGGGCTTGTGTTCACAATGTAGCCATTGCTGATATATTTTTGGAGATAGTTGACGACTTTCAAGTTAGTGACCTACTGTATTTCTTCCTGAACACTCATCGAACAGGCCATTTTCTTCTTGGTGCTTGCCAATCAAAGAAGCAATTTTCCTGGAGAGGACTCTGTCATCTATTATAACCACATTCTTCCCAAATTTACCTGAGTCAACAGTAGCATCTGATAGTGAGTCGAGCGACGAGTCTAGCTCCTTTGGTCATTCTAACACAAGTTTCGTAGATGTCACTGGAGAGGTATTGGCTAAGTGGATTTTTCTTACTTCATTTTTCAATTGTCCAAGTACTTTTCTAATCAGCTTTTGTTCCTTTTTTCAAACCAAGGCTACTGGCCCATCAAGCGGTGGTAAAAGGCCGCATCAGTCGACCGCCCTGATAAGGTACACTTCCGGTACCTTGGGCATTCAGAGCCCATCGCTGTCGAACATTGAGAAAAAATAGCAACCCAGTAAGTATACTCTGACCGACTGTTGCTTTGCTTCCTTTATATACACTTTCTAGGGCTAACTCTTGATCGATTGAATTTCAGAAAAGAAGAAAGCCAAGTCCACCAAGGTGTAAGTTCAAGCGCCATTGGTTTTGGTGATTGATTTAGATTAATGATTAATCGTTATCTAATGACAAACCTTATTTTTATGAGACTAACATGTTTATTAAGCAAATATTTAGTAGTCTCATATTTGGATGGAAAAAGGAAAACTCAAGGTATGTATGCGCATTCCTTCTAGTATTAATTGCATACTTTGGATTCAAGTTAAAGTATGAATGTCCCTATTGTATCAACCACAAAATGCGCATCATATTTCCCAATCCATATATTACATGGATGCACATATCTAGAGGGAGTTCATAATTTAACTTAGAGGTTTTGTTGTATTGATCTATTCTTTATTGATACATATAAGGATCAAGACATAGAAACTAAATCTTTGAGTATATATTTGAATTGCCTAGTTATAGTATACTCAATGTAATATAGGATATACTCCAATGTAATCAAAATTGAATATGTGCATATTATCTCCAAGTCAATTATATCTATGCACATATATATGTGGGTTTATTCTATAGTTGATGGCTTAGAGTAATGGTCATTTCCATATAGTCCACACATTATGAATCATTACTTTTCATCAACATAGGTATATGAAAACTTGTGTAATTAATATATACTCATATCAATTTAAATGAAAATTTAAATTGAGTTCATTTTTTTACTAATCATTAAAGAACACTTCATCATGTGTTGATAGTGTTTTTGATTAATTAAGGATAAATGAATAGTTCTTAAGTATAATGAAGCATGTGTTGCAATATTATACTTAAGACACATTTATATCATTTAATTTGAGTTGGGTTGTGCTCAATTGATCTAAAGGCATCCGTTATGTGTTAATGGAGTGCAAGAGATAATTGAGACAACCATGCATCTTGGACTAACTATTTTCACGAGTTGTGATTGAGCTAGGTTAAGTCCAAAGATGATTGAGGTGATGAAAACAGGACAAGGATGACATCATGAGGTGATGGGTGTCAAAGAGAAGATCCCGTAGAGATTAAGAGAAGAGCTGAATGATGATCCCAGGGGAACATATGAGTGAAGATAATAAAGACCCCAAAGGGGATTGCTTGCGTGCGGCAGCTCAAGGTATAACTAGATAGGCTAAGGATGCTTCTTAGTTTTGAGTCTAGTTTTTAGCGCCGTACTATTAAGAGGGGTTGAGTCCTAACTTGAGCTTCATCATTTGTTGATGATCTCAATCCCGTATTTACTCGAGCTCAAATCTTATTTGGATTTGGTTTTTGCATAGAACTAACCATTTGGCATGTGTTGCG
Organism: Guadua angustifolia; assembly: GCA_036346375.1. NCBI lineage: Eukaryota > Viridiplantae > Streptophyta > Magnoliopsida > Poales > Poaceae > Guadua > Guadua angustifolia. The sequence goes on along the minus strand of CM070503.1, from coordinate 55,967,195 downwards.
AATGAGTTAAGCTTATATTTGGTTGTTATTGTATATGGCTTTGATTTGCATGTGTTGCAAATAGGAGAAGGTTTTCACATAAAGCTTTGATTTGCATGTGTTGCAAATAGGATAAGCTAGTGCGTTAGTTTTTGCATGAAGTTCACTTTTGCATGTGTTGCAATTGTTGAAGCTTCATGTTTTTGTTTTTATTTACAAAACAAATCTTTCAAAATCAAAGTGGTTGCTTGGAGCTAAGTTTTGCATGTGTTGCAAAAGGAGAGAGCTCAAGCATGATTCGGTGGTTTATGTGGTTGCATGAAGCTAAGATTTGCATGTGTTGCAAATAGAGAGCTCATGCATTTGAGTTTGTTTGAAGTTGCTTAGAACAAAGTTTTGCATGTGTTACAAAATGAGGATGCTCAAGCGAATTGATTTTATTAGGTTGCATGGAACTAGAGAATTGCATGTGTTGCAATAAGAGAGTTCATGCACTTTGATTTAGAGTTGCTTGGAACTAGAATTTTGCATATGTTGCAAAGAGTAATGCTAAAGCATGAAATCAGTTTAATGAATTATTTGCAAGTTCGTTGTGCGAATAAACTGAGGTCTATGAGTCCAGAATCTCAAGAGCATGTGAGTAGAGCTTATAACGGGTGTTTGCAAGTTGACTGGCTCTTGTGTTGACCTTCACATGGCTAGGGGGATTAATCTCACAGACTCGGGTTTAATTTGCTTAATACGTTTTGTAAATAGATCTTGAGTTGACTGCGAAATGTGTTTTCACAATTTGGTTGAAATTCTTTGAGCATGAGCTAAATTGGTACAAATGTGTTTTGCATAAGTGTATGATCATGTGTTGATTATCTAGTAGCTCAAAGATTAGTGTTCGGCTTTTGCAGAAATGATTTTAATGTTGAAAATTTGGTTTTCTTCAGAAAGGCCGGCAGTACCAACATTGTAAGTGTGGTAGTACCGCTAAGTCGGCACTACCGCTTATGGAAGCGGTAGTGCCGGGCTCGGTCGGTACTGTCGGGCGTAGAACGCCGATAGTTTTATTCCAGAATAGTGTTTTTCTGGAGGGTGAGGCCAGCACTACCGGGCCTCAGAAGGCGGTAGTGCCGGCCCTGATGAGTTTTTCCTGTTTTGCCCCCAAACGGCTAGTTTTCTTTGTGGGGTTATAAATAGACCCCTTGGGGGGCATTGGCAGGCTGCTGGTGCTATTGTGAGTTTTATGGGAGGTGGTTGCATGTGTTGCACTCCTCAAATTGATTCTTGAGCAAAGAGTGAGCCCTAATTGCATGTGTTGCAATTAGAAGTGGATTGAGTGACCTCTTGTGCATGTGTTGCACTTGAGGGAGACCTAGGTGCATGTGTTGCACTAGGTGATCACCGAAATCGCATGTGTTGCGATAGGTGAAGCTCGAGCGGAGACTTGGCTTGTTACTCTTGGAGGTTGCCGACTCCTAGGCGGTGTAGAGTGTCGTGCGTGAGAGCTCTCGAAGGTATTGTGAGGAGCCCCGACGAGTTTGTGAAGGTTCGGGTTGAGCCTATCCGAAAGCGTGAAAAACCACCATTAGTGGAATCGAGGTGGGTGTTCAAGCGTGGAGCCGGTCCAATTCGTTTGGGCTAGCCTCAACGTGGATTAGGGGAGACCGACAAGTCTCTGAACACTACGGTAAAAAGTATCGTGTCTCTTGTGCTTGCATTCCTTCTTCATTTACATTCAAGCAATTTATATTCGTAGAATTAAATTGATTGACTAGTTATTTTTAGGATTGCAAATTATTGTTAGAGACCTAATTTAGTTAGTGCACTTGTGAGCCTAGTCGATTTAGACTTTAATTGTCAAAATCTAGTTTATCGCTTCCGCATTATTTCTTGATTAAGTTTTGACATAGGGGTTTATTAGAGCGTGTCATTTTAGAGAGCGATTAATTTTGTAAAATGCCTATTCACCCCCTCTAGGCGCATCCTCGATCCTACACAAGGCCCCTACTAAAAGAGGCTCCAAGCCTCAAGAACAGAGTGGTGAAAGCTCACCACGTGTGTCGGCCACTGCAGAGGTATGCTTCCCATACTTAAGACTTAAGATAAGCAACATACTTATGTATCAGCCTGACCTATTTTATTGTCTTATCTTCAGCCGACTGCATCAACACAGGTGGCTAGCATTTTGGTTGATCTGCCTTCCTCCCCCTTCGAGCTTCCACCGTTGTCATCCCAACCGAAGCCGCTTGCCCCTGTCGCCACCACCAACATTATCCTGACATCGTTCGATCCAGCAACTTTGTTGGGTTTTACTTTGGATGACCTTGAGGACCCGGAGGTGATGGCCACAGATGAATGCCGAGCTAACATCAGGAAGATCCTGGAGGTGTCACAGGAAGTGTCAGCTACTGTGATTGTGGCTTCTAGGATGCAGGAGAGGTTGAACAAGCTTTTTGATGAAGTCACAAAGCCTGAAGCTGATCTCCTCCAGAACACCCAACCGCTTCGGGATGTAATGGCAGCTATGGAAGCCGACCTTCCTCTGGAGGCCATGGCGGCTCTCTTGGAAGTCTGCCACCTCGATGGTAGGAAGGCGGAGGACGATGCCGCCAGGCCCAGAATTACGTGAAGGGAGGCACAAAAGGTCAACCAAAAGCTTTTGGATGACCTAGTGGCCGATGCCATGGCAAAGAAGCAAAAGTTCGACGCTGATATGGAATCACCCAAGGCTGTCAAGGACTCAATTCAGAAGCTAGAGGTCACCAAGATATTTCTTGAGGAGTTGGCTAAGACGATGAAGCAACTTTCTCAAAGCTAACAACTCCTAGAGGAATCAACGTTGGCCATTAAGTACTAGAAGCCGAGCATAGCACTGGCAGTGGCTGGCATTAGGAAACAATAGGCTAAGGTCATTTTGGTACTAGGAAGCATCAAGGATGACGACAAGATCTTTGATGAAGTGCAGTAGACCATCACAAAGGCTATAGCTGCTTTGGCGGCTCTAGGCGCTAGGCTTCCGGGTTCCGGCCTTATCTAGTCAATTTGTAATACTTGCAAATTTCGTCCCACTTTTGTATACATTCTGTAATTTCTTAATCAACCATTGAAGCTGACTTTTAGCTACGTTTTATTTTGCTCACGAGATCATTTATTTACAACTTACTGCACTAAGTCGATTAATCTCCCGAGCCGACTAAGCGCCAATCCAAACGCTAGGGTAGTATCTCTTTAAGTAGTTTCCATTAATCGCCTTAGGAAAAACAACTCCCTATAATGTTTCAAGTATGTAGGAATTTTCATCAACAAGTTGATTTATCCTATACGGTCCTTCCCATGTAGGAGACCATTTACCAAATCGGCTATCCCTAGTCCCAATAGGCAGTATGGTCTTCCAAACCAAATCAGCTTCACTAAAAGACTTGGGCATTACCCTTTTATTATATGCCCTTGCAACTCTCATCTTATTCTTCTTAAGCCGATCTAAAGTGCATAAACGTAACTCTGCCAAATCGTCTAAGTTATTAGTCATCAAGTCCTTGTAGTCCTGAGCTAACAAACCATTTTGTCTAGTCACTCATATGGAGTCAATATTAATCTCCATAGGTAGAATGGCTTCTTGACCATAAACAGTTGATAAGGCAAAAGCTTTATTGACCCATGGTATGCTAGCCGATAAGCCTATAATGACTCCGATAGCGTTGAATGCCAATTCCTTGGTTTTTCGTCAATCTTCCTTTTAATCAATTTAATCAACATCTTATTGGACGACTTGGCTTGTCCATTAGCCTGAGCATAATAAGACGATGAATTAAACAGCTTGATACCCAAGCTTTTAGCAAAATTTTGAAATTTGGCGGACATGAACACGATTCCATGATCGGTTGTAATGGTTTGCGGGATTCTAAACCGATGAATGATATGTTCATTAACAAATCCGATAGTTTCGACACTTGTAATTTTTTTGAGGGGTATGACTTCAACCCACTTAGAGAAATAATTGGTCATGGCCAAAATGAATTTATGTCCTTTTCTTGAAGTAGGAAATATTTAACCGATTACATCTATCCCCCATCCTTTGAATGGCAATGGCTTAACAATACGATGCAAGGTCGATGTTGGTGAAAGTTGTACGTTACCGAAATTCTGACAAGTCTGGCTCCCTTTATAGTATCAAAAACAATCTTCCAACATCGTCGACCAAAAATATTCTGTATGTCTAAGCATCTATTTTATTTGTAAGATGATTGGTGGGACCCACAAATATCTTTGTGTACTTCTCCCATCTCAACTTTGGCTTCATCGGCTTCAAGGCATCTTAGCAACAACCCCTCTAATGTCCGATAGTATAACACCCCATCCAGGACAACATACTTTAAAGCCTGCTGCCTAACTTTGCGTTCTGTCGACTTGGATGAATATAATTTTTTATCCCCGTCCTTCAGTCGACAACATCAGCGCACATTACCTCTTTTTCAATTGGCTCAAGTATTTGAGATCGGCCAAAATCCTTATAGCCGGATGCCTACTAAGCTAACAAGTTAACTCTATCGTTCATTTCCTAGGGAATATGGTCAATTGAAAATATAGTGAACAAGCCGATTGCATCAAGGCATTGTTCTATGTGTTTAAGCAGCGTTTCATCATGACATTAATATTCTCCCTTAATTTGCTGCATAGTTAATAAGGAATCACCATAGGCCTCAACAACATCTACTCCAATATTTTTTAGTAACTGTAGGCCTTTGAGCAATTCTTCATACTCTGCTTGATTGTTAGAGCATCAGCTACTTAGCCAAAATGCAAACTCAAAGTTATGTCCCTTAGGCGAGACAAGTACTATACCATCACCCTCTTGACACACCGACCCGTCAAAATACAACTAGCAAGGGGCGATGGAAACTAGATCGACAGAAGTCTCAAGTCCTATTATGAAATCGACTATAACTTGTCCTTTAACCGCCTTAGCCAATTCATAAGATAGCTAGAACTAAATCAATGCATAAGCCCTTTTGCCAAGTCGACCTCACAAAATAGAAGCTAACGGTATATATTTTATAACATCAGTTTTGCAGACCACCTTACAAACCGATGCTAAAATATAATATTTTAATTTTGTATAGGCAAAATATAAAGATTAGTATAGTTTCTCTACAAAATAGTACCTGATTTCAGCATCCAATAATCGTTGGCTTAAATAAAAGATTACCCTTTCTTTGCCAATAACTTCTTGTGCTAAAATAGCTCCGATAGTTTCCTCCTCAGCCGATATGTATAGCTTGAATGAAATCCCCTTTTGCGATGTGGCCAACACTAGAGGATTGGTCAAGTACTCTTTGATATCATCAAAAACTTACTGTTGATTGGCTCCTGAAACAAATTCTTGATTATCCTTCAACTTTAACAATGGAGTAAACACGCGGATATGGTCAGAAAGATTTGAGATGAACCATCATAAATAATTGATTTTACCGATCAACTTCTGCAATTCATTTTTGCACGTCGACGACTTTGTTTTGACTATGACCTTAACTCTCTCTCGATTGACTTCAATTCCCCTCTCATGAACCATAAGGCCTAAAAATCATCTAACTGACATGCCAAATGCATACTTGAAAGGATTCATCTTCAAACCATATGTACTCTTGTATTCTTGAAAACCGTTTCTAGAATTGGCTAATTGCTGTAAATTATCTTTGGATTTTACAACAACATCAATACTATAGATTTCAACAATATGGCCAATTAAATCATAAAAAATTAAATTCATAGCCCACTGATATGTTGCACCAGCGTTCTTTAAGCTGAACGTCATCATCGTCCACACAAATAACCCTAGGGCACTAGAGCATCTGAAAGCGATTTTTGGTATATCGGCTTCTATCATGATATCTAATTATATTTGGCATTTCCATCAAGGAAGATAATAATCTTATTTCCTGATGCAGCATTGATAAGTATATCGTCTATTGGCAACGGGTATTCATCTTTAGGTGTAGTTTTATTCAAATCCCTAAAGTCGACACATACCCTGAGTTTACCATTTTTCTTCATGACAGGAATGATATTAGAGACCCATTCAGCATATCGGCAATTCCTGATAAACATGGCCTCCAGCCGTCGCTCTATTTCTTCTTTTATAATATTGTACAAGGCTGGATTAAACCTTTAAGGATACTGTTTAAATGGCCGATATCCTGACTTTGTAGGTAGCCAATGTTCAACAAGCTGTCGGCTTAAGCCAGATATCTCATGGTATTCTTAGGCAAAACAATCTTTATAATTCCTAAGGATTTTAACCAACTTTTCCTTATATGCTATATCTAATTTTGCAATAATAAAAGTAGGTCTTTTCCTACCACCATCCCCTATGTCAATTTTTTCAAGCAGATCGGTCGACGTGAACCCTTGGCCTAACATTTCAATTTCTTGGAAATCTTAATTGGCCTCATAGCTATCTGTCATCTACCGTTAGCTTTGCATTTTGTTTTGCAAGGCCTTCATTGCTTGCTTGAACCCCATCGGCACAAAACATCACTTATCCGATCAAACATGCTAGGCCCAACATTGATCTGCATAAGTCCTATCTTACCAATGCGAATAAAATCACAATCATCCAGCACCTTGTCCGAGATACACTCGGCTTCTTCATATTGCCAATTCATATCCGAACGAGCCATTGCAATATGAGCCGATGTATCGGCTAGAACAACCTTGACTTCGTCTCTATTCCATTGGAAAAGCAGCTGGTGCATAGTCGACGGGATGCAACAATTCATATGTATCCAGTCCTGTCCAAGCAATACACTGTAGTTGCCCTTGGCATCAATTACAAAGAAAGTAGTCGGCAATGTTTTGCTGCCGACAGTTAATTCTATCACCATGACGCCCTTAGCTTTGGTGGGATCACCTATGAAGTCATTCAAAATCATGTTAGTTTTAATTAAGTCTTCATTGGACTTACCCAGCTTTTTACGGGTAGTGTATGGCATTAGGTTAACCGTTGCTCCTTCATCCATAAGTATCCTTGAGATCGGCTTATCGTTTATATGCCCTTATAAGTATAGTAGCTTAAGATGCCAATGAGTGTCATGGGGCTTCTCGAAGACTGTGTCTTAAGCACCCAAGCACAACTGAGAGAAGGTTTCTTTAGCCGATTCAGTTTTTATTTTGAACTCGGTTGGCAGCGTGAACACTATGTTGATGTCCATTAGAGGAGTATCATCTCGAATCATTAGTGAACCCAAGTCATCGGCTGAATCTGTCTCTTCCTCAGCCTGGTCTTTCCTCCTGCACTCCTTCATGATTTTAATTGGCTGAAGTTCATTGAATGCTTGGTCCCTTTGTTTCTCTTGCTAGACCTCCCTGATTTCCTATGTCCTTAGTCTTTGAAGCCATCTGCGTTGTGATTGGCTAAGACCTAGCGGGCATCACCTAGGTTTGTGTTCGATCGGCTTACATATCGTTCCAGCCAGATCTCCCTTGATCACAGAGCTTGACTCCGCCTATACCTTAGCCTGATTCGATAGGAAAATACTCTCCTGAATCGGCTTCCTATAGCTTTTGTTAGGACGATCCCTTATTGGCACAGATAACCTATCTTTGGCTAATCGCCTAGGCCAATCATCCTAGGGATAATGCTCCATCGAGCATGTGTATGGTGATGGCAACACTATTCCCCTCTTCTAGCAAAACTACCAAAAGGGGCATCTTTGATTAGCCCTTTCCAGGTTTTCAGGCCAATATAGATTGTCTGGCCGATGCAGAGGATATTGCAGCTGATTATTCATTCTCTCATACTTTTCTAGTAACTAAGAAAAGTTAGCTTAGGCCTACTAATCAGTCTTCGTGGCAGTGATTTCTCTGCTTTGTACCATTTGCCAACCTGCAGATCTCTATTAGGCTTGACAGTCTTTGAATTCTTACCCTCATGATCAGCTTCTATTTGTAACGAATTGATCATAATTTTCAAGGTCTTATCGCCACCCGAGGTTGGTTGAACATCGACATGTCGAGCCCATTTTGGTTCTTCATCATGCATCAGCTCTTTTCCCTTGCGTGAACATTGCACCATATTTACAGGGAACAGGTCGACATCCACCTGTATAGTCGGCTCATCTGTAAATTTTAGCTGACCGTCTTTAATAGCCGACTGGATCTGCTGATGAAAAATATTGCAATCGTTAGTATTATGAGAAAAAAGAATGGTGCCATTTGTAATACCTTCGTTTCTTAATCTCATCAGCCGATGGTATAATGTGTCCCTCAGGCAATTGTATAATCTTTTGTTGCAGTAGTAAATAAAAAATACAATCACATTTTGATACGTCGAACGCATACTTTACTTCCGACTTATTTTTAGTCGGCTTAAACTAGGAACAGACCAAAGATTTTTTTAGATCCTTTGACCCATTCAGCTCTATTTACCTCTGCTTCATCATCTTCAGAGAACTCACTTGAATAGTAGTCAACCATATTAACTTTGCCTTGTCCTTTTCCATATTATTACCGTTTACTTTGAATTTGTCCCTGAATCCCCTATTGTCAGGAAATTGGCTTTCTTGAGCCAACACGTAATGAAGTAGGTGGCTTAAATCGGTGAACTATTATCCACCAAACTTTTCCCTGAGTGGGGGAATTAACCACTAGAAAGTTAAATTGGCTAGTTGATTGTTAGGTAACGTGACGCTAAAGCATCGATTTCTTACTTACCTAAATCTTCTAATATAATCTGTTACCAATTCTCCAAACTTCTGGTGGACGGAGCTTAGATCGAAAATCCTAAGCTCTAGACTGCTAAAGAAAAAGTACTCATGGAATTGGCTTTCCAAATCGTTCCAAAAATGAATTGAATTTGGAGGCAAACTAGTAAACCAAGTAAAAAACACCTTTTGATAATGATAATGGGAACAATCTAATTTTTAGCCCGTCGGACTGAGTTGCCTCACCGCATTGAGCGATAAAGCATCCGACATGTTCTAATGTCATAACTGAATCATCCCTAAAAAACTTAGCAAAATTAGAGACTTTGAAATTGTGCGGATATGGCATACGATCTATGTAATCAGGATACAACTTTTTATAGCCAATGACTTTGCCCTTTGGTTGTATGACAAATTGATCCCTTAATATGGTAGAGATCTGGTTGGCCTAAAACATTATTGGCCAACAGGATGTTAGGGCTTTGCCAATTATGATCATAATTAGCATTCTACCCCCTCGATTGCAAACTCGGGCTGCTAATTAGGTTGAGCTGATGGATATTTAAGGAATTGGTCATGTCCATCGTTCCTTCTAACCGGCAGCTCTGGCAATGGAACAAAGGGTCCTGAATAGGTAACCACCTTGTGCAGGGCCAGATTCTTGGGTAGGATCGGCCCATGGTATTGCGGGTATATGTTAGGTTCAATCGGCTATGAAACCGATTATGGAAAGGCATAAAATGGGGTTGACAGTGACAAATTAGCCAACACATTTAACTTAGCAGCATTAGTATATGCTTGGTAATGTGTGACTCTGCTAGGACGAGGATCCCACGGTAGTATAACAGTAGGTTGGATCGGCTTCAATGATGGAGTTGGAGCCGACGGCTTTGGGCTAGCCACCGCGTTTTGAGTGCTTTGGGCCATTGAATAAACAGGGTAGCTTGGTAGCGCTTGTAGTGGATCAAGCAGGCTCCCAGATGTAGCCAACTCTTGATCAATAGCCTTAACACTATTAGCAATCATCGGCTTGAGGGTAGTAACCAAAGCCGATGACTGATTAATTAGAGCATGATGCACAGATTGCTCAATTATAACCGATAATTTCACTTGTGTGGGTACGTATTGACTTACCGGGCTGTTTGTAACTCCTGCGTTGCTGAGGTTGTTGACCGTCAGCAATGTAGTCTTCTGGGTGATGCTGCGTTGGGTTTTTTGATAGCAACCCAGCATCATCTCCTCCAAAGTGGCTTTTCGGTCTTCAATTTTCTCGGGTTGTTCTGGAGTCAAATCATCTAATATGGGGACAATTATCATTTCAGCATTGAGGCCGGACGGTGGAATCAACTTGTCGGAGGAACATATCTTCGTGGTCCCACCGGGCGTGCCAAGAGTGTGTTGGAGCCAAAAACTTGATGTAGGGTTTATCGACCACAACACACCGGACGAACACCGGGTTTAGTCCGGTGCCAACCGATTTGATCATGTAATCGGTAAGAAAAATGTGAAATTTATTTCAAGCCGATTTCGTGGAACAATCAGCTTAAATCTAACCAGCTAAAAGTCGATCAAATCAAAGGTAAGGGGTAAATCTAATTAGCCAATTAAGGCTAATCAGAGGATAAACACAGATTGACTCTGAAAAAGGCGATTTGCAACAAGATCAGAGAAAATCAAACCTGATGCAATGGATCTAGCAATCCTCCAGATGCTGCCAACTCTTGTGCTATTGTTTTAACGCTATTTTCTATCATCGGCTTTTGGGTCGTAACCAAGGCCGATGACCGATTGATTAATGCGTGATCAACAAATTGCTCAATCATAACAGACAACTCAGCTTGAGTCGGTAGATATCGGCTTACCGGGTTTGTCGAGACGCCAGCCTCACCAAGGGGATTCAGTGTTGGGACCGCCGTCTTCTACGTGACCCCTCGTCGGGTTTTCTGGTAACAACCCAACATCATCTCTTCCAGAGCAGCTTTTCGATCTTCTATCTCCTTGTGCTGTTTCGGGGTCAAATCGTCCAAAGTAGGGACGATTATTGCGTCAGCATTGACATCGGCTGGCGAGATAGATTTGCATGCGGTCATTTTTCCGATGGTCCCACCGGCCGTGCCAAAAGTGTGTTGATGTCAAAAACTTGAAGTAGGGTTTCTGGTTGCAACACACCAGACAAACACCAGGTTCAAGCGTGCCAATCGATTTGACCCTGCAATCGATAAGGAAAAAGCTGTGAAATTCACTCAAAGCCGATATCAGAGAATAATCGGCTAAATTCGGATCAGCCAAAGGCCGATCAAAACATAAACAGATTAGCCGACCAAGGCTAATCAGAGGGTAAAGGCAGATTAGCTCTGAGAAGGTGATGCACAACAAAACAGAACAAATCAGACCTGAGATGAAATTGAAGACAACCAACAATCGGCGATGCACAACTTTATTGATCGAGATCAACTTACAAACGAAAGTATTACAAGACTAAAAAGCTAAAGGAAAAATTAAACTAGCAGATGTGGTTTTTGCTGTGGGATGCCCTCTTCAAGCGGCCTGGATTCATCTTATATACCCGTCAGCCGATCCGAGTCTCGTTACATTACTACAACAGAGTCTGAGTCGGCCAAGGTTTCCTAAACGTTCTTCTGTTTCAATCCAAACACCCACCGTACACTATCCAAACTCCGCAAACTCCCCGATTTGCTCCGTACTTTTCAAAATTTGGTGCAAACATATGCCCCTCATTTTTGGAAGATAACTTGTTGTCTTTCAAAAATGTATCGGCTTCTTCATTTTTGGCTTGAAGGATCACTTCAGTAACCACTGCATTAATTGCGCCGTAAAAATCTCGGTTCGTTTTAACTGCATGTGTCGCTTCAAAGTCTTTTCCAGCCTCTTCCTCCGTGAGCTCGGCTAGCGCGAGCTCATAATCGGCCCAGAGTTCGGCGAGGAAGGCCTCCTCCTCGTCAGGCGCCGGCAGAGCCCCATTTTGAAAGTCAAAGATTGGCTCCTCCGCCGGGGGCGAGATGGTGGAGCCTCAACGCCAGACGAAGAAGATTGGGATGAAGAATCCATTGAAGGTCTAAAGAAGAACGTCGAGGGTTGTAGAGAAGGATTTAGAAGTGAGCGATCGCTCAGGTAGCGGTGACACCCTTATATACCCAAAGCGTGGAAGCTGAACGGTTTGGAGTAAATGCTAGCGCGGGAAGCCGAAGTGGCCCGGAAAACGTGCGGGCGCCAGAACTCGAAGTGGCTGAGAAGACGTATGGCCGTAGGACACCAAATCAGACGTGGCGCATGCAGGCGTTTGGTCAAAAAAGAATTTCAAGACATAATTGTAACGTCCCGAAATTTGGTCAATTTTAAATTTTGGAGTTATTTGAATTTTTATGAATTAACCAACCTTTATTTGCATTTAATTGCATTTAATTGAATTTATCTAATTTTTCTGGGATTTATTGGATTTGCTTAACATTTATTTAAAATATTCTTCTCTTGATTTATTAATATCAGAAAAAGTATTTATCAAAAATAAATGAAAATATTTTATTTAAGCTCTAATTACCTTGAAATATTTTCTCGGAATTTTTCTAGAATTTTTCAGTATTTTAGTGCCCTAAATATTTACTTTGAATTTCTGTCTTTATTTTTATTCGTAAAACCCGGAAAATGGCTAGCTACAGTGTTGGACCGGCCCAACACTGTGCTCGCCCGGGAAAACCCTAATCCCGCCCATCCTCCACCGTCAGATCTCGATCGGACGGTTGCTCTCGCGTACCGCTTCGCCGAGCCGTGATTTAATCCCCGCCGTTGGATCGCGATCGAGCAGGCGTGTGACGCGATCGATCTCGGGATGAAGACCTTGTGCACCGCCGTCGCGGGGGCCGAAGATCTTGTCAGGGATTGTGCGCGCGCCTCGAGGCATGTCCGAGCGAGTGGAGTATATCTCCGTGCTCAGCACTTCACCCCGCTCATTTCGCCTCAACTCTCGTGCGCTCTCGCCCTCCGTAGCCCTCTCGGGAGCTCGCCGTAGTAGCTACTGACCTCCGCCTCGGTTTTCTTCACCTTCCGCCGCCGTCCGCCGTTCCCCGTCGCAACCAAGGCCATCTCCGAGTTCCTTGCGTCACGCCGCATCCGTTGGTCCACCTCTTCCGACCGGAGAAGCTCAGAAACGCCGTCGCCCGTGTCGTCTTCCCCAAGTCCGGCGACCAGCGCCGCCGCTTCTCCTTTGACTCTTCGCGTGCAACCACAACCGCCAGATCGTCATCCAATGCTCAAGGTGAGGCCACGTAGGCGTATTAACAATGTATCGCTCGGGTAGTTTCATACCGTCGGATTGAATCCAACGATGCGTGGGTGAATGGTAGGCGTGGCTTGATGCTTCTCGACGCTGTCGGCCGGCCGACGTGGGGCGAAACATCATTCACCGGCCCACTTGTCGCTGGGAGGACCGCCAGTGGTCTTGGCGTCAACGTGACGTCATCCGGGCCCACTTGTCAGTGACCAAGACCGACGTGGACGTCCCTGGTGCCGACACGTGTCGCTGAGGAGAATTAATCTGGATTTTCAGTAGAAAATTAAATAGAATAACTCGATTATTCATTTTTGAATTTCAGCAAAACTTGAAAATGTTATAACTTTTGCATTTTAACTCGGATTTGGGTGATTCTAGTGCCCAAAAATTTGTAAAAATGTAAGCTATTTAATGATGATTTTTATTTTATTTTTGGTGATGGTCTTGCTGTCTGTATTGAGTACTATTGTATGTTTGCCTGCGTGCGCGTAGACTCCGAGTCGCCGAAATTCGCCGAGGGAGGATTTGAGGATCCGTCGCAAAGCTTCGACCAGAACCAATAGCTTTTTGAAGGCAAGTCATGCTTTGACCATGTTGCCCCTAGATTTTCAAATATATTTTGATTCAATTATTGCATGCTATGTTAAGTAAAAATGATGTTGCTTATGTGGGAATGGTAGCTAAAATACCTATCTTGTTATGCCACCTTGTTAATACTCATTGTATGCCCTGGAATCCTTGTTAACCTAAGAAGTTAAATGAAGTTGGATGCTATTACAAGCCAACACGGGAGGCTAGACCGTGATTAGTCGCTTAGCCTGCTTATATGCGTTGAATGTCTTTCAAAATTGCAAACAAATGTTGACTAAACAATTATGGAGCGATTTTGAAATAATGCGATGATGTCATGAAATGGAATTGAGGGTAGCGACCTGTGTGGTTCTACTCGTGCAATGAAGCGGGCATTGGCATGTGTTGCAATAATGCAAAACTGGGTGGGAAATATTTTGGACCGGGGCAAGTGGCAAGAAGGCTTCGTGCCAGGTGGGCCTGTGTGGCAACGGGTTGTATGAAAGATTGTGAAGGCTGTGTGCCGAGAAATATAAATGGATGTCTTGCCCGGGACAATTAAGGACTTAACCTTGCGAGCCTTTGAGCTGAGTTCCGTGTACAACCACTTGTCCGGAATGGGACGGACCTAGTTAAGTAGGTTTCTAACCTCTTTCCTTTGAAACCTCGGGGTGACAGTGCACACCAAGTGCAATCAGAGGGAAGCGCACTGATCTTTGCGGCTTGGTACCCATTCAACAGTACTTGCTCTGCTCTAAACTTCGGCTCGAGTGAGGGAAGTGTTAGAAGGAAGTATTGGAGGGTTCAGCGGTTAAATGTTAGTCTCTCAAAGACTTTGTTGCAATCAATCGCTGTGTGGTGAACAAGCGTATCCTGTGGGTAAAGTGTCTGACCTCTGCAGAGTGTGTGTGTGAATCTATTCGAATAGCCGTGTCCGCGGTACTGGACATTGCTCGGTGATTACAGTCAAGGGTTAGATTTTCAAAATAAAAATGTGGAATGGGTGGCTGTGTGCCAAAAGAATGATGAATGAAATTAGGGCTGTGTGCCAATCTTTGAAAAAGAATTGAGAAATTGATTATGATTAATATTGGTTTTACCGCCTTTAATCTAATAGGATTACCTGTTAAAAACAAATGCTGCTTTATGCAAAATAACCATCTAAAGCCTTCCCTTGGAATAAGCCATGCATGTAGTAGTAGAACTGCATTGTGCATGACTTGTTGAGTATGTTGTATACTCACCCTTGCATCGACAAAAACCTCAGAAGAAGAAGCTGTGCCAGCTTGGGAGGAGGAGGTCACTGAAGGCCAAGAAGACTAAGGGGTTGAGCAGCTCGAGCTTGTGGTTATGAAGTGTTCATCGCTTTACTTTTGCTTCCGCTGATAAACTTGTGCTACTTGATATTTATCGCCCTGCGTGGCGAAGTATTGTAAGGTGGCCATAAGGCCGTGTAACTCATTATACTCATGTTTGAAGTACTTATTATTATTTCCGCTGTGTATGATTGTGGTACTTCAACCTATTTATCCTGTGTGTACTAGCGTGATCCAGGACTAGTACGGAATACAGAGAGTGTCCGAATCCGAGAGAATTCGGGGCACGACAATAATGAAGAAATTAAAAGCCGAACACGGCTTGGTTGCCAAGCGTTTTTACCAAGGCACAAAAGAATGATTATAGATCAAGTCTCAACAATTGTATATCTACACAAGACCCAAGTCTAGATTCTTTGCTAAGGCGGCAGAGGTATCCCTAACCTTGTCAAGCAGGGCTGCAGCTTGATCGTCATCGACGGTGCAGGCAAAGCCATCCATGATAGCCTCGAGCTCTACCCGTGGATATAAAGACTTCACGATGGCCAGAGCTTCACTGGCGCTCATAATCGCCATCTCCCTCAGGTGTGCTTGCAGCTTCTTGGACCCCTCCACCAGTTGCTGGATAGTGGTGTCCGCATCGCTAGACCCAACTTCGCTAGGACTCAAGATTTGCAGCAGCGCCTTGGAGCCTTCCTGGAGTTTGTCGACTCGCGCCTCAGTGGATTTGATCTTCTCATCAAGGACACGATACTGGGCCTGTGACTTAACCCGGTACTCTGCAAGACTAGTCGGATTAGCCCGAAGACGATAAAAAGAACAACAGGGACAGAGAACTAGTCGGGAGCGAACCTTCCAGCTCTTGCCTTAGCCTGTCAGACTCGGTTTGGGCGGCCTTGTCCTTAGATTCCTTTAATTCCTCGACTCGCTTCTTGGTAGTCTCAAGCTCTCCCTGAAGACCTGCAACAGCGAAGACCGGAACCAGGACAGGAAGAATGAGTTAAGGGGCGGAGGACTGAAAAGGTGTTCTAAGGCAGTCGGATAAGGTACTTATAGCGAAGGGAGCTTGTCAAATTCAATTTGTCCACCGTGGAAGCCTGAGCTTGGACCCGCAGCCTTTCCAGCTCCGCTCGGTTCTCGTTTTGGACCCTGTCCAGTTCCTCCTGGAACTTGACACGGACCCACCGGACCTCGGCCTCATAATCCCGCCTCATCTTGGTCTTCGGGAGTATCTCCCAGAGAACGACATCCCTTTTCTTGGCACGCTCTCCCAGATGCTGAAGGCAACAAAATGAATGATAAAGTCACCAAAGACAAAAAGAAGACAACTTCTAACCAAGACGGCACAAGAAACTCACGCGAGCCAGCCGGGAGCAACTGAAGGCGTGGTCACAGAACGTCTCCCATTCCTTCTCCTCATCTTTGTTGTCAAAAGCTGTCCAGTCGCCATCCTCACCGAAGAACGCAAGCCACAGTGGGGACTTCGGGTGAGGGGGACAAGGGATTTCTTCTGGCGGAGGCGAGGGGCGGGCGGCAGGCCTCAGGGGCACCAATTGGCCGGCCGGCCCAGGTGGAGTACACGGCGGGGGGCTGCTCAGATCAGACCCCAGCCAGGCGCCGAGTCGCGAAATGTCGGGAGAGTTATCATTGCTAGCTCGGGGCTACTTGAAGCGGCGTCATTCGGCACCTCAGCTCCTGGCCAGCCTGAGGCATCTTTAGCAGCAGCCTCCGGGGGCTCCTTGAGTGGCACGTCCATGGAAATTTCATCAACAGGCTTCCTGGAAGAAGAAGCAGTCAGGGCATGACCCGAAAAAACAAAAGGAAGAGTTGACAAAGGAACCAACCATTTGGATCTTATTATTTTCATCCCCGAGCCCTTCCAAGCCGAGGTCCACTATGAGAAGAACTTCGGTGCGCAAGACCCAAGTGGGGGCGAGGATCTCCGATCGGGCGCGGGGGTGGAGGCACGCTGGGGGATCAGGAACCTTCGGGCCCTCGGACCGGCTTGATGATGAGGAGGTCGCTGGTGAGGTGCACGTGGTTGCCGAGTCCTGAACCTTTGGGCCTCCAGCCGGGCGCACGCTAGCCACCGACTTCCTCCTTCTCTCCTTGGGCACGTATTTGGCCAGGTGTTTCCCTTTTCCCATGGGGTCCTCAGCCTCTGCTGACTTGTCCTTCTTCGCTTTTCGGGCCGAGGGGCGAGGCGCTAGCAGGCGCCCGCTGGCGCTCTTGTCTTTGAGGAATTCAGCAACACATCAAAGAAGAAGGAATCGCGACCCTGCAAGTACAGACACCAAACATATGCTTGATCGTAGTTGCTCAAGAATCAGAAAACCCAACCTTGGGAGATAAGATAGCATCTTATTGGAGGCGGAGGGCTCGTTCTGTTGAAAGGCTTCGGGCACCGGGTGTTTATGATTTGGGTGCCTTGGACGAAGAAGTCACCTAGACGTCCAAGGAGTATGCCCCTGGGGATCAGCTCAGGAGCTTTCCGGGTAGGATCATGCTCCCCTTCATATTCATACCCCAGATGGACTCGCTCCTTGAGGGGCTACACCGGACGAAAGCTAAAATTAAGGATGATCGCGACTCCGGTTAGTTTGTCCTCCTTCAATTTGGTGATCATACCCATGAGCTCTATCACCTAGTCCATCCCGCCGTCCGAGGGAAGCGAAGTCCAATCCATCAAAGGCCTAGGCGGGGCTCCGGAAAAAGAAGGAAGAGAAGGTTTGGGGTTGGCACAATAAAACCACCCCTGATGCCAGCCCTTGTTTGAGGTTTTGAAGGGAATAGCGAAATAAAATTTCTTCAGGCCGTCCCTTAGCTGGAATCCACGACTGCTTTGGGGGAATTCTTGTTTGGGAAGGGCTTGAGAAGAAAAAGATGGCGAAAGAGGTCGAAATGTGGGCGAATGCCGAGGAAGGCCTCGCAGAGGTGAACGAAGACAGCAATTTGAAGAATGGAGTTGGGATTGAGATGAGTCAATTTGATTTCATAAAAATGAAGAAGACCACGGAGAAAAGCGTAGGCGGGAAGGCTAAACCCACGCTAAAAGAAGGACTCAAAAACGACCACTTCCTCAGTGCGGGGCGTGGGACAAGACTCACCCATCAGAGGTCCAAGGAGAGCATCACCAATGGTGGGAAGACACCGCTGATGACTAACTCCTCCAATCGTTTTTCCGTCAACACCGAAGTGGCCCAATCTTTGGCTGAGGCTGATGAAGGAGCGTCTTTGGAGGAAGGAGAAGACATTTTTTGGCGAAGGAGCTAGCAACTGCGTCAGATTGGGGGGGCTCGAAAGGAGCTAGCCCTAGCGGTGAAGTTCGCAAGAGTAGCGCCGAAAGTAAGAAGATGAAAAGGCAGGTGAGGAACAGTGCGCAGAAAACCACTTCGTTTGCACCGAGTCTCATATTTATAGGTAGAGATGCTAATTTTCGCCTTCAGCGGGAAAATGCTTTGCCTTCCGCACGTCCTGGGGTTGCCCTAGGGCACGCCTCAAGATGGGCCGGATGCCATGCACAGTAACCGCTGTGTACAATCATTCTTAGGCCGAATCTGATTTGGGATACAGTACGCCCCATGATGGGCCAAAGGCCAATAACCGCATCAGACAGAATTTGGGTACCTTCTGAACTAAAATATCTTATGATATGCCTCATGATAGGTCGCATGCTGGTCGCCGTTCAAAACGGAATCAGATATCATAAGTTGATTTAAAATAAAGATTCCAGAGGTATGCTTCATGATGGGCTATTAGCCGTATACTGCAAAAAGCAGATGCGGGTACCACTTGGATAATTCATGGTACGCCTCATGACAGGCCAAAAGATGTGCGCCATGGCACACAGGTACCACTCGGCTAAAAGCCAACCTAAATAGAGGTAAACTCCAAGGCGAGTTGAGTGCTGGCTCAATAAATTGGGCCGGGAACCACTCAGAATACTTACATGTGGAGCTCTATCGAGTCCTTCGCGACCTCCTTGCCTACAACGAAGCACTCGACTGGAAAAAGAACCAGTCGGGAAATCCTGTCAATAAGAAGGCAATCCGATCGCAAAGCACTCAGGGGCTACTGTGGAGTATATACACCACGGGTATCTACAAGGCAGGCCTGCGAGGCCCAACTGGACAAGACTAGGCCGGGCCGACTGCAAGGAAACAGAAGCCACCAGGGTTGCGCCAGACGTACGAAACAAGGAAGCCCTAAAGATAGCAACCGATCCTGATTAGGTAGGATACAATCATAATCTAAACCGTTACCAAATGGACATGTACAGGAGATATAATCCCCACCTTGTATCTGATCAGGACTCTCCTATGTAACCCGCACCTCTCTGCTATATAAAGGAGGCGGGGGATTATCAGATCATTTCATCAGCGAATAAGCTAGCCAAATATAATTCCAGAGTACAGGACAAGGGTATTATCTCCTCCGCGAGAGCCCGAACTGTATAATTCTTGTGTCTTGTGCTACCATCGAGTTTGGATCTGACGTCTAGCCCCGTTTTCATTATTGCCGACAACAAATGTTGACACCGCCGTTTTAACTTTTCACCGTGCTATAAATATGCGGGACCCCCACGGTCATTTTCACGCTCTTGAGCTCCTGAACCATCTGCAATCGACTTTCTTTCCTCTTGCGATCAGGATTCCAGACCAACTCCCAAGTCGGTTGAATGGATCATTCTAATGTACTCATCCCGATCCCTGAAAGTAATGACCAATATTATCTAGGACCGGTAGGGAATCTAGATGCCGACACAGTAATAAATGAAGAAATCCCGAGGCTTCCCCTGTCGGCCAAAGGTTATAATGTAGAAGAGTGGGGCAAAAGTTTTAGAGCCTGGCCGACAGCGCTGAAAGGGTGGAAAAGTTGGTACATCCGAGTATCGGCCCAGAAGAAATCAGAGTGGGAGAGAATGGGCATAGCCGAATGTCTTCCTTTATGTTTAGCCAATCCAGAAGCTAATGAGCCCTTGGTGGCCATGGCATGCTATTTTTGGTCGGATACTTTCAATGCCTTCCTTTTCCGTCCTGGTCCAATCGGCCCAACCCTCTTGGATGTAGCCGAACTCTGCTGCCTTAGGCCCGATGGCGATCAGATATCAGCTTTTAGCGGTAAACCCAGATACAAATTAATCCGATCCAAGGGTGAGGGATGGACGAAGTATATTCAACATAACAACAAGGTAAATGGGCTGGTATCGGAGGAAAAACACGTCGCCTTTCTGAATCTTTGGCTAGAGAGATTTCTCTTTTGTGGCGCATCCCTTGGGCCGACACAAATCTATCAGTTGGTAGCGGAACGACTAGTAGAAGGCCGTCGGCTCGCCCTTGGAAAAATGCTTTTGGGCGCTGTATACCAGATGATGCATGTTATAAGAAGTCGGTTTTTTCTGGGTTCGCCAAGTTTGTCGTCGGCAACGTAGGTGGTCCCTTATGGTTCATCCAGTTGTGGCTTTACAGCATTTTTAGCCGATCACTCATCTCTGAGGCTTTGGAAGATTCGGCTTTCCCCCGCGAAGATTATGCTGAGAATACCATTCCGTAGTATAGAGCTAGCCGATCACACGGAGAGAGGCTCATAATGTGCTCGAGTGGTGACACCAAAATCATCCCTGCTAGTTTGAAGAAATACTTATCCTTTTTCTTGAATTTGGACAGTGTGATCTTTGGTTAGCGAGACTTATTTTCTTACAGCAATGTGGCCGATTTTCAATGGCCTTCTTTTCTCCACTTGGACACTGACAGTTCCTTAATGCCAGAATCGACTTTAGAGCTGTATCGGATTTTCATTTCCCCTTGCATCCTTCACATCGGCTTGAATTCTAGGAACAGAACCTTTCAACCCTCATATGAATTTTATCATCCCTCAGTTTATGCCCGCCAACTGGGTTTTTGCCAAGTGATTCCTTGTTTACCGCTCCTCGATCGGCTTCAACCTAGAGCTAGGGTAATGAATGCAACAGCGTCCAAAATAGTCCTCGAGATAGCCGACGAACTTCAAGTCACCGATCTGCCACATTTTTTCCTTAATTCTAGTCGAGCCGGTCAGTTTTCCAGTTGGTGGTCATCTGTGGTAGAGGCCCTTTATCTGGACCGTACCCCATCGGCTATCATAGATAAATTTTTACCTGATTTCCACAAGCCGACGGTAGACTCCAGCAGTAGCTCAAGTGAGGATCATAGCTCCTCAGGTTACACGAATTCGTCGGTAGCTGTAGAGGTATCGGCTTTTCCAAGAAAAATCCTTTTATAAGACTTCAACTTTGATTCCCAATCTTTTAGAGGTTAACCGTTTTTCTCTTTTTGCAGGACTCTGTTACTGGCAAAAAGGCTGCTGCAGGCCCATCGGAGAGTGGGTCAAAAAGGAAAAGACCACACCAATCGATGGGCCTGACCGGTTACACTTTCGACAATCTCCGGGTGCAGAGTCCGTCACTATCGGATATTGAGAAGGAACGACTGCCGAGTGAGTTTTTTTTTGATGAATACCTTCTACATTCTGTTGCTGATCTCGCTGTCTGATTTTAGAGAAACCCAAGTCTACCAAGGCTCCTGCCAAGAGGAACCTTAAGAGCAAGCAACAAAGCGCTGAGAGTTCATCTCATGCATCGGCCTTTGTTGAGGTAATTTTCGGCGCTATATTTCCTTTTTGATTTTGCCGTCCTAACTCTCATCTGCTTGATTTTACGCAGCCGACTGGGTCCATCCAACTAGCCGACATCCTGGCTAACCTTCAAGAGACATCTTCTGCTCCTCAGCCGACGATTCCTTCGGCGGCTCATCCTCTGATCACACCCTCGCTGACTCCTGCGTCTGGGCCGATGCAATCGACTGATTCTGATGACTTGCTTGGCTTCACTTTAGATGAGTTGGTTGATCCTGAAGTAGAGGCGACGATGATTACCTCGCCGATATTCGCAAGATCATCAACGCATCTTTGGTGGCATCTGCTTCGGTTGTCAAGTCTGTGCCAAACATGCAAGAGAGGTTAAATCGGCTTCTCTCTGAAATATCTCAGCCAGAAGCAGCCATCCTCGCCAACGCGCTACCCATTCGTGATGCGATGGCTGCTGTTGAAGCCGACCTCCCACCCGAGGCAATGAATGCCCTTCTGAACGTCTGCCATCTCGATGAGAAAAGGGCGGAGGTCGAGGTGGCAACGGCCAGAATGGCCCAACGAGAAGCCCAAGCAGCTGACTAGTGCCTATTAGACGAGCTAGTGGCAGAGGCCAAGGCCAAGAAGAAGAAGTACAATAAAGATGCCTCGTCACTTAGAGCTGCCAAAGCTTCTGTACAAAAGCTAGAATCGACTAAGAAGCTGCTAGAAGAAGAATTGGCCAAGGTGAACAAACAGCTTGCCGATGGCCTCGCTTCAATGACCGCAATGGCTACATCTCTGAAGGACCAGAAAAATGACATCAGTCTAGCCGTGGCGAAGGTCAGAGATCAATCAACCAAGGTTGTCCTGGTGCCTGGTAGTGCCAAGGCCGATGAAAACATAATTTACGGCATCACGCAGACATTGGCCAAGGTAGCCGCAGCATTGTCGGCTTTAGGCGCCAGGATTCCCGGATCTGGGCTGTAATTTATTCGTTGTACTTCTGATGCAACTTTTGGTGAACTTTTGTTTTACTCTTTTAATCGGCTGTTTAACCGATTAGTTCTAATGTATGCTCTGTCGGCTGTTCTGATGCTTTTGTAAATACATCGTTAGTCAATTACGCTCCCACACACACACTGGGATAGTATTTTTTTCAAATTTTTGTGTTGATTGCCTTTGGTAGTATAACCCCTTCAAGTGTCTCAAGTATGTATGTGTTTCCATCAAGCCAACTTATCTTATAAGATCCTTCCCATGTTGGCGACTACTTATCAAATCGATTATCTTTGGATCCAATTAGCAATATAGTTTTCCAAACCAAATCGGCTTCGCCAAATGACTTGGGCACAACCTTCTTGTTATACGCTCTCGCAACCCTTTCTTTATTTTTTTCAAGCCGATCTAATGTAATCAGTCTTAACTCTGCTAAGTCGTCTAGATTACAAAGCATTAAGTCTTTATATTCATCAGTTGATAGATTATTTTGTCTAGCCACTCGCATTGAAGCAATATTCACCTCTACGGGCAAAACAGCTTCTTGTCCATACACCAATTGGTATGGCGACAGCTTAGTCGATCCGTGGAACGCTAGCTGATATGCCCATAAAGACTCCGATAACGTGGCATGCCAATTCCTCGGCTTCGCATCAATTTTCCTTTTGATTAGTTTGATCAACGTTTTGTTGGACGACTCAGCTTGTCTGTTGGCCTGGGCATAATAAGGTGATGAATTAAGCAACTTAATGTCCAAACCTCTTGCAAAGCTTCGAAACTCATTAGACATGAACACAGTCCCCTGATCGGTCGTGATAGTTTGCGGAATACCAAACCAATGGATGATATGCTCATTGACAAAGTCGATAGCTTCTATACTCGTGACTTTCTTAAGGGGTATGGCTTCAACCCATTTTGAGAAATAATCCGTAGCTGTGAGGATAAACTTATGGCCCTTGCTTGATGCCGGAACTATTTGGTCGATTACATCTATCCCCTATCCTCTAAATGGTCATGGCTTGATAATTAGATGTAAAGCCGATGCCGATGCAAGTTGCACATTCCCAAACTTCTGACAGCTCTGACATCCTTTATAATATTTGAAACAATCCTCTAAGATTGTCGGCCAAAAATATCCTGTTCGTCTCAGTATCCATTTCATTTTGTGAGCCGACTGATGCGAACCACAAATCCCTTCATGGACCTCGCCCATAGCCACTCTTGCTTCTTCATCCCCTAGGCACTTTAACAATAAACCCTCCATTGTCCGATAGTACAATTCATCACCTAATACTACATATTTCAACGCCTGTCGCCTGATTTTGCATTCAGTTGGCCCGGACGGATCCATTAAGTAATCTCTTATCTTCCTTCTCCAATCGGCGGTATCGACACACAACACCGTTTTATCGACTAATTCAAGCACTTCATATCGGCTGTAATTTTTATAACCCGATGCTGCTTGTGCCAGCATATTGCCTCTGTCATTCATCTCCCTAGAAACATGCTTTACAGAAAATGAAGTAAATGTGCCAATAGCATTAAGGCAATGTTCTAGGTATTTCGATAGTATTTCATCATTGCACTGAAATTCTCCTTTAACCTGTTACACAACCAACAATGAGTCGCCATAGGCTTCTATGTCACTTATCCCGATACTCTCCAACAATTGAAGTCCCCTGAGCAATGCATCATATTCTGCCTGATTGTTAGAGCATTGGCCATTAAGCCGATACGCAAATTCAAAGTTGTGCCTTTTCGGTGAAATTAGCACTATACCTATTCCTCTACCTTCTTGACAAATCGATCCGTCGAAATATAATTGCCAGGGAACCACATCGACCAACCCTGCCATAGTATCGTGTCCTATGATAAAATCGGCTATTACCTGCCCCTTGACGGCCTTAGCCGATTCATACTCTAGATCGAACTCAGTTAGGGTATAAGCCCATTTACCAAGTCGTCCTCGTAAGATTGGTGCAGAAAACATATATTTAATGATATCGGTCCTACACACTATTATGCAAGTCGATGCCAATATATAATGTCTCAACTAGTACAAGCAAAATACAATGACAAGCATAATCTTTCCACCAAGGGGAACCTGATCTCAGCTTCCAAGAGTCGTCGGCTTAAATAAAATATTACTCGCTCTTTGCCATCAACCTCCTGAGCCAAAACTGCCCCAATGGTTTTGTTTTCGGCCGATACGCATAATTTGAATGGGATTCCTTTCTTTGGCGCAGCCAAAACCGGTGGTGTCGCCAAATACTTCTTGATATCCTCGAAAGCTCTTTGCTGATCAGCTCCCCATATGAAATCCTGATGGTCTTTCAACTTTAACAATGGGGCTCGGATTCGATCGGACAGATTTGAAATAAACTGTCGTAAGTAATTAATTTTGCCGATCAGCTTTTGCAATTCATTTTTACACATTGGTGGTTTCATGTTAACTATGGCCTTGACCCTTTCCTGATTGACTTCAATCCCTCTCTGGTGTACCATAAACCTGAGGAACTGGCCAGCCGACACGCCAAATGCGCATTTCAAGGGATTCATCTTTAGCCCATGAGCCCTTGTGTTCTGAAACACCCTTTCTAAATCGACCAAATGTTGCCAATCATCCTTAGATTTTACTACTACATCATCAATGTATATTTCAACAATATGATTGATTATATCATGAAAAATCAAATTCATCGCACGCTGGTAAGTAGCACCTATGTTTTTCAAGACGAATGTCATGACAGCCCATTCATAGAGCCCCAGAGCACCAGGGCACCTAAAGGCGATTTTGGGTACATCGGCTTCTGCCATAAATATCTGGTTATACCCAGCATTTCTGTCGAGGAAGCTAATAATCTTGTTTCCTGATGCAACATCGATAAGCATATTGGCTATAGGTATGGGGTATTCAACTTTTGGTGTGGTTTTATTCAAATCCCTTAAATCTACACATACTCGAAGCTTACCATTCTTTTTCATGACGGGAACAATATTGGAAACCCACTCAGCATATCGGGAAGGTCTTATAAACTTAGCTTCCAATAACCTCTCAATTTCCTCCTTAATAACATTGTACAGTTCTGGATTAAAACGTCGAGGATATTGCTTAAATAGTCGATACCCTGGCTTTATGGGCAGCCGATGTTTGACCAGTTGTCGGCTTAATCTAGGCATCTCGTAATACTCCCAAGCAAAACAATCCCTATAGTTTCTAAGTATTTCAACCAACTTGGCTTTGTATTTTACATCTAGCTTTGCACTTACAAAAGTTGGTCTTTTTCTGTCGCCCTCTCCTATGTCGACTTCTTCAAGCATATCGGCAGAAGTGAAACCTTGACCCAATTTTTCCTCCTGAAAATCTTCAATTGCTTCACAAGAGTTTATCATCTGCCGATAGCTTTGCACCTTGTTCTGTAGAAGTTGGACTACTTCTGGCCCCATCTCCTCAAGACTTCGTTTGCCGATCAAACGTGCCTGGCCTAACACTAATCGGCATTAAACCTGACTTACCGATGCATATAAAGTCACAATCGTCTAAAGTTCTACCCGATATGCATTCAGCTTCCTCATGTGGCCAATTTGCGTTGGAACTAGCCATCGCTATATGAGCCGATGTATCGGCTGGAACAACTTCAACCTCAACCCCGTTCCATTGCACAAGCAGTTGATGCATGGTTGAAGGTATACAACAATTGGCATGTATCCAATCTCGCCCAAGAAGTATGCTATAGTTCCCTCTTGCTTCAATCACAAAAAATGCAGTCGGCAAAGTTTTGCTGTCGACGGTTAATTCTGTAACCATCACTCCCTTCGCTTCAGTGGGATCGCCTGTGAAGTCATTTAATACCATGTTCGTTTTGATCAAATCCTCGTCAGTCTTGCCCAACTTTTTGCAAGTAGTGAACGGCATCAAATTCACAGTAGCCCCTCCATCCACCAACATCCTGGATATCGGCTTGTCGTTTATGTGCCCCTTCAGATACAATGGCTTCAAGTGCCAATGAGCATCCCACGGCTTTTCAAACATGGCGTCCTGTGCGCCAAGACAGAGCTGGGCGAACGTGTCTTTGACTGATTCAGTTTTAATTCTGAACTCGGCCGGTAGAGTAAAGACCATGTTGATGTCCATGGGAGGAGTATCGTCACGAATCATTAGTGATAATAAGTCATCTGAGGAATCCGACTCCTCGCCGGCTTGCTCCTTTTTACTCCATTCCTGTTTAACGGGTTTTATTAGCCGCAGCTCATTGAACGTTTGATCTCTTTGTTTTTCTTCCTCTACTTCCCTCATTTCCTGCGTCCTCAAGCGTTGAAGCCGTCTACGTTGGGATCGGCTGAGACCTATCAGACACCATCTCGGTTTAGGCTCAATCGGCTTACGAATTTTACCAGCTAGATTTTCATTCTTTGTAGGCTCTTCATTCTCAGCCTGATTCGGCATGGATAACCTTTCCTTAATCAACTTTCTTTGCCCTAAGCCCAGCCGATTTTGTACCCATCCAGACAGTCGTTCCCCCATTGGCTGCCTTGGCCATTCTCTTTGGGGATAATGTTCCATTGGACATGACCTTGGAGAAGGTAATGCTACACCCCTCTCATGACAAAATTGCCAAAAAGGACATCTCTGGTGAGCCTTCTCAATGTTGTCCGGCCAATACAAGTTATCTAGCTGGCAAAGTCGTTGCTTTTGCCGACGGCTTATTCTTTCATATTTTTCAAGTAACTGTGAAAAAGTCGGCTTAGGCCTAAATGTTGGTTTTCGAGATGGAGACCACTCGTCTTTATACCAGCGTCCAACCTGCAATTCCCCTTTTGGTTTAATCATCCTCAAGTTTTTGCCATCTTGATCGGCCTCTATTTGGAGTGAGTCGATCATTATTTTGAGTGTTTCACCATCTGAGCTAGACTGAACATCGACTTGTCGGATTGGCTTAGGTTCTTTATTCATAGGCTCCTTCCCTTTGCGCGAGCACTGGACCATGTTGATCGGAAAAGGATTGGCATTCACTTCCATAGTCAGCTCCACTACGAACTTGAGCCGACCGTCTTCAATGGCCGTCTGTATCTGCTGCCGAAAAATATTGCAGTCGTTAGTGTTTTGTGAAAAGGAGTGATGCCACTTACAATATCGTCGCTTTTTTGGATCTCGTTTGCCGATGGTATGATATGTCCTTCTGGCAGTCGTATCAACTTTTCTTGTAATAACAAATCAAATATGCGGTCGCATTTGGACACATCAAAGGCGTACTTAACCTCCGACTTATTCTTCGTCAGCTTAAGCCATGAGCAGATGAGAGGTTTCTTAGGACCCTTTATCCACTCGGCTATATTTATATCTGCTTCATCTTCAGAGGCTTCACTTGAGCTGTAATCGAACATGTTTACTTTGGTCTTATCCTTACCATTCCCGTTTAGACTGAATTTATCCTTGAACCCCTTGTTATCTAAGTATCGGCCCTCCTGTGCTGATACACGATGAAGCAGATGGCCTAGGTCGGAAAATTCCTGCCCATCGATTTTTCTTTCAGCGGTGGGATCAACCCCTGAAATGCTAAATCGGCTAGTTGGTCATCAGGTAATGTAACATTGAAGCATCGATTTCGCACCTCCCTAAATCTTCTGATGTAATCGAAAACCGATTCGCCGAACTTCTGCTGGACAGAACTTAAGTCCGATATCCTAAGCTCTGGGCTGCCAGAGGAGAAGTATTCATGGAATCGGCTCTCTAAATCATTCCAAAAGTGGACCGAATTCGGAGGGAGATTTGTAAACCAAGTGAAAGCAGTCCTTGACAAAGACAAAGGAAATAACTTAATTTTCAACCCATCAGATTGGGCCTCCTCGCCACATTGGGCAATGAACCGTCCGACATGCTCAAGAGTCGTAACAGAATCATCTCCCAAAAATTTTGTGAAATCCGGTACCCTAAAATTATGTGGGTATGAGATGCGGTCTATGTAATCCGGGTATGGCTTTCTATAGTCGATCGTCTTCCCTTTAGGCTATAAACCGAACTGATCTCTCAGGACTACAGAAGCCCAATTGATATTGTTGGCTGATGTAGCACTAGAATTGTGCCAATTATGGTAAATAGAACCCTGCCCCCCGAGCATGAACTCGGTCTGTCGGCTAGTCCAGATCGACGGATACTGATGGGGCAATGGATCTTATCCGTCGGCTTTTCCGGCTAGGAACTCGGGTAGAGGAACAAAAGGCTCTGCATATGAAACTACCCTATGTGAGACCAGATTCCTTAATTGGGTTGGTCCTTGGGATTGAGGAATTCTATCAGATTCAATCGGCTGAGGAGTCGACTGAACGTAGGCGGTTCCCGACGCCGATGGAGGTAGGTTAGCTGTACCTAACATCGCAACGTCGGTATATGCATGGTAATGGGTAACCCCACCTGGACGAGAATTTCCAAATACCAACACGATGGGTTCATCGGCACTAATGAGGGTGTTGGAGCCGACACTTTTACCGTCTTTGGTGTTTTGTGCCACGTGAGTATCTGAGGTATGTGGGAGTGGTCGCAATGGATCTAGCAATCCTCCGTGATCTTGCCAACTCTTGTGTTATTGTTTTAATGCTATTTTCTATCATCGGATTTAGGGTCGTAACCAAGGCCGATGACTAATTGATTAATGCGTGATGCACAGATTGCTCAATCATAACAGACAACTCAGCTTGAGCCGGTAGATATCGGCTTACCGGGTTTGTCGAGACGCCAGCCTCACCAAGGGGATTCAGTGTTGGGAGCGCCGTCTTCTGCGTGACCCCTCGTCGGGTTTTCTGGTAACAACCCAACATCATCTCTTCCAGAGCGACTTTACGATCTTCTATCTCCTTCTTGTTTTAGGGTCAAATCGTCCAAAGTAGGGACGATTATTGCGTTAGCATTGACGTCGGCTGGCGAGATAGATTTGCCTGCGGTCATCTTTCCGATGGTCCCATCGGACGTGCCAAAAGTGTGTTGACGCCAAAAACTTGAAGTAGGGTTTCTGGTTGCAACACACCAGATAAACACCGGGTTCAAGCGTACCAATCGATTTGACCCTACAATCGATAAGGAAAAAGCTGTGAAATTCACTCAAAGCCGATATCAGAGAATAATCGGCTAAATCCGGATCAGTCAAAGGCCGATCAAAACATAAACAGATTAGCCGACCAAGACTAATCAGAGGGTAAAGGCAGATTAGATTTGAGAAGGCGATGCACAACAAAACAGAACAAATTAGACTTAAGATGAAATCGAAGACGACCAACAATCGGCGATGCGCAACTTTATTGATCGAGATCGACTTACAAACGAAAGTATTACAAGACTAAAAAGCTAAAGGAAAAATTAAACTGGCAGATGTGGTTTTTGCTGTGGGATGCCCTTTTCAAGCGGCCTGGATTCATCTTATATACCCCCCAGCCAATCCGAGTCCCGTTACATTACGACAACAGAGTCCGAGTCGACTAAGGTTTCCTAAACGGTCTTTTGTTTCCAAACGCCCACCGTACACTATCCAAACTCCCGCAAACTCGCCGATTTGCTCCGTACTTTCCAAAATTTGGTGCAAACAACTGTTATTTTTGCCTGCCTATGTCTATCTTTTATACCTATCAGCCGATCGTATCTTATTACAATACATCACAAAATATGATCCGTATCGACCTTAATCCAGAGAGTCTTGCCTTAAGATGTTCACCATAACCAAATATCTTCAAATTCTTCTAAATTATCCATCTGTTACGATATGTTGATTTTATTCTACCGATTTTAATCACACGTGCAAAACACCTTCGAACTGCTAGTTCAATTTGTCTAGCTCGCTGCCACTCAAGTTTTCTTTAGCATTCCTACGCAGCAAATCCTTCTGTTTGTCCAGCACAACTACTAACCAGTACCATTTTTTTAGTACGTACCAAATGGGCTCGTCTGCAGATCCGCAAGGAGTAACATGCATTCTCACGGAAAGAGATCTATCAGTCCTTTATGACTAAAATTCGGCAATTGTATATGGATGGTTAGATTAAAAAGCGATGACCCTGATATACTATTGTACAATTTGAACCGTTCATTGCTTTGATCGAATATGTAAAAGCTAAAAGCTGCTTAAGTTATATTCCCATATAAACTTCACAAAACCCTTTCTATATTCTCATGAGTCAGGAGTCACTTGCAACATTTTTGAGCTCCCAAGTAAACTAATACCACTATGGCTGAGTGCGTGGCGAGCACGCTGACCGGCAAGCTCGGTACGAATGTGTGCGATGGTATAGGTTTCATAATATCAAAATCGTGTTTTTTGAATAATTTTTTATTTTTGATTATCAGTAAAAACTGGTCGAATATCGCTAGAAACCGAAAAATTAAGAACTCAAAATTTTTGAAAAAAATTCACAAATCGAACGGTTTTCGAAACCGGCCGATTTTCGTCGGTCAATTAAATGTTTCTTAGAGCGGATTTTTTGAGCGATTTTCGCTTAATTTTCATCGAAAACCAAGCGATTTTCACTGATTATCGATCGGTTAGCGTCACATATTTTTTTTTAATTTTGAATTTTTTTTGAATTGGATCGGTTTACCGACCGGTTTCTACTACCGAACCGGCTTGATACAGTCGATTTTCATGATTTTCAAGCTGTTTTAGTCGATTTTGTGAACCCTACTATAGTGTATGGGCGTTGTAGACTAGTACTCCCTTTGTTCAGAAATATAAGATCTATAATTTAAATAGTCTTGTTCAGAAATAAAAAACTTATATGTAAATTTAATGAGACTTTTTCCACTATATCTCTATTTATTCTCTAAATGACTATCACAGACAAAATATTATCATTCATCTTACAAGGCAATTAAGTAAGAGTTTCTAAGTTTTATTTTCACTTGTACCTTTTATATTTTCACTTTAATATTAACCTTTGTATAAAGTTAAAAATACGTTTTATATTTTTGTACGGGAGGGAGCTCTATTTTGTTTTCTCGATAGGAACGATGTACTTGTACTTGTACAATAGTACCAATGATCGAGGACACTAATAAAATAATGCAGTCCACATGGAGTACAGCCAGTAGAAACGTGATACATGCTCTGGGGAAATTTTGTTTATTCACTCAAGGCATTTGGGTTGATCTGAGGGCATTTGGGCAGATTTGTGCGTTAGTTTTCTTCGTCACAAGACATGACCACCAAACCATTCAAGAGAACACAACGACTCAAGACACAGACGCACGCCCACCGAGCCTTATACTCACATCCAGTTGTTACTCTGAGCTCTCAAAAAAGCACACACCACCATGGCGGAGGCTGTTGTGGGAGTGCTGATAGCCAAGCTCGGTGCGGCCTTGGCGAATGAGACAGCAACCTTTGGTGCATCTCTACTCTGCAAGAAATTTCCAATGAGCTCAGAAGGAACACTACTACAAAAAACCTCATTCTTGCCGGTCTATCACTGCCGGTTCAGCTAGAACCGACAGTGATAACATTTTTACTGCCGGTTCAAAAGCTAAACCGGCAATGATACTATTATTGCCGGTTCTTCTTAAAAACCGGCACTACCGGTTCTCAACAAGGACCCGGCAGTCATAATGGAGGAAGTATCACTGCCGGTTCGGAATCGAACCGGCAGTGATAATACTTTTTGAAAAAATTATAACTTTTGCATACGAAGTCGGATGGAGACAAAATTTATATGAAAATTGTAGCTCTCGATGAGATCTACAACTTTGTAGTTGACAAGTTTTTATTTGAAGTCATTTAGATATCCAAATAATCGTTGAAACTTTCGAATATGTAGAGATAAAAGTTGTTAACGATTATTTGGACATTTAATGACTTCAAATAAATAAGTTGTCAATTCATCGAGAGCTCATCGAGAGCATTTTTGTCTCCATCCGATTCCGTATGCAAAAGTTATGATTTTTTCAAAAAATATTAGCCGGTTCGGAATACGAACTGTCGGTGAGACTATTATCACTGCCGGTTCTCAACAAGAACCGGCAGTGATAATAGTATTACTGCCGGTTCGGAATCGAACCGGCAATGATACTATTTTTTGAAAAAATCATAACTTTTACATACGAAGTCGGATGGAGACAAAATTTATATGAAAATTGTAGCTCTCGATGAGATCTACAACTTTGTAGTTGACAACTTTTTTATTTGAAGTCATTTAGATGTCCAAATAATCGTTGAAACTTTTGAATATGTAGAGATAAAGTTGTCAACGATTATTTGGATATCTAAATGACCTGAATAAAGTTGTCAACAAAAGATTCATCGAAAGTTACAATTTTCATATAAGTTGTCTCCATCCGACTCCATGTAAAAATTATGATTTTAAAAATATTATCCTGTTCGAATACTTAACTATCGGTGAGGTTATTATCACTGCCGGTTAACCGGCAGTGATAATAGTATTACTGCCGGTTCAGAATCGAACCAGCAATGATACTATTTTTTGAAAAAATCATAACTTTTGCATATGGAGTCGGATGAAGATAAAATTTATATGAAAATTGTAGCTCTCGATGAGATCTACAACTTTGTAGTTGACAACTTTATTATTTGAAGTCATTTGAATGTCCAAATAATCATTGAAACTTTCGGATGTGAAGGGATAAAAGGAACATATATCTTATACTAGTTGAGAAGTGTGTGTTAGGTGGGATTGTAAGGAGTGTTTACGTGAAGCAGTAGGTCACAGGTTCGAATCCTAGCAACCGCACGCGCGCGTATTTCGCGCGAAAATCGCGTGACTTGAGACTTGTGACTTGCGATCGTGCGTAATAGTGAATACAGGTTGGTTCAGATGCAAATAAATATATTTTTTGATTTTATCAAGCGATTTTTGGATTTATACTATCACTGCCGGTTCTAGTTCTAGAACCGGCAGTAATACAGACTATCACTGCCGATTACGTACTGCCGGTTCCAATACCCGGCAGTGATGCCAGTTTGGAACCGGCAGTAATGTGGTGTTTTGTAGTGGTGGAAGCTCCGGCAAAAAGGATAACCACATGAACACAATGAAGATCGGATGAAAATCAACCACGTCAAATGGGTAAAAATTATTTAGGAGTGATTAAGAGGATCGTATGGGGTCGGACCTTGGTGACTGCCGGCAGGGTTGCTACTTACAGAGGTAAGAGCTTCCGTACGCCTTGTTGTTCTGTTGCCATGTAATGTCTTTTACCAGATGACGCATTTTTAGCTCCGTCCAGGTGCTGTGGAAGTAGGGACTGCATTTTTCTTTCTTTGAAGCGAGGAAGGAGGTATTTTGAGATCAGCCAACTTCTATAAAAGCAACTGAGAGTGGAGACCACACTCTTCTAGTATGAAGTTTGAATACATCGATCTTGCTGCATTATGGATTACTGGGTAAAACTGACTTCGCTGTCCTGTATATTCCTTTGCTCCTGATCCTTTTAACGCTGCAGGAATGTGATAATCACTTTTGCCTTCTTACTTCTGGCATAGGTATTTTTCCGGTGCTGTTGCTTCAGGCTTCTGGTTCGCTTTGGTGGATGACGTGGCACAAAACAGAAGGAAGAAATTTTCCCCACACGCAAGTGCATGAACATTATGACTAGGTCACGCACTCAGCACTCATGCTTGCTTTCCTTATGCTTAGAAAACTGAAATTATGCTTATATTTCGTGCTGTGTGAATAGCGAATGCAATTAGCAAGTGGAGTTTTTGCCCTAGGCATAGCATGTTGATTTACTGATTGCGGCATATTGTTACCACTTCTACTTATGACGATTTTTTTACATAAGAAGCAATTTGTGCACTTCTACTTATGAAGAAATTGCTGACCGATTTTTGAACATTTGTAGATCTGACACTTTGTAAAGGATGTGATGAAACTAGAAGTTGTTCGAGTTTTATTGAGCGAGTCTACAGCTGATGCATTTTTTTTCTCTGTATGTATGCCATTGCATGTTGCCTTCTATTTGGTAGCCTGGAAAACTTTGACAAGCAGCACTACTGAGGCCAACAGAATTGTCATTGCAGCTGTTGTTTGGTGTCATACTACTTTGGCATGGTAACACCAGAAAATCGTTTGAAGGTATTCAGCTCAGGGACTCTGACAATCTTGGTCGGTTGGTAATCAAAGAAATTATGGCGACAGGATACCATAAAAGATTTTGCTGACGGTACTTCTCTTCGGTAATTGTTTTTTGCAAGGGTTTTCTTTGGGAAATTACTCACATCTAGTAATCTAACTTTTGGTGATTTTTCATATCGAAATTTCATGGAGTTACTTCAGTTTGTCTAGCGCCAAGCTGCCTAGACTGGATGATATTTCCTTTCCACTGTTTTTTTAAGGAAAAACTGTAAGTTCATTTCCATTCTTAAATGACAAAGAAATCAAACATTGAACTAACAATAAAGACAAACCAACGTATCCCCTAAGACTTAATAGCATACCATCTCTTACAATAAACAACACGGCGGAGGGCGTTGTAGAACTGCTGATCGACAAGCTTTTTTCTCCTTGAATGGGCTGGACGGTAAGCTTGATGCGGCCTCGGTGTATAAAGCAGGCAGCTTTGGCTCGTCATAGAAGTAGCGAATAGTCAAGGAAGGCTTATATCTTAATCGAGAACAGAAGGAGTGTATTTGTTTGCACCAAAATTTAGCAAGGCATAGTCAATTTTTCAACCTAAAGATAAAAAGGATATTTTTTTTACTGAAATCGGTTAAAAAAGGAAAGGTTAAAGTTAAGGATAGAATTATGACCGATATTGATTTAAACACAGGGGGTTTTATCCGTACAAAGGACGATACAAAACGTGGTCAATAATGCATCAAAAAAGGATACGATTGGCTAATGCACTATAAAAAATTGCCAAGGGTGAGCAGAAACAATAACACAATCAACCAAACAACTCGTATCTACTTTTTGTTTACTTTGCTGTCAACTAAGAGTAGCTTCGTAATTTAGAATCTCTTGCAATCCGATTTTGATCAATAAAGTTGTGCATTGCCGATTGTTGATCTTCCTCGATTATGCAAAGTTTGGTTTTCTCTTATCTTGTTGTGTATCGCCATTTTTTGGAAAAGACTACCTTTACCTACCATTGTTTGCACCAAAATTCGGTACGTGTGGTCAAAACCGGCTATCCAGAGTCCACGGGATACTACCAAGATACGACTTGGAGATATTTGGAAACGGCAGAGATTGTTAAGGAAAAACCATCTAGATAGAGGCCGATACGGATCCTACTCTTGACGTGTTGTAATAGGACTCGATTGGCTGGCGAGTATAAAAGTTGGGCACGGGCAAACAAACAACACAACAATCAACTCAATCAGCTTGCATTTACTTTTATCTTTTTTTCTGTCAACTAGGAGTAGTTCTGTAATCTAGTTTTCTTGTAATTTGATCTTGATTCATAAAGTTGCATATCGCCAATTATTGATCTTTATCTATTACACCCTCAGGTTCGATTATCTGATTTTGCTACGTATCACCTTTTTCAAAGTATCTACTTTTACCCTCTGATTAGCCTTCATCGGCTAATTATATTTACCTCTTACTTTTGATTTGATCGGCTTTTAGCTGATCAAATCAAAGCCAATTACCTCACGAAATCGGCTTGGAGCAAATTTTATACTTTTTCCTTACCAATTGCAGGGTCAAATTGGTTGGCACGCTCTGAGCCAGGTGTTCGTCTGGTGTGTTTTAGCTAAAAATCCTACTTCAAGTTTTTGGCGCTAACACACTCTTGGCACACCCAATGGGACCGAAGATGTCTTCATCAAGCAAGACGATTCCGCCATCCAACCTCAACACCGAGGCTATAATTGTCCCCACACTGGACAATTTGACTCTAAAGCAATGCAAAGAAATTGAAGATTGGAAAGTTGCTTTGGAAGAGATAATGTTGGGTTGCTACTAGAAAACCCGACGCGGTGTTACCCAAAAGACTGCTTTGCTGACACTGAATCCTCTAGGCGATGCAGGGATCACAAGTGGCCCTGTAAGTCAATATGTGCCTACACAGGCAAAATTATCGGCTATGATCGAGCAATCTATACATCATACATTAATCAATCAATCATCAGCTTTAGTCACTACCCTTAAGCCGATGATTGAGAATAGCGTGAAAGTGATTGCTCAAGAATTGGCTTCGTCCGGGAGTCTGCTCGATCCGCCACAAGCACTACCAACATATCTTGTTTATTCGATAGCACAAAACACTAACATGGTGGATGGAGCAAAACCGTTGATTCCAACCCCTTCTTTGATGCCGACTCAGCCTACTATTATATTACCTCGTGACCCTCACGTCCTAGTGGGGTCACGCATTACCAGGCATATATTGATGCCGCCAAGCTGAGTGCGTCGGCTAATTTGCCACCGTCAACTCCGTTCTATGCCTTCCCACAATCGGTCCCGCAACAAATTGAGTCTAATAGATGCTCTCAGTACCATGAGCCGATTCTACTCAGGAATCTAGTTCCACATAAGGTGATGACTTATGCAGAACCCTTTGTCCCATTGCTAGAGCCACCGGTTAGAAGGAACGATGGATACAACCAATGTCCCAATATCCGTCAGTTCAATCCAATCAGTAGCCCAAGCTTGCACTCGGGGGGTAGAATGCCAGTTATGATCATAATTGGCAGAGCCCCAATACCTTGTTGGCTAACAATATCAATTGGGCCGACCAGATTTCTGCCGTGTTAAGAGATCAATTCGGCTTACATCTAAACGGTAGTCATTGGCTATAGAAAGCCGCATCCTGATTATATAGATCGTATGCCATATCTGCATAATTTTAAAGTTCCTAATTTTGCCAGGTTTTCTGGGGATGATTCGATCACAACCTTAGAACACATCAAACGCTTTATCACTCAATGTGGCGAAGCTGCTTAGTCCGACGAGCTGAAAATTAGATTATTCCCATTGTCTTTATCAGGAGCTACTTTTACTTAGTTTACTAGTTTACCTCCAAATTCGGTTTATTTTTGGAACGATTTGAAAAGTTGATTCCATGAGTCTTTTTCTCCAGTAGTCTGGAACTTAGGATTTCAGATCTAAGCTCCATCCGCCAGAAGTTTGGGGAATAGGTAACTGATTACATTAAGAGGTTTAGGGAGGTTCAAAATCGGTACTTTAGTGCCATGTTGCTAGATAATCAACTGGCCGATTTGGCTTTTCAGGGGTTAATTCTCTCGCTTAGGGAGAAGTTTGATAGGCAATAGTTCACTGACTTAAGTCACCTACTTCATCGTGTGTCGGCTTAAGAAAGCCGATACCCTGACAATAGGGGGTTCCGGGATAAAATCAAAGTAAATGGTAACAATAAGGAAAAGGCCAAGGTTAATATGGTGAATTATTGCTCAAGTGAATCCTCTAAAAACGATGAGGCAGAGGTAAATATAGCCGAATGGGTCAAGGGTTTCAAAAAGTTCTTGGTTTGTTCATGGCTTAAGCCGACTAAAAATAAGTCGGAGGTCAAGTACGCATTTGACGTGTCCAAGTGTGATCGTATTTCTTATTTATTGTTGCAAGAAAAATAATACAATTACCCGAAGGATATGTCATACCGTCGACTGACGAGATCAAGAAGTGAAGGTATTGCAAGCGGCATCATTCTTTTTCTCATAATACTAACGACTACAATATTTTTTGCCAGCAGATCCAGTCAGCTATTGAAGATGGTCGGCTAAAGTTTGTAGATGAGCCAACCATGCAAATAGACGTTGAACCATTCCCTATAAACATAGTGCAATGTTCACGCAAGGAGAAAGAAACGATGCATGATGAGGAACCAAAATGGGCTCAACGGGTCGATGTTCAACCGAGCTCAAGTGGCGACAAGACCTTGAAGATCATGATCGATTCATTACAAATAGAAGCCGATCATGAGGGCAAGAACTCGAGTACTGTCAAGCCAAAGGGAGATCCGCAAGTTGGCAGATGGTACAAAGCTAAAAAATCACCGCCACGAAGGCCGATCAACAGGCCTAAGCCAACATTTTCTCAATTATTGGAGAAATATGAGAGAATGAACAATCGGCCATGATACCCTCTGCATTGGCTAGACAATCTGTATTGTACTAAGAACCTAGAGAGAGCCCACCAAAGATGCCTGTTTTGGCAGTTCTGTTGGGAGAGGTGAGTAGCACTACCGACACCATACTCATGCCCAATGGAGCACTATCCCCAAGACGATTAGCCTAGGCAATCGGCCAAGGACAGGCTATCTGGGCCAATATAGGATCGTGTTGGCCAGAGGTATAGGAAGCCGATTCAGGAGAGGATTTCCATGCCGAATCAAGCTAAGGAACAGGTGGTGGAGCCTAGCGCTGCGGTAAAAGAAGATATAGCTAGAAAAGTCCGTAAACTAATCGAACCCAAACTAAGTTGGTGCTCACCGGGTCTTAGCTGATCGCAGTGTAGATGGCTATAGAGGCTAAGGACCTAGGAAATCAGAGAAGCCGAACAGGAGAAGCAAAGGGACCAGGCGTTCAATGAGCTTCGGCCGATTAAAACTGTGAAGGAGTGGAGGAGAAAAGATCAAGTTGAGGAAGAAACTGATTCAGCCGATGAATTGGGATCGCCCATGATTCGGGATGATATGCCTCCAATGGACATCAATATGGTGTTCACGCTGCCAGTCGAGTTCAAGATTAAAACTAAATCGGCTAAGAAAACCTTTGCTCAGTTGTGTTTGGGTGCTCAAGATGCAGTCTTTGAGAAGCCACGTGATGCTCATTGGCATCTGAAGCCGTTGTATCTGAAGGGGCATATAAATCGCAAGCCAATCTGAAGAATGCTGGTGGATGGAGGAGCAACTATCAATCTGATGCCGTATAGCACCTACAAGAAGTTGGGTAAGCCCCACGAAGACTTAATCAAGACTAATGTGGTTTTGAATGACTTCATGAGCGACCCCACCGAAGTTAAAGGCATCATAGTCACAGAGTTGACTGTTGGCAGCAAAACTTTTCTGACTGCCTTCTTCGTTATTGATGCCAAAGGCAACTACAGCATGTTGCTTGCACGAGACTGGATATATGCGAATTGCGGCATCCTATCGACTATGCACCAACTGCTCGTCTAGTGGAA
This sequence comes from Guadua angustifolia, assembly GCA_036346375.1. Taxonomy (NCBI): domain Eukaryota; kingdom Viridiplantae; phylum Streptophyta; class Magnoliopsida; order Poales; family Poaceae; genus Guadua; species Guadua angustifolia. The sequence continues at coordinate 55,927,665 of CM070503.1, read as the reverse complement.
CAGAGACGAAGTCAAGGTCATCCCAGCCGATACATCGGCTCATATTGCGATGGCTAATTTGGATACAAATTGGTTGCACGAAGAGGCCAAATGCATATCGGGCAAAAATTGGACGAATGTGATTTTATTTGCATCAGTAAAATAGGACTTATGCTGATCAGTGTCAGGCCAAGCACATTTGATAGGGCAAATGAAGTTTTGCATCGATGGGGTCAAAGCAAACAATGAAGGCCTTACAAGACAAAATGCAAAGCTATTGGCAGATGGTGGATAACTATGTGGCCATCGAAGATTTTTAAGAAATTGAAAAGTTAGGCCAAGGGTTTACATCGGCTGATTTGCTTGAAGAAGTCGACATCGGGGATGGTGATAGGAAGAGACCTACTTTTCTTAGTGCAAAATTAGATGCAGCGTACAAGGAAAAGTTGGTCAAAATTCTTAAGAATTATAAAGATTGCTTTGTCTGGGAATACCATGAGATGCTTGGTTTAAGCCGACAGCTTGTTGAACATGGGCTACCCATAAAGCCAGGATATCGGCCGTTTAAACAATATCCTTGATGTTTTAATCCAACCTTGTACAATGTTATAAAAGAAGAAATAGAGTGATTGCTTGAGGCCAAATTCATCAAGTCTTGCCGATATGCTAAATGGGTCTCCAATATTGTGCCCATTATGAAGAAAAATAGTAACTTAGGGTGTGTTGACTTTAGAAATTTAAATAAAGCTACACCAAAGGATGAGTATTCGATGCTAATAGCCGATATGCTTACGATGCTGCATCGCAGAATAAGATCATCAGTTTTCTTGATGAAAATGCCAGATATAATCAGATACTTATGGTGGAAGCCGATATACCTAAGACCGCCTTCAAATGCCCTAGTGCTTTAGGGTTGTTTGAGTAGACGGTTATGATGTTCAGCTTAAAAAATGCTCGTGCAACATACCAGTAGGCCATGAATATAATTTTCCATGATCTAATCGACCATATTGTTAAAATTTATATTGACAATGTCGTTGTAAAATCAAAAGATGACTTGCAATATTTGGTCGATCTAGAGAAGGTTTTCCAGAACACAAGGACATATGGTCTGAAGATGAATCCTTTTAAGTGTGCATTCAACGTGTTGGCTGGACAATTCTTAGGCTTTATGGTCTATGAAAGGGGAATTAAAGTTAACCAAGAGAGGGTTAAGGCCATAGCCAAAACAAAGCCGCCAACATGCAAAAATGAGTTGTAAAAGTTGATCGTCAAAATCAATTATCTATAGCAGTTCATTTCAAATATTTCTAGCCATATCCATGCTTTTACTCCCCTATTGAAACTAAAAGATAAACAGGAGTTTGTTTGGGGAGCCGATCAACAAAAGGCTTTTGATGAGATTAACGAATACATGACCAATCCTCCAGTCTTGGCTACGCCGCAAAAAGGGATTCCTTTCAAGCTATATATATCGGCTGAGGAGGAAACTATCGTTGCTATTCTGGTGCAAGAAGTCAATGGCAAAGAGAGAGTAATCTTCTACCTAAGCCGACGCCTATTGGATGCTAAAATCAGGTACCCTTCTGTAGAAAAACTATGACTATCTTTATATTTCTCTTGTACGATGTTGAGCCATTATATCTTAGTATTGGCTTGTAAGTAGTTTGCAAAACTGATGTTATAAAGTATATGTTATCAACTCTGATTTTACACGGTAGACTTGGCAAATGGGCTTATGTTTTGATAGAGTTCAACCAATCATACGAATTAGCTAAGGCGGTTAAAGGGCAGGTTACAATCGATTTTATAACAGGACACGAAACTACTGCCGATCTAGTTTCTGTTGCCCCTTGGTATCTGTACTTTGACAGATCAGTATGTTGAGAAGGTGATGGCATTGGTATAGTGCTGATTTCGCCTAAGAGGCATAACTTCGAATTCGCATTTTGGCTAAATAGCCGATGCTCTAACAGTCAAGCAGAGTATGAGGCATTGCTCAAAGGCCTACAACTGTTAGAAACTATTGGAGTAGATACTATTGAGGCTTACGGTGATTCCTTATTAGTCATGCAGTAGATCAAGGGAGAATATCAATGTTATGATAAAATATTGCTTAAGTATTTAGAATAGTGTCTTGATACAATTGGCTCGTTCACTTCATTTTCCATTGAACACATTCCCTAGAAGATGAATGATAGGGCTAACTTGTTGGCTCAACAAGCGTCAGGATACAAAGATTTTAGCCGATATCCAATGCCTAAGCTGGTTGACAAATCAATAATGTGTGTTGATACTGCCGACTAGAGGACGAAGATAAAAGAATATTTGATTGATCCATCTAAGCCGACAGAGGGCAAGGTTAAGCAACATGCATTAAAGTATATTGTCTTGGATGAAGTATTATATTATCAGACATTAGAAGGATTGCTACTAAGATGCCTTGGGACCGATGAAGCCAGAGTAGTGATGGGTGAGGTGCATGAAGGTATATGTAGGTCTCATCAATCAGCTCATAAGTTGAAATGGATGCTTAGGCACATAGGGCATTTTTGACCGACAAAGTTGGAAGATTGTTTCAAGTATTATAAAGGATGCCAGACTTGTCAGAAGTTTGGCAATGTACAACTTGCACCAACATCGGCTTTGCATTCGATTATCAAATCATGGCCATTCAAAGGATGGGAAATAAATGTAATAGGCCAAATTTTTTTAGCTTCTAGCAAAGGCCATAAATTCATTTTGGCCATGATAGATTATTTCTCTAAGTGGGTTGAGGTTGTACCCCTTAAAAAGGTTACAAGTGTTGAGGCTATTGGATTTGTCAATGAGCACATTATTCATCGGTTTGGTATCTTGCAAACTATCACCACCAATCAAGGTACTATGCTCATGTTCGATGAATTCAAAAAATTTGCCAAAAGTTTGGGTATCAAGTTACTTAACTCATCGCCTTATTATGCTCAGGCTTTGCCTAATAAGGCATTAATTAAGTTGATTAAAAGGAAAATTGATGAGAAGCCAAAGAATTGGCACTCGACCTTATCGGAGTCGTTATGGGTGTATTGGCTAGCATATCATGGATCAAAAAATCTTTTGCTCTATCAACTGGTTTATGGGCAAGAAGCCGTTTTACCTATGAAAATTAACATCGACTCTATACGAGTAGCTAGACAAAATGGATTATCGACCCAGGATTACAAGGAGTTGATGCTCGATAAATTAGACGACTTAGCAGAATTGTGCTTCTCTACACTGGATCAGCTTAAGAAAAACAAGATGAGAGTTGAAAGGGTATACAACAAGAAAGTTGTGCCCAAATCCTTCGTGAAGCCGATTTGGTTTGAAAAACCATACTACCTGTTGGCTCTAGGGATAGCCGATTTGGCAAATGGTCACCTACGTGGGAAGGACCATATAAAGTAAATTAGCTTGTTGACAGAAATTCCTATATACTTGAAACATTGGAAAGAGTTGTTTTGCCTAAAGCGATTAATGGAAAATATTTAAAGAAGTACCATCCTAGTGTTTGGATTGGATCTTAGTCGGCTATGGTAGAGAATCATTTTACAAGCCAAGTTAACTCATTGTAGTTAACTATGGACAAAGTGAACGACAAGACCTATAATCGGTTAAACAGCCAATTAAAATAAGTTAAACATTACGAAAGTGTTGTTTCAAAAGCCGATTGTGCCACAAAAGATTACATTAAGAGTTCAAGGGCCGGAGCCCGGGAGCCTAGCGCCCAAAGCCGATAATGCAGCAGCAGCTTTGGCGATGGTTTGTTGCACTTCATCCAGGATCTTGTCGTCCTCTTTTGTGCTCCCGAGTACGGGCACTATCTTAGCCGACTACTTCATAATGCTGGCCATGGCCAATGCTATCTCTAGCTTTTGGTCCTTGATGGCCGACGTGGACCTCTCCAAGGGCTACTAATGTTCGATAAGTTCTGCGTCGTCTTGGCAAACTCTGTTTCAAGGAACTTCTTTGTCGTTTATAGCTTTTCGACAAAGTCCTTGGTGGCCATGAGCATTGCCATATCGATATCGAACTTGTACTTCTTTGCCTTAGCGTCACTACCAAATTGTCAAGGACTTTTTGATCAGCTGCTTGTGCTTCCCTTTGTGTGATTCTAGCCTTGGCAGCGTCAACCTCAGCTTTCCTGCCATCAAGGTGGTAGACATCCAAAAGAGCCGCCATAGACTCTAGGGGCAGATCGGCTTCCATGGCCGCCATTACATTCCGAAGCAGTTGGGTGTTGTGGAGAAGATTGGCTTTAGGCTTCATGACTTCATCAAAAAGCTTGTTCAGCTATTCCTGCATCCCAAGAGCTGAAGTCACCACAACCGATGCTTCCTTGGACACTTCCAAGATCCTCCTAACATTGGCTAGGTAATCATCCATGGCTATCACCTTCGGATCTTCAAGATCATCCAGAGTGAAACCCAGAAAGTTTGCTGGATTGGATGATGCCGGGGCAATGGCAGTGACGACAGGGGGAGGAGGCCTTGGTTGGGACGACAGTGGCAGAAGCTCTAAAGAGACAGGGAGATCAGCCAATATGTTGGCCACCTGAGCTGATGCGGTCGGCTGAAAATGAAACAGTGAAATAAGTTAGGCCGATATATAAGATCGATGCTTCGGAATCTTAAAAATTGCAACTTACCCCTTTAGTAGCTGGTCCATGTGGTGCGCTCTCACCACTCTGTTCCTGAGGCTTGGAGCCTCTCTTGGCAGGGGCCTTAGTAGACTTGGCCCTCTTCTTTTCTAAAAATTAGTTGACCAAGAGTTAGTACCTAGAACTATAAGAACAAAGCAGCAATCGATCAAGTTATACTTACTGGGTTGCTGTTTTTTCTCAATATCCAACAACGATGGGCTTTGGATGCCCAAGTTGCCGGAGGTATACCCTGTAAGGCTAGTCGATTGGTGTGGCCTTTTTCCTTGGCCACTCCTTGATTGACCAGAGATCGGCTTCTTGCCGGTAGCCTTGGTCTGCAAATGAGGGCAAAACCGATTAGAAAAAATTATTTGTCAGAGTAAAAATTATGGGTTAAAAGATTATTTTGGCCAGGTATTGATAATGGCTGATGGCGTCCTCTCTAGGAAAAGTGCCTTCGCAATAGAAGACCACCATGAGGTAAAGTGGCATGCCCAGCGGGTATTCAAGAAGAAATGTGGCAGATCTTCAATTTGAAATTCATTAGCTATTTCCAGAACAATATTAGCCACTGCAGCATTCCGTACTCTGGCTCTAGGTTAAAGTCGATCAAGAAGTTGAAGACAAGGGATATCTTGTCCAAAGCCCAGTTGCCAAGCATAAATGGAGGGATGATAAAATTCATTTGACGGGTGGAACATCCGATTTCTCGTATTGAAGCCAACATGGAGAATGCTTGGAGAAATAAAGACCTTATAAAGGTTCAACGTTTCTTCAGGCATCAAAGAGTTGTCAGCTTCTAGATGCAAAAAATGATGGCCAGGAAAAATTGGCTACCTCACTGTAACTAAAAAAATCTTGCTGCTTGAAATTCTCGCTGTTCAACAAAGGAAGAATGCCATGTATTTCTTTGAGCTGATAGGGGTAATCTTAGTCTCACTGCTAGAGCATATTATGAATCTCTCCCCATGAGATCGGCTTGCTCTAAATTGTGGGATTTCACCTTCTGGGGTGTCTTCCCGCGGGAATGCCATGTCCTCTGAAGGATTCAGACCAAAAGATCGGCTAAACAAGCAGTAAAGCTAGATCTGGATAAACCAAAGGGGTCTGCCCACATTGTCGACATAAAAACTAGCAAACCTTGTAAAAGGCCTACTCCTAATTACGTACATCATCTGGTATACTGCTCCCAAAAACATCTTTCCTAAGGCCAGCCGATGGCCCTCCACCAGTTGCTCTACCACTGTTTGGTACATATGTGTCAGCCCAAGAGAAGCACCATAGAAGAGAAACCGATCTAGCCAAAGGTTGAGAAAGCAGCATGTTTGTCATCTGACACCTGCCCATGAACTTTGTTATTGTTAGCGATGTACTTAGCCCACCCTTCTACTTTGGACTTGATGAATTTGTACTTGGGCTTGGCGCTAGAAGCCAATAGCTATTCTCCGTCTGGCCTCAAGCAACATAACTGAGCTACATCCAAGAGGGTTGGGCCGATGATACCAGTAGAGAACATAAAGGCGTTGAAAGAATCTAACCAGAAATAGCAAGCCGTGGCCACTAAGGGCTTATTGGCCTCTGGATCGGCTAAGCAAAGAGGGAGGCACTCGGCTATCCCTATTCTTTCCCACATTTCTCTCTTCTAGACCGCCACCCGATTGTACCAATTTTTTCATCCCTTGAGCGCTATCGGCTAGGCTCTGAAACTCTTACTCCAACCATCTATATTATAACCCAAAGCCAACAGAGGAAGACAAGGGATTTCTTCGTTTATAACCATATCGGAATTTAGGCTTCCTACTGGTCCTAGGTAAAATTGATCTTTGTTGTCAGGAATCAGGACAGATACTTGAGAAGGATCTTTCTTGCCACTTTGTTCCTAGTGTAATTGCTCCGCTGGTCCTTCTTTCTGTGATTCAAGTTAATATGCATGAATAGGAAAGATTTGGGTTTCATGTAGATGAGAGATATCATCGAATTCTACATATCTTATTTAATCGAATAACTAATTCATATCAAGGATCATTAACAAGGGTAAGCTAGTTTAAGGAGAGGTATGGGATATGTTAGAAAAGAAAGGATATATATAAGCAACTAGAGTTATTTGGGGAGAACTGAATGTTGTCATCAAGGGATTAGTAGAGATATGTCATTTTGGGCTGACTTCAAGAAGCATAAGTAGGAGGTAGCTGAAGTCAAGGTGTTTGACTTTTCATCGATTAAGGAATAAATGGATGATTTATCGGGAATGGTTAAAGATGAAAATTGAGGGTTTAGAACATGATCTTTTACCACTCACATGAAAAAGATTAAGATAAGATATATTTTGATGAGAGTTAAGTTAAGGTTATAAGACAATATTCCGTTCATTAAAATATCATTTCAAGGTTTGTTATTAAGTAGTTGCTAGTTAGTTTATAAGGCAAAATTTCGTTCCTTAAAAATTTAGTTTATATTATTATTATCATTTTCAAGGATCATCTCATTGTGAACTATAACCAAGAGGTTGTACATTTGTGAGGGTAATCCAAATAACAATATAAAGCATTTTACATTCAAAAGTTCAAAAGAACATTAGATACAATCCTGATTAATATACACAGAGTTATAGGGTTCCCAGCTACTAGCATATCCTATATCGTCTAGTTTTACATACTTTAAGGATACACGTTGGCATAGGTTATCTAATTATTGTTCTTACTAGGAAAAGCTTCAATTTTAGTTTAAGGTTCCCATTCGGATTCTGAGGTACGAGATGAATCATCTAGTTTTACATACTTTAAGGATACACGACCCTTGCATGATGGATCGGTGGAGAGGGTGGAGTCTCTATGATGCAGCTGCTTTCCAAGCTTGATGGTAGTGGTTGAGAATTCCGTGCGCCAGCTGGCTGGAAACGTTGTAAGTACTCTTAACGATTGCCTGTTCGACGGCGCCTTAGTCCAGTTGTTGATGAAGGATCTTAGGATCTTGTATGAGTATCATACACATGAACGTAAGAGTTCATGTAAATTCTATGAGCTTTACACACTCAGCGAAGAAGTTTGTGTCCCATTTCTTGGATAGCGTTTAATCTGGTATCATCATGATGCTTTGTGTAGTGATGTAGAACTTAACTTTCTAGTTGAGTGCTGACATGTCCTCTAACTTTATATCCAATTTTATGGCCTAACTGGATCTGCCTGGTGTCATAGACAGGTGCATGATTTCCATGTCTAAGGCTCATAGTTAATTCTTTCACAATATCGGTCCAGATTGTTCGGTTGTTCATCTAGAATCATTTTTACAAAAAAGAGGTTATAATGATAATTTAGATAAGAAATAGATTTAAAATGAGAGGAAAAGAGTTACCATAATCACAAAATAAATTTCACAGATTCGCCAATGGCTCTGGGCAATCCACAAATTCGCTGACGGCTCCTAGCAATCCATTTTTTTTAAAAAACAAAAAAACTGAAATTACACAAGCACATTTTTAAATAAATCCCCCTAGAAAAAACGAAAATATGTTAGTGTCCTCATATCTTTTTTCTGTAGGTAACCATTGGACCAAATTTCGCACTGCACACAGAGGACTTGTGGTGCTGCAAATTCGCCGATGACTCCTGACTAGCATATTTTTGAAAAAAAAAACCTGAGAAAAAATGAATCCCCGTTTTCATCGCCATACCCTTTTTTAAAGAAATATCCATCGGACCAAAATTTTCATACTTCAAACGGTGTAGCATCACTCGACCAAATTTTTCACGGTGCAGCGTAGCGCGCTGGCTACCTTTTTTCATAAATGACCGTCGGACCAAATTTCGCACTGCACAGCGTCACGCGACCGAAATATTCATCGGACTAAATTTCGCACGGTACAGCGTCACATGATTAAATTTCACACGACGCAGTGTAGTGCGCGACAGTGGGTAGTAACCGTGAGAAGCAAATATTCTCGTGTTTTGATTCGCAAGCAAAGCCCAAGTAGGTATTCCATGCCGCCGCTTGGGGTTCGTAGCGCTTTTGCTCTGGTGCAAGGGAGGGATCTCTTTGCAGGGGAGCAATTCCTGCCTTCGCAGGTGCAGCGGACATCACCTGGTTCGCACGTGCTAGTTCCGACGAGAAGCAAAGATTATCGAGTTTTGCTTCGCAAGCAAGCCCAAGTAGTAATCCTTGCCGCCGCTCGGGGTTCGTAGCGCTTGCTCTGGTGCAAGGGAGGGATCTCTTTGCAGGGGAGCAATTCGTGCCTTCGCAGGTGCAGCGACAGCAGCGTTGCCAAGACGTCACCTGGTCCGTTCTTTTCTTCGGCATTCGGCAACGGCGTGGTGCTCTTTCTGTACGGCGCCTGGACTGCCGCAACGCGATTTGCAGTGCAGACGATCCGCACTAGTTTTGTGTATTCACTCAAGGCATTTGGGTAGATCTTTGCGTTAGTTTGCTTCGTCACACCACCACCAAAACACTCGAAAGAACACGACCACTCGAGACACAGACGCACACCCACCCAGTCTTTTCTCACATCCACTTGTAACTCTGAGATCTCAGCCAAGCACACACCACCACCATGGCGGAGGCTGTTGTGGGAGTGCTGATAGGCAAGCTCGGTGAGGCCTTGGCGAATGAGGCAGCAACCATTGGTGCATCGCTACTCTGCAAGGAAGCGTCTGCCCTCAAGGGTCTCTTTGGCGAGATCTGCGAGGCCAAGGAGGAGCTGGAGAGCATGCAGGCATTCCTTAATGGAGCTGAGCGGTTCAAGGACACCGACGAGACTACTGGCATCTTTGTCAAGAAGATCCGGGGCCTAGCTTTTGAGATTGAGGATGTTGTCGACGAGTTCACCTACAAGCTGGAGGACAAGCATGGGTGTTTCACTTCCAAGATGAAGAAGAGGATCAAGCATGTCAAGACTCAAGACATGGTGTCGTCTGGCGCACAAGCTGCAAGACATCAAGCTGAGGCTTCAAGGTGCTGCTAGGAGAAAGGACCTCTATGACATGAGCGGCATTGAAAAAGAGAGTGGGAGCAGTGGCGGCCCTAGATCTGCTGATCATTCTTTGGATTCTGCGAGGGAAGAGGATCTTGTGTGCATTAAGAAGAACAAGGACATGCTGATGCATTGGCTCACAGCTGATTTCAAACAAGGGGTCAAAATTGCAACAATTTGGGGAATGGGAGGTGTTGGTAAGACCACTTTGACTTCTCAGATGTTCAAGACGGCAAAAATGGGCTTTGATATTTCTGCATGGGTAACTGTGTCAACAAGTATCCAAGTTGAAGACATGTTGGAAAAGATCGCCAGAGGATTTGGTATCCCAATTGATGCTGCCAACTCTGAGAAGGGAAGTATGCTTGAGATCATCCATAACTATCTGCGAGGTAAAAGCTATCTTTTAATTCTGGATGATGTTTGGAATGTGGACGTTTGGTTTAAGATAAGGAATGCATTTCCTAGAGAAAGCATTGGTCGATTTGTTATCACCACTAGAATTCAGGAGGTAGCATTGCTGGCAACTGAAAATTGTAAAATGGAACTGGCACCATTAGAAGCACAGTATTCGTGGCAGTTATTTTGCAATGAAGCCTTTTGGAAAAATGAGAACAAAACATGCCCAGAGGGACTAGAGAATTTAGCTCAAATGTTTGTGAATAAGTGTGGTGGCTTTCCCATTGCTATTGCCTGCATAGGTCGCCTATTGTCCTGCAAACAGCCAACTTACCCTGAATGGGAAAATGTATACAAGGAGCTAGAGTTGCAGCTCACTAATACTGCGATCCTTGATGTTAATATTGTTCTGAAAGTCAGCTTGGATGATCTTCCACATGATTTGAAGAACTGTTTTTTGCACTGCACAATATTTCCGGAGTATTATTCGTTTGGAAGGAAAAGGCTAATCAGGCATTGGATCGCAGCCGGCTTCATTAAAGAAACAGGGACCAAAACAGTGGAGGAAGTGGCAGAGGGCTACTTAAATGAACTTGTAAATAGAAGCCTGCTGCAAGTGGTCGACCGGAATTCATTTGGTCGAGTAAAGAAATGTCGAATGCACGACATTATCCGTCTTCTTGCTCTTGCTAAGTCAAATGAGGAATGCTTCTGTCAAGTTTACAATGGCTCAGGTACAATTTCCACGGAGAGCATGCGTCGCTTATCAATCGACAGTGCAAGCATCGAGCAATTGACTCGACCGAGTGCACCTAATCTCCGCTCTCTGTATGTTTTTGGCAGAAATCTGAGAATTGATTTACTAGAGGCTTTCCTCAAATCTTTCAACTTGCTGTCTACATTAGATCTGCAAGGTGTTCTAATCAATAGACTACCAAAGGTGGTCTTCAACTTGTTTAATCTACGTTTTCTGGGTCTTCGGGGAACTCATATTGAATATCTCCCGAAAGAAATAGGAAGGTTACAGAACTTGCAAGTCCTGGATGCTTGGGACAGTAAGCTATCGGCTCTTCCAGTGGAAGTAGTCACACTTCGGAAATTGAAATACTTATATGTGGCTACTATTCCAGAGGGAGCTGGCGATAGAGTAGTACTCTCTTTTGATGGGATACGGGTGCCTGAGGGTATAAGAAACCTCACTGACTTGCTGGCCCTCCAACATATTGAAGCTAACAGTGAGATTTTGTGTCATCTTGGATGCTTAACCAAGTTAAGAACTTTTAGTATCACTAAGGTTAGGAGTGAACATTGTGCTGATTTGTGCTGTGCGATCAAGAAAATGGTTCGTCTTGTTCATGTTACAATCGATGCAATTGATCAGAAGGAAGTGCTGCAGCTAGAAGCACTTTGTTTACCTCCAACTATTTCAACAGTTGAATTGTCAGCGCGGATAGACAATGAATTTCTATCCCAGTTCATCTCATCCAGTTCAAAGCTTATTAACCTCATCCAATTATATTTGAGCTTCTCCAAACTCGATGAAGACTCTTTTGCTTGCCTCTTGGGTTTGAATAGCTTACTTGAGCTCCAGCTTTGCAAGGCTTATGAAGGAAAGGAGATGCACTTCCATGCCACCTCGCTTCCGAAACACAAATCACTAACAATATGGGATGCTCCAAACCTTAACAAAGTTGCAATCGAGCAAGGTGCGATGCAAAATCTCACTCAGCTATGGCTCACGGACTGTCCAGAATTGAAGGATCTTCCTTGTGGCATCGAGCACCTTGGAACCCTCGAGTACCTACGCCTGCAAGAAATTTCCAATGAGCTCAGAAGGAAGCTCCAGCAAAAAGGAGAACCACATGAACACAATGAAGATCGGATGAAAATCAACCACGTCAAATGGGTAAAAATTATTTAGGAGTGATTAAGAGGATCGTATGGGATCGGACCTTGGTGACTGCCGGCAGGGTTGCTACTAACAGAGGTAAGAGTTTTGTTGTTTTGTTGCCATGTAATGTCTTTTACCCGATGACGTTGTGTCTTCTTGTTTGTAAAAAAATGTGATGCACTTCATTCTTTTTTAAGTCAGCATTCACCATATTAGTGCATTATCTTCTTATTTCTTGAAAGAACTAAAAAATATCGGGTGTGTCTAGGAATCACTCGGATATTTTTTTCCAAAAAAATTAGCCAAATTTTCGGATGTTGTACGTATTGGAAAAAAATATTGTATACGTAGGAAAAATATGGATGCTACATTTTTTCAACGTGTGCAACATTTTCCTTCGACAACAGTAGAAATGCGGCACATTAAATAGATGTTGCAAGCGTTGAAAAAAAATATTGCACGCGTCGGAAAAAATGTTGCAAGAGTTGAACAAAAATGTTGCAAGAGATTCCCAAATTTAGGTGATTTTAGTAAATAAAACATCCGGATGATGTTTATCAAAACCCAAAAATATTTACTTGTAAATGAAACCATCAACTGTTCATGGTTTTGATTTTAATTTGGTATATAGCTATTTACACCTGAGGAATGAACACATGTTTTATGAGGTGCACGTGCAATGCTAGTTTGCGCGGTGCTGTTCTGGTAACTGCTGCATGGTGCAAAACAAATTGAGACGCATATATTTTGTGCTTTGCAGAGGCGCAAGTGGAACTACTGCTGGCCGAAGTCGCCCGAAGCTCCAGCAATTACTATGTGCCCAAGGGAGACTTGAGATTATTATTCAGTGGTTTCACCCTTGTCATCACCGATTTCTAACTCCGTCCAAATGCTATGGAAGTAGAAACTTCATTTTCTTTCTTTGAAGCGGGAAGGAGAAATATGTTCAGATACAGCCATATGCGAAAACAAGCAGAACCACTCCAGCAGAAATTGTATTCAACTTAATTACAAGCGAGGAGCATGTGAATTGTGGGGGGCATGAGGAGCCTGGCATCCGTGTATTTTGAAATCAACCAACTTTTATAAATCCAACTGAGAGTGGAGAGCACACTCTTCGTCTAGTTTGAAGTTTGAATACATCGATCGTGCTGCATTATGGATTTTACTGGGTAATACTGACTTCTCTGTGTTTGCACCAGTTTTTGGAAAATACGAGAAGGCGGCAAGATCGCACCAGTTTGGGTGGCGTACGGACTGCCTTTGGAAAGTTTGGATAAGGTGTGACAAATTTGGAAGCAGAGTCCAATTAGGAAACTATAGCCGATTCGAATTATGGTATCGTGTTGGATCCGGACTCTGATCGGCTGATGAGTATATAAGGCGTACCAAGGCTGCTTGAAGGGGGACAACACACAACAATCAACGCATCTACTAGTTTTTGCTTTCTGTAGTTCTTAGCCTTTTAGCATTGTAATCTTTCCTCTGTAAGTCAATATCGATCAAATAAAGTTGCGCATCGCCGATTGTTTGATCGTCATTGATTCCTCAGGTTTGATTTATTCTGTCTTGTTGCGCATCGCCTTTTCAGAATCGATCTGCCTTTTTACCCTCGGATTAGTCTTAATCAACTAATCTAGTTATCCTTTTAAATCGGCTTTCTAGCTGATTCTTGTTTTAGCCGATTCGTTCCCGGGATCGGCTTGATTGAATTTTACATTATCCTCCTTATCGATTGCAGGGTCAAATCGATTGGCACGCTCACGCCTACACACTTGAACCCGGTGTTCGTCCGGTGTGTTGAGGCTGAAAACCCTCCGTCAAGTTTTTGGTGTCAACACATTTTTAGCACGCCCGGTGGGACTACGAAGATCAGAAAGATGACTGCAGGCAAATCCACCGCACCAGCCGACGTGAGTGCTGAGGCCATAATCGTCCCTACTTTGGACGATTTAACTCCAGAGCAACGCAAAGAAATCGAAGATCGAAAAGCTGCCTTGGAGGAGTTGATGCTGGGTTGCTATCAAAAAACCCGACGAGGAGTCACGCAGAAGATGGCGCTTCCAACACTGAATCCGCTTGGCGAGGCTGGCGTCGCATCAACTCCGGTAAGCCAATATATGCCAGCTCAAGCTGAGTTATCTGCTATGATTGAACAATCAGTGCATCATGCATTAATTAATCAGTCATCGGCTTTGGTTACGACCTTGAAGCCGATGATAGAAAACAGCGTAAAAACAATTGCACAAGAGTTGGCTACATCCGGAGGATTAATGGACCCATTGCAGCCACTTCCCACGTATCCTGTATATTCCGTGGCTACAAACACCAACACGGTCGAGGCGTCGGCACCAGTACCTTCACTAATGCCGACCCAGCTAACCGTATTGGCTCCAAATCCTCGCCCAGTCGCGCATTACCATGCATATACCGTCGCTGCGAAGACAGATCCATCGGCGTCAGGTGTTTCCTACACTCCATCGGCTCCTCAGCCGATAGAGTTAGATAAAAATTGTAAACCTCAAGGGTCGTTTCAAGTTAGAAATCCGGCCCCATATAAAGTGATTACATACACAGATCCGTTCGTCCCATTGCCTGAGGTTACGGCTGCCAGAACCGACGGGTATGAAGCATGGCAACAACAGTACCCGCCGGGTAGAACAAGCCGACCAGCCGAGTTTGCACTCGGGGGGCAGGATACAACTCATCGCAATTGGCCAAACCCTGGTGGTCTGTCGGCCAATAGCATCAATTAGGCCGATCAGATTTCCACAGTATTAAGAGACTAGTTTGGTTTACAGCCCAAAGGGAAAACGATCGGCTATAGAAAACCATACCCAGACTATATTGATCACATGCCATATCCCCATAACTTCAGAATTCCCGATTTTGCAAAATTTTCAGGGGATGATTCAATCACTACTTTAGAGCATGTTGGAAGATTTATCGCTCAATGCGGTGAAGCGGCTCAATCCGATGGGCTAAAGATTAGGCTTTTTCCCTTGTCTTTATCAGGGACTGCTTTCACCTGGTTCACTAATCTACCCCCAAATTCGGTCCACTTCTAGAACGATTTAGAAAGCCGATTTCATGAATACTTTTTCTCTGGTAGCTTAGAACTAAGAATTTCAGACTTGAGTGATGTCCGGCAAAAGTTCGGAGAATCGACTTTTGATTATATCAGGAGGTTTAGGGAAGTGCGAGATCGGTGCTTCAGTGTGGTATTACCTGATAATCAACTAGCTGATTTAGCATTCCAAGGGTTGATTCCCCCACTTAAAGAAAGACTTGCTGGACAAGAATTTACTGACTTAAGTCACCTGCTTCATCGTGTATCGGCACAAGAAAGCCGATATTTGAATAAAGAATTCAAAGATAAACTTAGATTAAACAATGGCAAAGATAAGGCTAAAGTGAACATGGTCGAGTATAGTTCAAGTGAAACTTCTGAAGATGAAGCAGACGTAAACATAGCCGAATGGATAAAAGGTTCTAAAAAACCGCTTGTCTGTTCGTGGCTCAAGCCGACTAGGAGTAAGTCGGAAGTTAAATACGCTTTTGACGTGTCCAAGTGTGACCGCATATTCGACATGTTGTTACAAGAAAAACTGATACGACTACCTGAAGGGCATACCATACCTTCTGCCGATGAAATTAAGAAGCGGCGATACTGTAAGTGGCATCATTCCTTTTCTCATAACACTAACGACTGCAATATCTTTCGGCAACAGATACAGTCGGCTATTGAAGATGGTCGGCTCAAGTTTGCAGAGGAGCCAGCCATGGAAGTCGATGTCAATCCCTTCCCAATCAACATGGTTCAATGCTCCGGCAAAGGAAAACAGATTGTCGACGAAAGACCCATAGCAACACGGCAAGTCGACATAGAATCAAGCTCTAAAAGAGAGACACTCAAGATAACGATCGGCTCTCTTCAAATTGAAGCCGATCGAGACGGGAAGAACTCGAGAACAGTAAAGCCAAAAGGGGAACTACAAGTTGGGCGATGGTACAAAGCCGAGAGGTCTCCACCCCGGAAACCGGCATTCAAACCTAGGCCAACTTTCTCGCAGTTTCTTGAGAAGTATGAAAGGATGAGCCATCGGCAAAAACAGCAGTCTCGTCAAGCAAGCGAACCGTATCGGCCAAACAATGCGTTTCGGCCAAATAATTTGCGTCGGCCAAACAACGCGGAAAGAGCTCATGAAAGATGTCCTTTTTGGCAATTCTGCTGGGAAAAGGGTATGGTACTACCATCCTCAAGGGCATGCCCCATGGAACATTACCCGCAAAGAAGTTGGCCAAGGCAATCGGTAAAAGAGCGCCTATTTAGGCCAACACCAGATCAAGATGAGTCAGGGCATAAGAGGCCGATAAAAGAAAGGCTAGGTGCACTGAACCGAGACAAGGAAGAACCTGCTGAAAACTTGGTTGGTAAAATCCGCAAGCCAGTCGAACCTAAGCCTAGATGGTGCCCGACTGGACTCAGCCGATCACAACGCAGACAGCTTCAACGCCTAAGGACACAAGAAATAAGAGAGGCAGAGGAAGAAAAACAGCGAGATCAAGCTTTTAATGAATTGCGGCCTGTGAAGCTAGTCACAAAAGAGTGGAGGAAAAAACAACAATCCGATGATGAATCAGATTCCTCGGACGATTTAATGTCACCAATGATTCGAGATGGTACTCCTCCTATGGATATCAATATGATATTCACCTTACCAGCTGAATTCAGAATTAAAACTGAATCGGCTAAAGATACATTTGCTCAACTGAGCTTGGGTGCACAAGATGCAGTGTTTGAGAAGCCGCAAGATCCTCATCGGCATCTAAAGCCATTGTACTTGAAAGGCTACATCAATGGAAAGCCAATATCTAGGATGCTTGTGGATGGAGGGGCTAGTGTGAATTTAATGCCACTCTCCACTTGTAAGAAGTTGGGCAAAACCGATGAAGACCTGATCAAGACAAATATGGTGCTAAATGACTTCACAGGTGATCCCACTGAAGCGAAAGGAGTGTTGGTCACAGAGTTGATCGTCGGCCGAAAAACTTTGCCGACCGCGTTTTTTGTGATTGAGGCCAAAGGGAATTACAGCGTACTTCTTGGGCGAGATTGGATACATACCAATTGCTGTATCCCCTCAACAATGCACCAACTTCTCGTGCAATGGGACGGAGATGAAGTTGAAGTTGTCTCAGCCGATACATCGGCTCATATTGCCATGGCCAGTTCTGATGCAAATTGGTCGCATGAAGAAGCAGAATGCATATCAGGTAAGGCACTAGACAATTGCGACTTCATATGCATCGGGAAATCAGGTTTTACGCCGATCAGTGTCAGGCCGGGCACGTTTGATCGGGCGAACGAAGTCTTGAGAAGATGGAGTCAAAAATGATCCAAATTCTACAAGACAAAGCAAGGAACTATCGGCATATGATAAGTTCGTGTGAAGCCATTGAAGACTTCCAAAGTGAAAAATTGGGTCAAGGTTTTACTTCTGCCGATATGCTCGAAGAAGTCGATATAGGAGAAGGTGATAGAAAAATGCCAAGTTTTGTAAGTGTGAATTTAGATCTAGAATACAAAAATAAGTTGGTTAAAATACTTAGAGAATACAGGGATTGCTTTGCCTGGGAATACTATGAGATGCTTGGATTAAGCCGACAGTTAGTGGAACATCGGCTGCCTATCAAACCAGGTTATCGGCCGTATAAACAGCCACCTCGACGTTTTAATCCAGAATTGTACGATATGATAAAAGAAGAAATTGAAAGGTTGCTAGAGGCCAAATTCATAAGGCCTTGCCGATATGCTGAGTGGGTATCCAACATTGTTGCCGTCATGAAAAAGAACGGTAAGCTTCGAGTATGTGTCGATTTCAGAGATTTGAATAAAGCCACGTCAAAGGATGAATATCCAATGCCTATAGCCGATATGCTTATCGATGCTGCCTCAGGTAATAAGATTATCAGTTTTCTTGATGGGAATGCTGGATATAACCAGATATTCATGGCGGAAGCCGATATCCCCAAAATTGCCTTTAGATGCCCTGGCGCGATAGGGTTGTATGAATGGCCAGTAATGACATTCGGCTTAAAAAATACAGGTGCCACTTATCAACGCGCCATGAACTTGATCTTCCATAATCTAATCGGCCACATTGTTGAAATATACATCGACGATGTAGTAGTGAAGTCTAAAGATGACTGGCAGCACTTAGCCGATTTAGAAAAAGTATTCAAGAACACTAGGGCTCATGGGTTAAAGATGAATCCCTTGAAATGTGCGTTTGGTGTGTTGGCTGGTCAGTTCCTCGGTTTCATGGTTCATCAGAGAAGTATTGAAGTCAACAGGACGAGGTCAAGGCCATAGTAGACACTAAGCGCCGACATGCAAGAACGAGATTCTGGTGATCGGCCAAATCAATTATTTAAGATGATTTATTTCAAATCATGCGGTAGAATTCAAGCCTTTACGCCATTACTAAAATTAAAGGATAATGAGAATTTCGTATGGGGAGCCGATCAGCAAAAGGCTTTTGATGACATCAAAAAATACTTGGCATCACCACCAGTCCTGGCCGCACCACAGAAGGGGATTCCCTTCAAGTTGTATGTGTCGGCTGAAAAAGAAACTATCGGGGCCGTGTTAGCGCAAGAGGTCGATGGCAAAGAGCGCGTAATATTTTATCTAAGCCGACGACTCTTGGAAGCTGAGACCATGTACCCTTCTATAGAAAAACTATGTTTATCATTATATTTCGCCTGCACCAAGTTAAGGCATTACATATTGGCATCGACTTGTATAATAGTATGCAAAACCGATATCATCAAATATATCCTATCTGCGCCAATTTTGAGAGGACGACTTGGGAAATGGGCGTACGCCTTAACCGAGTTCGATCTGCAATATGAATCGGCTAAAGCTGTTAAAGGCCAAGCAGTAGCCGATTTCATTACAGGACATGATACCATGGCAGGAATAGTCGATGTGGCTCCTTGGCAGCTATATTTTGACAGATCGGTTTGCCAGGAAGGGAGCGGAATAGGAGTTGTGTTGATTTCGCCAAAAGGGTATAGTACTGAGTTCGCATATCGGCTCAATAGCCGATGTTCTAATAACCAAGCTGAGTATGAAGCATTACTTAAGGGACTCTAATTGTTGGAAAGTATCGGAGTGAGTAATGTGGAGGCCTACGGTGATTCATTGCTGGTGGTACAACAAATTAAAGGAGAATTTAGATGCAACGATGAGGTGTTATCAAAGTATCTGGAGCATTGCCTTGAAGTTATAGACACCTTTACATTGTTTCGTATTGGCCATGTACCTAGAGAAATGAATGATAAAGCCAATATGTTAGCTCAAACAGCGCCAAAGGCTCACGTGGAATACAAATAGATAAGAAACGTTTGACTTAGTTGACAAAGCAGTATTGTGCGTTGACGTTACCGATTGGAGAACCGAAATAAAAGCCTACTTGATGGACCCATCCAAGCCCACCACTCGCAAGATTCGGCGAGAAGCTTTGAAATATGTTATGTTGGAAGAGAGCTATACTATCGGACATTGGAAGGATTGCTTCATGGTGTTTAGGCGATGAAGAAGCAAAGGTAGCCATGGGTGAGGTTCACGAAGGAATTTATACAGCGCATCAATCGGCTCACAAAATGAAATGGATCTTAAGACGAGCAACCGGTATTTTTGGCGGCGATGTTGAGGATTGCTTCAAGTATTATAAAGGATGCCAAAGTTGTCAAAAGTTTGGGAATGTGCAACTTCGCACCGACATCGACTTTATACCCGATTATTAAGCCATGGCCGTTCAGGGATGGGGATAGACATAATCGGCCAAATATTCCCAAAGATCAAGTAAAGGCCACAAGTTCATCCTCGCAGCCACAGATTATTTTTCAAAATGGGTTGAAGTCGTTCCGCTCAAAAAAGTCACCAGTGTAGAAGCTATCGGCTTTGTTAATGAACACATTATCCATCGATTCGGTATCCCTCAGACTATCACGACCGATCAAGGGACCGTGTTCATGTCTAACAATTTTAAAAGCTTCACAGAGAGCCTGGGTATCAAACTACTTAATTCATCGCCATATTACGCTCAGGCCAATGGACAAGCCGAGTCGTCTAACAAAACTTTGATCAAGCTAATCAAAAGAAAAATTGATGAAAAGCCCCAAACTTGGCACTCTACACTATCGGAGTCTTTGTGGGCTTATCGGCTAGCGTTTCATGGAACGACTAAATTATCACCATATCAGTTGGTATATGGTCAAGAGGCCATGTTGCCCGTAGAAATAAATATTGAATCTATGCGAGTAGCTAGGCAAAATAATCTATCAGCCGATAAATACAAAGAATTGATGTTGTACAATTTGGACGACTTGGCGGAGCTAAGGCTGATTACGTTAAATCGGCTTAAGAAGAATAAAGAAAAAGTGGCAAGAGCCTATAACAAAAAGGTCGTGCCAAAGTCCTTCAGCGAAGCCGATTTAGTTTGGAAAACAATATTGCCGATCGGTTCTAAAGATAATTGATTCGGCAAATGGTTACCTACCTGGGAAGGACCATATAAAGTAAATCGCCTTGTTGGCCGAAATGCGTATATACTCGAAACACTGGAAGGTACTGTGTTACCAAAAGCGATCAATGGAAAATATCTGAAGAAATACTATCCTAGCATTTGGATCGGTGCATAATTAAAAATAATCATAGAATGCTGAAATAAATCGGTTAAACAGCCGATTTGACAAATAAGTACAAGCGGTTAAAACAACCGATTAAGTGTATCACAAAAGTCTGGCAAAGATGCAACACAACCTTAACAACATTAACAAGTTCACAATCCGAACCCTGGGATTCTAGCACTGAGACCAGATAGCGCAGCAGCAGCCTTGCCCAAAGTTTCTGTGATGCCATAGACAAGATCTTCATCGGCTTTAGCATCCCCAGGAACCAAAACAATCTTGGCCGATTGATCCTTAACCCGTGCAACAACTTGGCCAACATTAATTTTCTGGTCTTTCAAGGTTTGGGCCATTGCACTAGTGTTAGCAAGATGGTCAGCCAGTTGCTGGTTCACTTTAGCCAATTCCTCCTCAAGCTGCTTTTTAGTCGACTCCAGTTCTTGAGCAGAAGACTTAGCAGCCATAAACGACGCTGCAGTATCATCATACTTCCTTTTTTCGGCTTTTGCTTCGGCAATCAACTTGTTCAAAAGGTGTTGATCGGCTTCTTGGGCCTGGCGCTGAGCTATTCTGGAGTTGGCCGCATCAACTTCCGCTTTCTTCTCGTCTAAGTGGCACACATTTAGAAGAGCGCTCATAACTGCGGCTGGAAGATCAGCTACAACTGCGGCCATTGCGTCGCGGATAGGTTGGCAATTGGCTAGAATAGAGGCTTCAGGCTGAGTTATCTCAAAAAATAGCCGATTCAATTTTTCCTGCATGTTGGGAGCCGACTTGACCACTGAAGCCGATGCCTTCATGGAAACATCTATAATATTGCGGATATCTTGGGGGTAGTTGTCTGTCGCCATCACCTCTGGGTCAATCAACTCGTCCAGGGTGAATCCAAGAAGACTGGACAAGTCGTCCGGAGCAGCATTGGGTGTGAGGGTGGCCGATGGGGCAGGCAACAGAGGAGCCGGAGGCTGTGAGGTTACAGGCGGCTGAGTCGATGTCCCTTAGAGTTCAGCTAGAATGCCGGCCACCTGAACTGATGCTGTCGGCTGAAAAGGAAGTAACACGAGATCAATAACACAAAGGGCTGGTAACCCTTAAAAACATGAGAGAAATAATACTTACTTCACTGAAAGCCGACGAGCGAGGTGAGCTTTCAGCGGTTTGTTCTTTGCGCTTTGGGTGTTTGCTGGTTGGAACCTTGGTAGATTTGGATTTTTCTGAAAAAACAAAACCACAGGATAAACAAGGATGTAAGCGAAAAATATTTATCGGCCGCAATGAAATACTTACTGGGTTTTCTCTCCTTCTCGATCTCTGATAATGACGGGCTTTTTACTCCTAGATTACCAGAGGTATAGCCTGTCAGGCCTGTCGACTGGTGAGGTCGTTTTCCTTTAGGCCCACCAGCCGATGGGTTGGTAACAACCTTGTCCCCTGCAGCAGCATCCTGTAGGGAGCAAAGTGTGTAAATGTTTGAAAGATAGAAGCAAAACAAAATCTGAGGACATAGAAAATTCTTTGAAATAAGCCGATACCTCTACGGCTACGGACAAGTTAGTATAACCCGACGAGTTGAAAGAATCCGAGCTGTCTTCGCTCGAACTGCTGCTGCTAGAAGGGACTACCGTCGGCTCATGGAAGTCTGGTAAGAATTTCTCTATAACAGCCGATGGTGCGCGATCCAGATAAAGGGCTTCTGATATAGGTGCCCACCAAGTCGAAAAATGACCGGCTCGGCAGGAGTTTAAGAAGAAGTGTGGCAGGTGGGTGACTTGAAGCTCATCGGCTATTATTAAAAGAAGTTTTGCTTGAACGGTATTCTTTACCTTGGATCTTGGTTGAAGACGATCCAAGAGAGGGAGACTAGGTATTACCTGGCCAAAACCCAATTGGCGGGCATATACAGAAGGGTGGTAGAACTCGTATGAAGGCTGGAAAATCCTATTACGGGAGTTCAGGCCGACGTAGAAGATGCAAGGAGAGATAAAAATCCGATACAATTCTATGGTTGATGCTGGCATTGAAGAACTATCAGCATCCAAGGAAAGGAAGGAAGGCCATCGAAAATCGACCGCATTGCTGTAAGGGAAAAAGTCTTGTTGGCTGAAAATACTGTTGTCCAAATTTAGGAAGAATGACAAGTATTTCTTGAAATCGGCCGGGGTAATTTTTGTATTACCACTAGAACACATCACCAGCCTCTCTCCGCAGGACCGACCGCTCAGATTGCGGGGTAGTGCCTTCAGGGTAATCTTCGCGGGGGAAGGCCGAATCTTTCAAGGGTTCGGAGATGAATGATCGGCTGAACATGCTATAAAGCCAGAGCTGGACAAGCCACAACGGACCACCTATGTTGCCAACGATAAACTGAGCGAAACCAGAAAAAAGCCGACTTCTGATAACATGCATCATCTGATACACGGCTCCAAGAAGCATCTTGCCAAGCGCGAGCCGACGACCTTCGACTGGTTGCTCTGCCACATATTGATATACTTGGGTTGACCCAAGAGAAGCTCCACAGAAGAGAAATCGATCCAGCCACAGGTTCAAAAAAGCTGCATGTTCTTCATCCAATACAAGCCCATTGACCTTGTTATTATGCTTGATATATTTGAACCATCCCTCACCCTTTGATCGGATCAACTTGTATCTTGACTTGCCGCTGAAAGCCGATATTTGGTCTCCATCTGGTCTAAGGCAACAAAGTTCGGCTATGTCTAAGAGGGTTGGGCGATGGGGCGATCCGAAAAGGAAAGCATTAAGAGTGTCCGACCAAAAATAATGGTGTCGTGGCCACCAAGGGCTCATTGGCTTGTGGATTTGCAAGACTTAGTGGAAGACACTCAGCTATGCCTATGTTTTCCCATTCAGACCTCTTTTGGGCCGATACTCGGATGTACCAGCTTCTCCAACCTTTGAGAGCCGTCGGCCAAGCTCTAAAGTTTTTTCCCCATTCTGTTATGTTATAGCCTTTAGCCGATAAAGGGAGTCTAGGAATTTCCTTGTTAATAACCGTATCAGCAGTCATATTTCCTATTGGCCCTAGATAGTATTGATCTTCGCTTTCAGGAATCGGAATCAGTACCTGAGAAGGATCCATTCAGCCGATTGAGGGAAAAGAGGCCTGGTTGCTGGTGCAGAAGAGTTTGGAGTAGAGGAGCCGATCGAGAAGTGAAAGCCGATTGCAGGAGGTTCGAGAGCAGGAAAGCGTGAAAATGACCGTGGGGGTCCCGCGTATATATAGCACGGTAAAAAGTGAAAACGGCGGGAATAGTTATCGAGGCGGCATGGGGAGTTACGATGCACTGAAGTTTGTACGGCGCAATTAATGCAGCAGTTGCTGGAACAGTTCTTTTACCAGCAAAGAATGAGCCGATGGATAATGAAGTTGACGGATGAAGAAACCAGATTTTTGAAAGACAACAAGTTATCTTCCAAAAATGGGGGGCATATGTTTGCACCAGTTTTTGGAAAATACGAGAAGGCGGCAAGATCGCACGAGTTTGGGTGGCGTACGGACTGCCTTTGGAAAGTTTGGATAAGGTGTGACAAATTTGGAAGCAGAGTCCAATTAGGAAACTATAACCGATTCGGATTATGGTATCGTGTTGGATCCGGACTCTGATCGGCTGATGAGTATATAAAGCGTGTACAAGGTCGCTTGAAGGGGACAACACACAACAATCAACGCATCTACTAGTTTTTGCTTTCTGTAGTTCTTAGCCTTTAGCATTGTAATCTTTCCTCTGTAAGTTAATATCGATCAAATAAAGTTGCGCATCGCCGATTGTTTGATCGTCATTGATTCTTCAGGTTTGATTTATTCTGTCTTGTTACGCATCGCCTTTTCAGAATCGATCGCCTTTTACCCTCGGATTAGTCTTAATCGACTAATCTAGTTATCCTTTAAATCGGCTTTCTGGCTGATTCTTGTTTTAGCCGATTCGTTCTCGGGATCGGCTTGATTGAATTTTACATTATCCTCCTTATCGATTGCAGGGTCAAATCGATTGGCACGCTCACGCCTACACACTTGAACCCGGTGTTTGTCCGGTGTGTTGAGGCTGAAAACCCTCCGTTAAATTTTTGGTGTCAACACTCTGTCTTGTATATTCCTTTGCTTCTGATCCTTGTTTCGCTGCAGGAATGTGATAATCTTACTGCTTACATAGGTATTGTTCCGGTGTTGTTGCTTGAAGCTGTCGGTTCGCACTGGTGGTTGACGTGGCGCAAAACAAGGGGAAGAAATTTTCCCCGCACCCAAGTAACGAAAGCACTGTGTGCAGCCATGCTTGATTTCCTTATGCTTAAAAAACCGAAGTTATGCTTATATTTCGCATATTTCGTGCCGTGCGTATAGCGATTGCAATTAGCCAGTGGAATTTTTGCACTAGGCATAACATGTATGATTTACTGATTGTGGCATATTGTTACCACTTCTACTTATGAAGAATTGTTTTTCCTTATTTGAAGCATGGTAACACCGGAAAATCGTTAGAAGGTATTCTGCTCGGGGACTCTGACAATCTCGGTAGGTTGGCAATCAAAGAAATTATTGCGACAAGATACCATAGTCGATTTTGCTGACGGTACTGAAGAAATGAACCCGTTTCTCTCTAGTTTTCGTTTTAACTGTGCCCTGCTTATGTATTGAACTATTTGTTTGAAAGATTCTGTTTGTGTGCTTGTAAATCTGTAGCTTGGTTGTCTGTATTACAGAAAATTGGACAAAATGTACCACTGTTGTGCTGTAGCAATCAAGAACGCCTTTGTTTGTCTTTCTGTCACGCCTGTGTTTTTTTGAGTGAGAGAGGAAATTTTCTGTCATCTCATCTAACATCATCCACACAAGGGCCATGAAGGATATAGATAGCAAGGCCCAAAGATACAACTGTTTGAACCAAGATTTGACAGATACGGTTAAAATCAGCAGATTTGAGTCAACGGAATATAGCCGATGTTTGACTTGGGAAGGTTAGAGATATTTGGCAATAGTGGAGATTGTTAAGGAAAAATCGTCTGAATAGAGGCCGATACGGATCATATTCTTGACGTGTTGTAATAGTACTCGATCAGCCGGTGGGTATAAAAGATAGATGTGGGCAGACGAAAAAACAACAGCAATCAAATCAACCATCCAGCATTATACTTTCATTTACTTTTCTAGTTGACCAGGAGTAGTTCTGCAATCTAGTTTTCTTGTAATCCGATCTTGATCAATAAAGTTGCGCATTGCCGATTATTGATCTTCATCGATTACGTCTCTAGGTTCGATTTACTCTGATTT
The DNA here is from genome assembly GCA_036346375.1 of Guadua angustifolia. Classification (NCBI taxonomy): domain Eukaryota; kingdom Viridiplantae; phylum Streptophyta; class Magnoliopsida; order Poales; family Poaceae; genus Guadua; species Guadua angustifolia. Next base: position 55,901,786 of record CM070503.1, on the reverse strand, counting down.
TACTGCACATTCCTTTTTTCAGAGTTTATCTACCTTTACCTTCTGATTAGCCTTTATCGGCTAATTAGATTTACCATTACCTTTGATTTGATCAGCCTTTAGCTGATTTAAATCTAAGCCGATTTCTTCACAAAATCAGCTTTGAGCGAATTTTATATCTTTCTTACCGATTGCAGAATCAAATCGGTTGGCATACTTTGAACTAGGTGTTCATTTAGTATATTGAGGCCGATAAACCTTACATCAAATTTTTTTGGCGCCAACAACAATCCAAGAAATGAAGCCAGGATGATGGGGTCTTGCAGGCTACCATCGGTTGTGTCGGCCGCCTTGTCTCCTTCCTAGCCGGTGAGCTATGGCTTGTGGGCGGTCCTACAGCGGCAGAGCAAGAATGCACAGCACGCCCACGAGGCGATGCGCCACGCCATGCGGCCTGTGCGCAGCAGTAGCACGCGATGGCTGCAGTTAGTGTCGAGGTGTATGGTACGTATGCTGCGTATTGCTTTGTCACAACCCAACCTTGCTAATGCAAATCATACTAAAACTTGAAGAGTAACAACGAGAATTGGATAGATGTTTGACTAGAAGAAGCAGAGGATTCGGGGTAGGCAGCAAGAATGAAGGAGATACAGAGGAAGGAAGATGCAAGCAGAGAAGGTTTGGGGAAGAACAGCCGTGGAAGAGGAGAGCTCAGGTTTTAGTTCTTCGATGCCCTGCTGCGCTGCTTCTCCGCCCTTTTTGTATTGCCTTCCTCTCAGCCGAGTGGGCCACCAGAGAGCCTGCTTGCTGTCCAGTCCAGCAGCCCATCCCTCCAAGGCCCACATCCGTGACATTCCTCCCTCCTTGAATTTCGGCTTGTCCCCAAGCCGAAGATAGCAAACCTGAGACTGTACAGGTTGTCACCACCAGGGTCCCATGGCAACTGCAAGTACAAACTTCTGCTCCCAACTTGATCAAAAAACTGGTCAGCGATGTAGTTGATGTCCCGATCAGCTTCAGACGAGATCACCAATATACATCCAACTTCAAGTAAAATTGTTCCATATAGCTCTATACATATGGCACCAAAGAGAGGGATTTCATATGACTGCCATGCTGCCACTAATGCTGAATTTCCAATAATGCAAGCTGAGCCACCAGAACCTCCATATTTCTCTAAAAATGCATCCCCAGTAATGACATCCGGAATATATTTTGCATAAACAGCTTCATATCTGTGAAGTGAGAGATTGCACACATACTCCAGTGAAGCTTCAGATTTCAGTAGACCCCAAAACCGCATATGAGTTGGAATGATGACCAATTCCTTCACTTCTGCAGGCTGGCGAACTACTGCAAGGAGTTTGTTACCTTCTGGAATGACAGAGAGCTGAGAGAAACTATCTTTCGGATCCTCCATATCCCTCACATGGGATGAATCTGAGACAAAACTGGCATCAGATAACGCAACAGATGAATTGATGTTATTAATCACAAAATCCCTGGCATTCCCAGCAATGAGAGGTACTGAAACATTGTGCAAACTTGACACAGAGTGACCATACAATTTCTCCGGCAAGTAACTGTAAGCATTTTGGCTGGGCGGAAGAAAATCGGAGATCACAGAACCATGCTCCTTGCACCAACTGCAAATGAGATCCCTCATGCAAGTATTTGGAATCATCGAGAAGTAGTTCTCAAACTTTATCTTTGTCCTGGGACAAGTGTCATATCCCTCACTGAACCATTTCTCAATACACTCTCTTTCATAAGTCTGTCCAGATGTTTTTATCACAAGATCATGCATTAGCTTTGTTGATATTGGGCAACATACTGCACTGCCATTTCCTCCCTCTGGTATATGAGGGGTGTCACTGTAGCTCTTTCTCCGTGTCAATTTTGGTGATTTGGCACGCGTTGGAGGCACCTTCTTAAGTTCAGCCTTCAGTGGGGTTCCCTCTTGGTAGAAGCTTGGCATGGGTTTTGCTCTAATAACCAGGTTCTTTCTTAGTTGCTTTAGAGCTTCTTCTTGCTCTTCCTTTTTCCTGGCCTCTGCTTCAAGCTTCTCCTCTTCCAAAGCCTTGCATTTCTCTTCCAATTTTGTATAAAACTCCCCCCTCTTCTCAGCACGATTACCATATACAAAAGTAGGTGCAACAGGAACAGTTGTCTTCTTAGTTTTTCCAATCCTTGATGAAGTTACAGTTGAAGAAGTAACAGAATATGAGTCCTCTTCTTGACTGTAGCAAGTATTGTCAGATTGCAGAGGCTTCCTGGGTGTCACTGATGGACTCTTCTTTGCCATACTTGCCGGCGAGGTGCTACTCTTGTCAAAAAGTTTTTCTGCGTTACTGGTGGGATGAACCACTGGAGTAAGATTTCCTTCTGCAGAAACCCTCCTTTCAATTGCAAGAGCAAACGGTTGAGGAACAGATGGTTAGACCTGCTACATTCAGCTTATACCAAGCTTTGTTGGTGAATTGGGAAGAGAAGGGTTCTGTTGATCAATCAGATTCAGCAAATACTGATTTGGAGGCATGTCTTCTGTGCATTACTATCCATATGTGACTCTCTGAAGGGGTTTCTTGCCCTTTTGGAGAATCTTCATCATGGCTGCCACTCATAACTTCCTCATGATCGGTTTTCCCATTCGGTGGACATATAACCACACGGACATTTCTACAACCTCTTTGCCCATTGGAGTGTTGTCGGCCCCTTGTCGCAGTAGATCCCACCACCTCCTCTTTGCCCATTGGAGCGACATCTCGCACGATATCCAACAAACAAAGAATTGTCCCACATACATCGACCATGGCGGGCTTCACGAGCTTGAGCTGCTTTAGGCCAAGATGGAAACCCAACGAGAGCCACAACGCCATCTATACCTTCCTATACATGCACTCATCCATCGTCCCCATCGACCAAAGACTTGACGCAAAGGCCTCCTCGATCACTTGCCTGTGGTATGGTAGATGATGAATGGTGATGCAAGTGAGGGTCTCGCCAATGTCACACATTGCATTTTCGAGTTGCCATTTCGTGAACACGTGGCTAACAATGAACTGCGGACACGACTCTCTTCACACGAGCACCTCAGATGACTCTTGGTTCGGTTGTTCTTCACAAGAACAACTTCTAGTTGGCCCAATCTTCACAAGCGATCTTCACGAGAGGCTTCACGGTGAGCGTCGGCGTCTTGCCTGCTTCAAGGCGCTTTGTGGAGGCGGCCGAGGGCGACGCCACCAAGAGCAATCGAGACAAAACCGGCGAGGTAGTCGGTCGAGCCGAGGAGACCGAGTCTTGCGGAAGCCGACGGATCAAGCTGCGATGAAGATCGGTCCAAGGAACCCAGTGTGCGTAGCTCTGATACCAAATGTCACAACCCAACCTTGCTAATGCAAATCATACTAAAACTTGAAGAGTAACAACGAGAATTGGATAGATGTTTGACTAGAAGAAGCAGAGAATTCGGGGTAGGCAGCAAGAATGAAGGAGATATAGAGGAAGGAAGATGCAAGCAGAGAAGGTTTGGGGAAGAACAGTTGTGGAAGAGGAGAGCTCGTGTTTTAGTTCTTCGATGCCCCGGTCAAGGCTAAGCTTCTCCGCCTCTTTTTGTATTGCCTTCCTCTCGACCAAGTGGGCCACCAGAGAGCCTGCTTGTCAGTCCATTCAAAGAGCCCATCCCTCCAAGGCCCACATCCGTGACATGCTTACGACCTTTTTTGTTTTAGTTTTGCTCAGCAAATCTGTGCATTCGTTGGGAGTACAAGTTTCTACCAGCGATATGGTACTAGGAAGAACTCCATACTCCATTCGCGTGTTAAACACAAAAAAAATTCCATTTGCTAGTGCTCGGGTTTTATAAGAGATTGAGACAAGTTTATAAAGCTTAGGGGTTGTTTGGAACTGGATATTTTAGAGCCAAATCCTTAGAAATAAATCCCAAAATTAGATATGTATATCTCAAAAATATCATTAATATTAATTGCTTTCTTCAAATATGCATGGCCTATGCATAATCTATATAAACTATCTATTCTTGGAGAGGTACGGCAGCTAGCCTATCCTCACACACGGGCTTGAGAATCACAGTTGTTTCTACGGTGACCAGCTACAATGATTTTATTTTTATGTTTTATAAAAAATTCAAAAAATCAATGTTTCATTTTTAAGGAGTATTTTTAAAAATGAAGATAGCTAACTACATCACAAAATAACTCTGATCCGGGGTTTTTTAATTTATTTTTTTTAGTTTGCTTGACCTCTCAAATTAAGAAAAATTAGAGTGATTATTTGAGAGTTGTGTTATGATGTAAAGGAATCTTTGTGCGTGTTCTGAGTTAGTAATTTGACGAATAAATCAATGACTATGGATTCTGATCTATTAATTCTTGATCTCTATGTTTTTTGTACAATTATATTCTAGTTTACTTGTTTAATCTATTTTTTGCCACTGTGTTAGATCCATTATCTTCTCTCCTTGCCCCCAACGATGAGATGTCTTCTGCTATATACTATGCCTTTTTTATTCAGAAAGCATTCATCCATTGATATGAGTTATGGGTCTACTTTATTGCTGGCCTCGCAGATAAGTGTCGGACAAACGAAAATTGACCAGTCCATGTCACTGGTTTATTTCTTCTACCCATATCTTTCTGTCACTCTCACGTGTCTTTCTCCATCTAGTCCTCCCCCGCCCCGCCCCTGCCCGGTGAGAGAGAAGAAAAATGAGAGGTGAGGCCGTGTGGAACAACGATGTTTTGTGGGAGTCTTTTTCAGCACTAGAGAGAGATAAGATTGAGCCATTGGTTTACTCTCAACCCTCCAACCTACAAGTAGTCTAGTACCCGGCATATAAACACACTAATAAAATAACGTAGAAATGAAGTTTTGAGGCCGATAAACTGTACATCAAGTTTTTTTGGCGCCAACAGGAACCCAAGAATTGAAGCTAGGATGATGGGGTCTTGCAGGGTACCATCGGTTATGTCGGCCAGCTTGTCTCCTTCCTAGCGCCGGTGAGCGGCCGGTCCTACAGCGGCGGAGCCAGAATGCACAGCACGCCCACGAGGTGACGCGCCACGCCATGCGGCCCGTGCGCAGGAGTAGCACGTGATGGCTACAGCTAGTGTCGAGGTGTATGGCACGCATGCTGCGTATTGCTTACGAGCTTTTTTGTTTTTGTTTTTCTCAGCAAATCTGTGCGTTCATTGGGAGTACAAGTTTCTACCAGCGATATGGTACTAGGTATGACTGCATGAACCATTCGCATGTTAAACACACAAAAATTCCATTTGCTAGTGCTAGGGTTTTATAAGAGATTGAGACAAGTTCATAAAGCTTATGGGCTGTTTGGAACCGGAGATTTGGAGCCAAATCCTTAGAACTAAATCCCAAAATTAGATATGTATATCTCAAAAATATCATTAATATTAATGGCTTTCTTCAAATATGCATGGTCTATGCATAATCTATATAAACTATCTATTCTTGGAGAGGTACGGCAACTAGCCTATCCCCTGCCACACGGCGCAGAATCACGGTTGTTTCTACAGAGACCAGCTACAATGATTTTATTTTTATTTTTTATAAAAAATTCAAAAAATCAATGTTTCATTTTTAAGAATTTTTAAGGAGTATTTTTAAAAATTAAGATAGCTAACTACATCACGAAATAACTCTGATGGGGGTTTTTTTAATTTATAGTTTTTTGTTTGCTTGACCTCTCAAATTAAGAAGAATTAGAGTGATTATTTGAGAGTTGTGTTATGATGTAAAGGAATCTTTGTGCGTGTTCTACGTTAGTAATTTGACGAATAAAGCAATGACTATGGATTCTGATCTATTAATTCTTGATCTTTATGTTTTTTTTGTACAATTATATTCTAGTTTACTTGTTTAATCTATTTTTTCCATTGTGTTAGATCCATTATCTTCTCTCCTTGCCCCAAGGATGAGATGTCTTCTGCTATATACTATGCCTTTTTTTATTCAGAAAGCATTCATCCATTGATATGAGTTATGGGTCCACTTTATTGCTGGCCTCACAGATAAGTAGGGATGTAATCGGATCGGATACGGTCGGATATTATTCATCCGTATTAGTATCCATATTTTTTATCGAATCTGAAGTCGGATCACGAATGGTGTCGGATGTGAATCACGAATGCGAATAATCGAATACTATCACTTACGAATCTGAAGCGAATACGATCGGATTCAATACTGGTCTGAATATTTTAGCGGATAATACACGAAAATATAGATCATTTATTGCACATGTAATATACTTGAATGGTAGATTACTTATGAGTTATGAATAATTATTGACAAAATGTGAAGAAAATAGTACAAGAATTTACTATAGTTGCATTGTACATAATTAAGAATTAATAATGAGGCACTAGAGATTATATAAAAGCTAAATGTAGAGTTATAATAGAATTATGAAAGACAATAGCACTAGCAAATTAGAAGTCACAAACTAATAAGGTAAATATGATAGAATCATATAATACCATCGAGTTGAGCGAGACGGCGGCATGGTGTGATCGGACCATAGGTGGTCTGAGCTCTGCCTCTGAGGCTGTGGTGTCTTGGGACCGCCGGTGGCTCTGACCTCTGAGGCTGCTGAGCTATGGCCAGCCGCGGTCTTGGCCGGACCGCCCGATGCCGCCTCGGTGCCTCCTCAACTCAAGCCACTCTGCTCGGCTAGGTTTTGTTTGGATTGGGGATTTTAGAGGAGAGAGACTATCGGACTAATAGAGAATAGAAAGAGAAAGAAACCACGAATGATGGATTGGGGATTTTATGTTTTTGGTTTTGGGTCTGCTGCGTGTCGATGTCGCGTGCCTTGATTTTGGCTTTGGCGCCAATGGACAAGCGGGAAGTCTGAGCACGAGGTAAATTTTGGTTTGGCACCTCATGGTGTTGTGGTGCATTGGCGTTGGAACTTTGTGAGGTGATGTGGCACTTGGTAGAATGGTAGTTGGTACTTGGCACTTGGCACTGGTCTTGGTAGAGTACCAAGAGTGGTATGAGTACTTGGTACTAGTGCCTTGACTTTGGTGGTGGTGCTCTTTGATTGGAGATTCTGGACTTCTGAGTCTTGGAGAAGTCTTTAAAGTTTTAGGATAATATCCATATTTTATATCCGGATATTATCGATTATAAACTTCGGATATTCTGTATCCGTCGGATAATTACTATCGTATCCATATCCTATCCGAGATAACTATCCTATCCGTATCCGTATCAGGAAAATTCTTGAATATCAGAAAAACTATTCAAATCGCTATCCAGAATTAATTCATTTCGGTCGATCGGCTTAAAATATCCGTTCCAGTTGCACCCCTACAGATAAGTGTCGGACAAATGAAAATAAATAGACCGGTCCATGTCGCTGGTTTATTTCTTCTACCCATCTCTTTCTCTCACATCATGTGTCTCTCCATCCACTCCTCCAGTCCTCCCCCCGGTGGGAGAGAAGAAAAATGAGAGGTGTGGCCGTGTGGAACAATGTAACAGTCTGAAATTTAGTAAAAGTAGAAATGGAAGCATAAAATAATGTACGTAAGTTATCCTTGCTTTTTCTAAATTTCTTTTGAATATTTTGGCTTTTATTCATTAAAAGAAATACAAATCTCCAATATGAAGAATAATAAAGGAAAAAGATAGAAAAATATCCAATGAAAACTTAATCATGAAATTTTTACCATAAAATCTTGACAATCATACAAACCTCTGCTAAAAATATCAAACATTAAAACTTATATTTGTGAATTTTATAAATTCAAAAACAGAAAATTAAAAAGATTGAAAATGATGATTTCAGAATTTTAGAAATTAAATATACAATGTAAAATCATGAAAATTTTACAAGAGGTTAATAATGCTAATTCAGATCTATGGTAAAATTTTCATAAAATAATAATGTCATTTTAATCATCAATGAAATATAAAACAGAATAATTAAAAATCTATAAAACTGTATTGTCAGAATTTATTTAAATTTTATAGCCATAATTTTCAGTTGAAAACTTTACTGGAGACTTGTCATTACCCAACTAATGCCAATAAAATTCTCATAAAATCCAAACAAAGCTTATCATTGAATTAAATTTTGCAAACCAAATCTGGATAGAACTCATTCATTAGCTGCATTGTGGTGAGGCTTACAGGTGGGGCCAACCTGTCATTTGGCTCCAGTGGCAACATGGCCGACACCTGCCTGCCGAGTGGCCCCACAAGTCAGCCTCGGACTACAGTGCATCTTCCTCCTCCGTTGCTTTTCCTTTTTCTCTCTGCCGAGCACAGGCGAACCAGCAGCGCCTCCATCTCTATCTCCTCCGCGCCGCAATTTCGTTCCACCAGCATGCATCCACGTCGCCGTCCTTGCTGCGCATCGCCTCAGCCTTGGTAGCCGGTGAAGCTTTGCAGACCAGTGTGTTCTTCCCGCCGCAATGGACCTCCGTCGATCTGATGCCACAACATAGCATCGGTAGACAAGCACTGAGCCTCGCCTGCACAACCTCGCCAGAGTCTTGCCACGACAACTACTGGGCTAAAAACCACCGCCGCATCAAAGTGTCTCGCGTGCCCCTCTCGGCCGAAGCAAATCCCTGCACCAAAACCCTCCTCATCCTCTACTTAAACCATTCGCACACACCACGGCCACTGAGGGCTCGGTTCCTCACCCTTCCCTTGATTGCACAGGAACAACCTTCTTCTTCTCCAAAACCGGTGAGGATCGAGAGAAAAGAGGCCTGAATCGTGCTCTCCAGTGCACCTCCATCCAATTCCTTTGGCGGGAAGACTCTTGTCAACACCTAGTACCGATCCCACACCTCAAACGGAGGTCTCCTTCTCCGGCGAGCCACCGCACCGAGCTTCTTTCTCCACCGCCGCAACCGCATGGTGAGACCCCCCTTCCGCCCGCTCTTTCTTTGATCCAAGCACAAAAATGGGATCTCCTCTACCCTGTGATGCTTAATCCGGTGAAAATGAGACTCGGGACGCACTGGAGTAGAGGTTCCACCGACCGGCCATGGCCGCCGCCGCTCGAGCTCGACGGCGCGCCGATCTCAGTCTCCCTTACTGGCTCTTGGGTCCCCAGATGCAAAGGCGTGTCTTTGGTGCTATGATGGTCTTAGGAGCCGCATAGTTCATGGTCGTTCGCAGCGGCCAACGCAAGCAAAACTCTGTTCACCGTCGTGGCGTCTTGAACCTAACTGTGTGAGGCCCGCGATCACACCACCCCAAAATAGAAAGCGTCTTTCTTGTTTGGAAGATGCACTTTCCTTTTCTAGAATATTTCCGATTTCACGTAATTAAAGACCTTGCTGATTTTCAAATGCTTATAACTTCTAAACCATAAGTCAAAATTTAATAAAATAAATTTCTAAATTCATGTAAAATCTTGAAGAATCAGAATATCCAAAAATATTTAATTTTTCAACTATGTTTAAAATTTTAAAATTTATTTGAAGAAAAATTTAAATATGCCATTCATGGAATTTGAGCAAATGAACTTAAAATTACCTAAAACCAATTTTGTTAGAATCTTTATGATCTTATGAACCTGAATATGTAAATATATATATATATATAGTTCACTATAGGAAATATACAAATTAAAAATACAAGGAACAATAAAACATTATTAAAAGTATACATAATTCAACATTAAATCTTGAGAATAAATTTTATAATTTTGTATTGCTGAAATTATGCTTATAATCAATATTTTAAGGAACCTCATATCACTAAAATCGAGAATGGAGTTCAGGGCGCTAGCTCGAGGAGCCTTGAATACTCTAGTGGCTCAGGTAGTGGCAAGCTAAGCTAGGCCAGTGTGTATGTGTGTGAGAGAGTCCAACCCTCAATCCATCGTGGGAGGAGGTATTTATAGGGGATTACAGAGACAAATCATTAATTACAGGCGTGCCCTTTGTGGTGGGCGTAAGCGGTCTTGGGTGGCGCCCCCATCTGGTACCACCCAGCGGCGTAGTCTGCAGCCTTGATCGAGGAGCAGGCCGTGGCAGGCAGCGAATCCGGCGCCACGATCTCCTCGAGCCGCTACACATTAATTGCCGTCATACATGTCGTGGCCTCGGGCTTAGCTTGCTGGAAGCGTGCTTGATGGAAGCGAGGGTAGCCATGGCAGAAGCTCTGACGAAATCGGTCGCGTCGTCATCAAGGCAAAACTTGGTCGGTTGGTCTTTGAGCCGATGGTCGTCTTGAGCCTGATGTATCCAATCTGACGACTAGCCCCGAGGCTAAAGGGAAAAAAGGCCTAGCAGAGGCCTCATATAAGCCTCTGAACTTCTTGAGAGGATTGGAATGCTGCGGCGAATGGCTCTGAGGCGCCGAGCTCTCTCACTCGAGGCGAGATCTTCTTGCAAAGGGCTCATGGCGCCCGGGCGCCATGCTCGGGGGGAGCGCCGATTGGGATCGGCGTGCTGGTCGACCGAGGCGAGTAGCACTTCTGAGCGGCAGGTGAGTGGAAAATTTTGGCGGTTCCTTCTTCGCGAAGCCTCATGGTAGCCTCGGCAACTTTTTGGAAAATGGGCCTCATAGGAACTGCCTTCAGGGGCCTTGCCGCCGCGTTAGCAATCAGCCGCCTCCCATAGTCTGTTCGGCTCCTCGCCCAAAAATGTAACGCGGCGGAGCGCTTCAAGCTGCTCTCCTTCCTTTCTTCCCACCGTTACGACAAAATTCCTTGAAAAACGGTCAACTCCTAGATTTCCCCTCTTGCTTGCACCCTTCCTTCTGAGCAGTCCTATGGCTCGGTTGGTGCTCAGATCCGGCGGAGAGGCTCGGGTCTTCGGAGGAGTTTGGGTATCTGGGCGCCCTCACAGGAGGATCCGGAGCCGAAGAACCCGGCGCCGCGAGATGAGATAGTCTCGTCGACCTCTACACCATCAATGGGCTCCGTTGCTTGAGGAGGCGACTTTGTGGGGCGTGCTCGAGCAATGTCGGTCTTGGTCACACACCTAAACCCCAACTCGATCCTCGTCTTGAACATCTTAGCCCACCTCTGCGAGGCTTGAGTGGGCGTCTCCCCCACCCAATCTTTTTCCATTTCTACAACCTTTTCCATGCCGTGCAGTGCTCCATGCCAGCTCTATACTTCCGTTTGAGGGCCATTCGCCCGTCTGACTTCCCGTCTTCACCCTCAAGGACTCCGTCGGTGGGTTTGGGCGGACCAGGTTCTGCGGAAGCCGAGGAGAGCCTTCTGCGCTACTGGAGGCGGCACCCGGCAAAGGCGCACGCCATGCAGTGCGCCCCCGGCGAGGCGAGGTCGATGATGATCCACGAGCTCACGGACATGGGGCTCCTGGGCGAGACATCGTCCGCGACTTCCTGCGGAACAGGATATCCCCTCTGAGGAGGAGAGAGTACCCGTTCTTCAAGGTCGGTGGGTGGGACGACGTTACCCACGAAGCTACTTCTATCGATCGCCCCCATGACTTGCGTTGGTTCCGTTTCATGCACGCTGCTCGAACCTACGCTAACTTCCTCGCGCAATCGATGCCCGACCGAGCTTATTTGGGTGGAGAAAGAGGGTCGGCGGATGTTGGGACCCCAAGGGCAAGAGCTCGGCGGATCGCCAAATCCTGAGCGTGCTCGGCGAGCGGCGTGGTAGCGTTCCAGGCCACTCATGCTCGAGTAATGCAGGCCTGTGGCAGCCCTATCTTCCCTTGGCGGGAAGAACCACTTTGGGCCGTGGCGTGGCAGCTCAAATCCAAAGCGGCGGCGGGGTGCTCGTCCCAGTATCAAAACCAAAAAGGAAAAGACAAGTAGGCCCAGCTACGAGTGAGCACCGAGGCGTCGAAGAACGGCGCCAGCATGAGGCCAGGCAAAATGGCATATAGATCTGCCCGTCGGAAGGAGAATTAAGCCGCTGAGGCTTTGGTGAAATTATAACACAGGGGGTTCAAATCGAACAAATCGGCGGAGGAGATTGATCGAGGAATGGTGCAGATCGGCGGAAGGATGGCTGGAGAGGAGCTCGCTTAAGCGTGAAGGACCAACTTGCAGACCCAGCCAGGGAGTTGGGATTGTTGGCCAGGCGGGGTCCTCTGGAGAATCAGACATCCGAAGACAAGGCATGGTGAAGTCGACATGGATGATGTTGACCCTAAGTTGGTGAGGATCACTGGCTGCGAGAAAGAAGAAAGTAAGTGGTGGTCTGGCGTCGACCAACCCTTGCATGAGTGATAGCGGCGCAAGCGAAGGTGAGCCATGACCCTTGCCTGCCTTCGCTTTGATTTTCTGCTCCTTGTTTTGTCTTGGTGACCCCACTCTTCAGGCGTGGGTGGAAGTAGCCCGTAGGCCCTCCACGGACTACTGAGAATGGCTTCTGAGATTATTGGCGTGCCTTAGGCGTCGTGATCCCGAGGCCGACATCGTGATGGCCAGAAGCGGCGAGGGAGCGGCGAAGAAGGAAGGAGAGGCCGATCCATGACCCCAGAGCAAGGAGGCTGCTCAAGGGGCCATGGCGCCTCTGGTCAACTGCCACCCGGGATGAGGCGTGAAGCCCTGGCGAGTACTGCCGGGGCGAGATCGCTTTTGCCTCGGGCGAACCACATATTCGCGCGGAAGATCCGCCCTTAGGCGAGCAGCGCTCTCGGGCGGATGTAAAACCACTGGCCGAAAGTGCCGCCGAGGAGTGGGGCTTGGTGCCCAGGGGCGATCCTCAGCCCCAAGGTGGAGATTCGTCCTCCTCGACCAACCCGGCCTTTTTCAAGGACTCCGGGCTTGTGCGCACCCTAAAAAGCCCAATGATATAAGCGGGGAAGATTTTGAGCGATTCCGGCGAGAACACACTGCCGATGTCGCCAGGTGAGAATACTCGCCTCCGCGTTGGTTTTCTTCACTTTGGGTTCTTCGGAGGATTCTGCTGAGAGTTTTTTCGCTGCGGCTTCTCGAAGGACCTTGGCCAACCGAAGAGTGTTGGTCGTCCCCGACGTAAGTGCTGATTGTATGAAAAAGCGGCCGGGTCGAGAGGTGGAGGAAAGGTGAGGACCTTAAACTGCGGACAACTGCTTTCGTAAAAGGTGTCGCTGGCGGAGGAGAGCGTCTGCAGAATCAAGACGGATCACGAGCTCGAGCTCGAGCTCGGCGAGAAGAATCTTACTCACGCCAAAGCCAAGGAAGAGTCTTGCGCATTCTTTGTGGAGAAGGTGCTCGGGCTCGGCGAGAGCTGGAGCAGTTGAGGCGAACCGCTAGCTGCGCGGAGGGACCTTGCCCTTAGCAAGGGCGAGTCGAGGCTCGGCAGGAACTCCAGCAGGGAAAGCAACATGCATGGGACCCTCGAGACCAAGGTGTTGAGCTCGAGGTGTCGCGCCGAGTAGGGAAGAGTGGGCGATGGAGCGAGCCGGTGGAGAAGGATCTGTACCTTAGCGGGATAGGGTCCTTGGGCTCGAGCAAAGCTTTGATAAGGAAAAAGCAGTGTCTCGAGCCACTGGAGGCCAAGGTGGCGGTTCGACGGTAATCAATAGCCACCCTTGTCGACCGAGGACAAGGAAGAGGTCGGCGACCAGCGAGGAAGCCATGAGGTCGCGAGGCTCGCTGAAGGTGATCGATCTTGAGGCCAAGATCGCCCGAGTATCATGAGAAACTCTCATGACTCTTAGGAAGCGAAACTTTGGTGTGTAGAGTTGTGTATTTTTGCTTCTTGTCTTTTAGAAGCTGTTAGCGAATATGGCTATGGCGTGAATTTTCTTTGCTTGAGTGTTATGTTTGTGGTGATGCCCCTATTTGGGCTTTCTTTTGCCTTCCATGAGTGGTGGCCGGGAAAGGCATAATGTGGATGGAGTCGATTATGCAGGCGACCTAGAGTGCAGAAGTGGTGAAATAGGAGCAGTTTGGCGGATCGCCACTTTGTGGTTTTAGCGATGAAGATGTGCTAAGCGCAAAATATCTCACTCCTATCCAGCCCGGCTGCGAACTAAGCTCGTGTTCACGACTGAGCACGAGTTTGTTCGCGGGGAGATGAAAAAAAAGCGCGAAATTGCTATTATCCGGCCCAGCTGCGAATTAAGCTCGTGTTCTGAGTTGCGAGCGAGTTTGTTATGCAAGAGATGAAAGAAGAAGCGTGAAAATTAGCTATTATCGGTTTCTGCGAATTAAGCTCGTGTTCCTGAGTTGCAAGCACGAGTTTGTTCGCATGAGAGATGAAAGAAGAAGCGCGAAAATTAAGCTATTATCCGTATTGCTCGTCAAGACAAAACACTTGGCTTATCAGGTGCGGCAATCGTGGGTCGGTCGAGATATGTGTGACCTGAGGTTTCCCCAACACTTAGCATGCGCGTCGTTAGGTTGCTAGCGTGGTCGTGTGAATGGAGAACGCGAGGTTGGTAGGTACAGTGCGGTTCGACGAACTTGCACCAGCCGGGGTAATTCTCGGGCCGACCATGAGGTTGTCTACTTGTGGAGACTTGAACCTTTGGTGGCGAAATTTTTTTGCGGCCGGTGTGTTAGCCGTGGCGCCTGTCTTGCCAGCTTGTAAGAAAGTCGATTTGGTAGCGTAAAAGCTTTGCGATTTAGAGCTGCATTGTTGCAGTAGGGAATGTCGTGAATTTACATCATAATGCCACATGGGACATGAGCCTAGGCGTAGAACTTGCGCAATTGGTCGATGTTCCATGAATTAGTGAGCTCGCGACGTCTTCTGTTGCAAGGCGGACGGCCCGGCGTGACACGGTAACAACGTGAAACGGTCCCTCCCATTTAGGCGAAAGTTTGTTGGCCTTTGACTTGTCTGGATTCGATCGTAGGACAAGGTCGCCGACTTCTTGAGCTCGAGCGAGCCTGTCTTGGCGCGTGCTTGCGAAGGGTTTCTTGGTAGGCAATGATCGGGATGCGCCTTTAGGCGGTTTCTTCGGCAAGGTCGAGGTCGGCGGCAGCTCTCGGCCTTAGTGGATGTGATCGGCCATGTGCACTCTTGAGGGATCCAAGCACGATTTGTGGGGAGAGCGGCCGGCAAGTGAGCGAGTGGAATGGCGTTTGTCTGTGGCTCGACTGCGGTGGTGCGTATGGACCAAAGGACGGAGGGCTCGTCCACCACGACCCGCCTCGGCAGGATAGGTCTTTGAAGACCCTTTTCTTGATCCTGAGTATCTGTCCATTTGCCTTTCGGCGCTCCATTGCTCGTGGGTGGGCCCGAGGCGAAGCGAGATCTTTGTTCGAATGTCTTCGCGATGGGCTGAAAGCAGACTCACTAGTGAACTGAGTGCCGTTGTCCGTGATGAGGCGATTGGGCACCCCAAAGCGTGTCACTACGTTCTGCGAAAAAATCTTGAGTGCTTGGCGAAATGGTTGGCGGCGCGGCCTCGATCCACTTGGAGAAAGTGTCGATGGCGGCAGTAGGAATTACAACCCTTTCGACCTCGGAAGGCAGAATGTAAACCCAGTCGAGAACGACCACGAGCGGGATAGTGCATGGCGCGTCTGTTGGCTCGTGGGACTTCTACAGGCGTGATCATGGCGCACGCGACAAGTTACCACAATTGCGGCGTCGTCTACGGCTGTTGGCGATAGTATCCTAGCGAATGCCTTTCTTCTGGCGTCCGGAAGGGCAGTGAGCTCCGCACATGCCCTCATGGATGTCTCGAGAAGAATTAGCCCTCTTCTCGAGATATGCACAGGAGAGGACTCCAAGTGCATCTTTCTGATACAAGGCGCCGTCTCTGAGCTTGTAAACAGGATGACCGCCTATGGCGGCAGGAGCGCTTCGGCTTCTTCCTCGGGCAATGTCCGTGGGCAAGGTATTGACGAATGGCGCCATCAATCTGCACCTTGCTCGAGGAAGAGGCGTTACCGCCGTCTCTTGTGCCTCCTCTATGGGGAATGGAGGCTTGTCGCGGATGCTTAGCTAAGCGCCCGGGTGGGGCGGGCATCAGTGGGTGCCTCCTCTCTGAGAGGAATGGAGGGCTTGTGCAGATGCTCAGCGAGTGCCCCGGAGGCAGACATCTGCGAGAACAAACCTAGAAAGTTAGTCGGCGAGGAATGTCCTTCACGGGGATGTAGAGCACTTGAAATTTCTAAAGTCAGCTCCATCTTCCTCACTTCAACCAAGTAAAGCGCCATTGAGTGATCGAACATTGATACTCCTTGTTTACTTGGTTGTGACGATCACTGTGAATCGCCCTTCACGGTTAGTCATTTGGACTCAAAACCTTGCATGCTCGAAGCCGACCAGAAGGCCGTAGATCCGCGCCGCGTTGTTGGTTGCGGCGAAGTGTAATTGAATAGCGTATTGGAGACGGTCCCTTGAGGGACACCAAGGCAACCTTGACCCGGCGTTCGAATGTTGGGAGGCGGTCGAAGTACATGGTCAATGGCGGGCCAGACTCTGGTGATTACGTGTGGCGAAATTTGGCGAGGTTCGTCCATTCGCCACAAATCCGCGAGAATCTGGGACTTGATCGCCCGTCTTGTATGATGAAGTGGACATCGAACTCTGCAAGTTCCATGGCCCCTTATTTGTCCGGCGATGGCGTCCGGATTTCTTAGGATCTCCTAAGTGGGGAAGCTGAGTGGGACAACGACCTTGTGAGCTGGAAGTAGTGGCGCGCTTCCTTGAAGATACAAGCGGTGAGTATAAGAGCTTACGGACCTCGAGTGCGCTCCTTTGGTCCAGCAAAGACTTCGGCGTAATATCTGGGCGCTCGTCCCTTCAAGCAACTGACCGGCCGCGGCGCTTACGACTGGGGTGTCGCGACGAGGTATAAGGAAGCGGCTCCCAGACCTTGGCGTGGCCAAGATCGGGGAGGCTGAGCAGTATCTTGCTTTAGCTCCTCGAAGGAAGCGATTAACCGTTCGTCGAGACAAAGCCCTCGTGCTGCGGAGTGTCCTAAAGAAGGGCAAACCGCGCTCACGGACCGGGAAATGAAGCGGCTCAAAAGTACGCCATCGTCCGGTCGGGGTTTGTACTCTCTTCAAAGGCTTCGGTGGTCGCATCTTCTCGATGGCCCGATCTTCTCGGGTTGGCACCGTGCCTGCGACTAGATGATGTACTGAGCACTTTACCTTTCACACAAAAACACACTTCTCGGGGTTAAGCTTTATTCGATGTCTGCGGAGGTTACAAAAGGTCTCCTCAAGGTCGAATC
This sequence comes from Guadua angustifolia, assembly GCA_036346375.1. Classification (NCBI taxonomy): domain Eukaryota; kingdom Viridiplantae; phylum Streptophyta; class Magnoliopsida; order Poales; family Poaceae; genus Guadua; species Guadua angustifolia. The sequence goes on along the minus strand of CM070503.1, from coordinate 55,884,687 downwards.
GTGGCACGAGGGATTTTACTCTTGACTACGATATCATCTACATATACTTCGAGTTCGGCCTATCTCATTCTGGAAGGTTTTTTCACATCAAGCGGCGGAAGGTCGCCCTGCGTTCCCTTGAGACCAAAGGACATGGTGGTGTAGCAAAAGCGTGCGAAGGCGTGATGAAAGAGGTCTTCTCCTCGTCCCGAGAAACAGTGATTTGGTGGTAGCTGGTAAGGCGTCAAAAGCTCATTACACAGGATTCGCCGTTCGTCGACGGTTCACCGGTCGATGCATAGCAGAGAAGTGTCTTTCGGGCGGCGGCATTCAAGCGTGTGATCGACACATCTCGCCACTTGCCCTTTTCTTGGCGATGACCGGATTCGCGGCCACTCAGGTGCTTTCGACCTCCACAGCAAAGCGGCTTTAAGGAGCTTGTCAAGTTCCTCCGGATGATTACCTTTTTCGGAAAATCGCTGAAAGCGGGCGCGGGCCTTTAATCGAGCGAACCGCCCGACTGTGCTCGATCACCTCCTTGGGACCGGGCATGTCGGACGGTTCCCGAGCGAACACGTCGAGTTCCTCCGGAGGAAGGTGGCGCGCGAGTTCTATTTGGGGTCAAAGCCCCGGATAGAGAACCTTGGATGGAGTCGGCCTCGTTGAGAGGACCGCCTTCTCCTCACGTGGAGGTAACTTCGGTACGGGAATCTTGGCGCTGGTCGGAGCCTCGCGGGCATTTCTTAACCATGTCGGCGCCTTTTAAATTAAGTCGAGGCCCGTTGGTTAGCCTTTGGCCAGTTCTGACGCCTCTTGGTCAGGGACCTTGAGCCTTGATAGGCGTGATGCGTGGCGACCATGAATTTGGACAAGGCCGGCTGCAAGGGATGGCGTTATGGTGACTTGAAGTCAGCGACTTCAAAGTTGATCGGCTTCGGTCGAAAGTTAGTCGACCCCGGCGTCACGAACCGCGATCGGCGAGGGCTTGATCGAAGTGCCAGGCGATCCCGAAGAACGGGCGGCGATGCTATTTATCTGGAATGAGAACGCATCTCGTCGGGACCGAAGCGAATATGAGGTCGAGGGCTCCGCGAATCCGCGAGGACGGGCCGACCTTGGCGTTCTTGATGGTCGGACTCCGACGACCGCGGTAACCAGGGCTTAGTCATCCGGAAGCGATCCTCCTGGAGAATGTGAGGCGGCTCGGACCACGAAATTGCTGAGCAGATGGTTTCTTGAGTGGGCGATATGGCAAACCTCAGCGCGCTCCTGAAGTCCTGCGGGACTTGTATCTTTGAGCCCCGAATATACGGCGATGTGGTTGGGGCTCTTGGAATCCCATGTCTTCGTCACCGTTCCCCATGGGGCCCTTGCCCTTCTCGCTTTAGGCGGGAGGCGTAGGCATGGGGCCCCGTCGTAGAGAACCTTTCAGGTGGTACACCCAAGCTCGGCGATTCAGAGGTCGTGACCGGCCGCTGATTATGCAGAAGGAGGCAGGCGCCGGGCGCCCTTGCTCGTGCTCTTAGCCGCCGCCGCCATGCTGGCCGTCGTGGCCTTGATCATCGCGGTCTTAGTCGTCACGTTGAGGTCATGGCCGTGGCGCCGCCGAACTTCCCGCCATGAGAACCTGCGGCGGCGCGATCGATGGCGGCGGCAGGTGCTCGGCGCCCGGCCTTTTCTTCCTCTTGTTCTTTCCCTCAGCAAGAGCCCAGAAGGCTTCATGCTCGAGGAGCCTTCAAGCTTGGTGAGGCGGCTTGCCCTCGTCGATCATCCTCTTCCATTGCGGCCTCATCGGCATTCGCACCCGGTCGGCCATTTGGAAAAGCTTCGTTAGCCGTCGAGTCGGGGTGGATCTCAGTCTGTGTGAAGCGGACGTCGCGGACCCCAAACTTGAAGGCGGACGGCCGCCTCGTCCGAGATGCTCGGGATGGAGTTCTTTACCTTGATGAACCGCCCCGGACAAAGTGGCGCGAGGTCTCTTTGTCCGTCTGGATCGGCCAGCTCAAGATCTCGCTTGTTGCGGGCGAGTGTAGCGACTTTGAAAGTTCGCGAAGGCGTCGTGAGTTGCCTCCACGAGCGGATCGTGCCCTCCTTACGGTTGAAGAGCCACGTCCTAAGCCGAGCCGTCTAGGGGCCGTGGGGAGGTAGTGTTAACCATGACCCTCTCATCTCCCCGCCGCCCGATGGCGGTGGAGTAGATCGAGAGGAACTTCGTCTGGTTACGGGTCCGTTGAACCGCTCTATGTGGCGGGCTTAAACTTGCTCGGCCCGCCACCTCGCGGAGGACGCGTCGAAGGCGGCACCGAAAACCAGCTATCACGGCCCCAGTCGGGGATCATGCGGTTGGTGCCAGTAGGTCTTTTGCTGCCTGACTTGATGGGAGAATCATACTGGCGCAGGCGCCTCGAGGAGAACACTCAGGGCTCGTGGCGGCGGGGCATGCCCGAAGTTGCGAGTCGGACAAAGGCCTCCCGGACATCCAGCGGAACCGCTCTTGCTTCTGGCGGCCCGCAGCGAGGCTTCGAGGGCATCATGGCGGGAAGCGAAAAGGAGTGGCGCTTGCGGTCGAGAAACACTCCGGTTTTAGGCGCCGAGACGGCTCCTTGAGGCCTATGTCACGGTGAGATTCTCCAGATTACCACCTAGCGCCTAAAGGCCGCCAAGTCCGCGAGTTAGAAAATTTGAGGCAGCCCTTTCCAGATGCTATGGCGCTGGCGCTCGGCGCTCTGAGGAGCGACGGGCGACTTTGGGAAGCAGTTGGCTCGTGCTCGGAAGCAGTGATCATTGGTGATCTTTGAGTTCGACCCCTAGCGCCGGCGGGCCGTGCCCTCGCCAAGCCGGGCGGTGGCGATCACGGTTCCGGGAGGCGCTCGGGCGGTCTTCGCCAAGACATCGCACAAGGCGGTGAGGAAAACCCCGGAGAGCCTTTGCCGTCTTGGTCGTCCTCTCTTCCCGCCATGTTGACGCTACGAGCGCACCAAGACTGCGCGGATTCCTCCTCGCGAATGAGGGTACTTGGCATGGCGGAGGAAGCAGCTCTCGTAGCTGCCACCAGGAAAGACTCCGGTCTCGGTGTGACCTTCCGGGATCGGCCGTACATACGCCGTCGGTGGCGTAGTATTAAATCACCATCCTCTCGTCATCGAAGGCGTAGGGTCTTGATCATCTTCTTGAGTTCGGCATCCTCGGGGACTTCTTGCGAAGGATTTTGATCGGTCCCCACAGACGGCGCCCGGTATCGACGATTCGAGACAGGTCCCCGTGAAGCTTATTTGTCGAATGAGGGAACGACTTAGGGCCCTTCCCGCAAGGGTCGGCGTCTGAGCGTCTTGAACAAAGGAAATGGGGGTATACGAGCAACCGCAACACACAGTCGGGTCAAGTTTTTACAGTTCGGGCCTCTCACGGAAGAGATAATAGCCCTACGTCCAGTGATTATGCTAAAATGCGAGAATGGGTTACAGGACGCTTGCTCGGGGAGCCTTGAATACTCCTAGTGGCTCCCGTGGGCAAGCGAAGCTAGCCAGCGAGTGTGTATGTGTAGTACAGAGAGTCCAACCCTCAATCCATCGTGGGAGGAGGTATTTATAGGGGATTACAGGAGACAAATCATTAATTACAGGGGGCGTGCCACTGTGGTGGGCGTAGGCAGTGCAGTGGCCGCGCCACCCGCCGAGTACCACGCGACGTGGGTACAGCGAGCGCAGTCCCAGGGGACGCGGACCGTGGAAGCGCAGATCCCGGGCGCATGATCTCCTCGAGCCGCTACACATTAAATGCCACATCGCCCTGTCGTGGCCTCCGGGCTTGGCTTGTTCGGAGCGTGCTTGATGGAAGCGCGGTAGCTCATGAAAGACTATCTGAAGGTCGGAGTCGCGTGCGTCATCCGGGCAAGAGCTTGGTCGGTTGGCGCTGGGCTTCGATGGTCGTCTTGGTACAGTGTATCCAATCCCCGACAGCTTCCTTATATATGTGTGTGTGTGTGTGTGTGTGTGATCTCATGTATAAGCATAAGAAATGGTAAACATAGATGAACATATATATATTAATGAATATATGGAACCTTCAATAATTCATATCAAAATCCATGTATGTTGCATGAAAATATTTTATTTGGATCTTTCTCTTTGCCTTATTGAGATTTGCTTTTTGCCATGTTGTTATTCTTGGACGACGTGTAGAGCCCGACGAGTTAGGACTAGTCACCGACGAACGTGAGTACGACCTCGGCGACAGTCAGCAAGGCAAGCACCCTCCTTTGACCATGTTGACCCCAGCTTTATAAAAGTTTTCATTAAATGTCTTTGTTGCATGCGTATATTCATTAACCTCTGATACTTTGTGGGTACTGGTAGTTATACCTGATGTAGCATAGTATCCCTTTAATGTTGACATGTGAACCTTGGTAGCCCTAAGAAATATGGTTAAATAATATATGATACCAACTTGGGTATATGCGATGACTGATAATCATGCTAATCCATGCCTTATGCTTGGGATGAACCTAATGAAAATATTTACTAGATGAAGATGATCAATGGTTTTATTTGATTAAAAATGAAAATAAAACTAAATTTTAGATGCGGGCAATTATTGGCAATAGCCGGAAGTGCATGGTTTTGCACGTAGTGTAGGGGGAGACTATTGCCCGTATCAGATTAAGGACCGAACTCAGTGTTCGTTAAACCCAAGAAATACCGTACAACCACAAGTGCTGGTATGGGACAGCCATAACTCATTAAGTTGCTCAAAACTAGCTTTGCACTTTGGAAGGTTTGTAGTAGTCTGTTGTTCCTTAATAGATTGCTCGAAGGGACGTCCACACTGAGGTGATAATGGAATAAACGTTTACCGATACACCGGTGCACGCCACTCTACGGAGAAGTTCCATCATTTCTATGCTCTGAGTTCTTCTATCGTAGTTTGGGTTTTCGTCCCGGGCTGGTGCAAAGTTAGGATTGGGTAAAGCAACGGTTATGCTATGATCTCCTTGCCAACACACCAAAGGAAGTGTGTTAATGGCTAGGCAAAAGGAGAGAATCATTTCTTGTGGGTAAAGCTGTACAACTCTGCAGAGTATGAAACTTTTCGAAAAGCCATTCCCGCGGTCATGAGAATCTTGGTGCGCCAGCACTAGTTAGCAGTTTAATTTTTATAAAACATGATTTCTGCCACATGATGATGAATAGTGAATTATGGATATACAGCTTCGCAATTTTATTTAACTGCTCTTACATTCAGTTAATTTCAGTATTTAAATTGCTTTTATTCAATTTTGTTTGAAATCTACTATTCTGAATTTACATTTTAAATTGGCTTTGCGCAAATCAACCGTAGAAACCTTTCCATTGGAAATGGCCTGCATGGATCATAGGATTTTGCAAAAGTCTTGCGAGTACGTAAGTACTCAGCTTGCCGCTGCTAATATTTTTAGGTGATGAAATCGATTACCCCGACGACGCGTTCACTAACCCAGGATTCGGGAACTTTGACGATGAGTTCTTCTAGGGTTCACCTTGTCAGTTGCCTGTGGGGTTAATGGGCTAAGAGGCATACTACAAGTTGTTTATCTTCTTGCAATGTTTTACTTTTGAGTCTTTGTAAAAATCTTGTGAGAACCTACTACTCTTGATGTAATAAATGTGTGTATGGATGTGATATCAGTTTGTAAATGTGTGTACTAGCCACTAATCATGGGACTTGTACTGTGTGCACGTGGTACCCATTATTGATATTTATTATCAAAAATGGGGGCCTTACAAGTTGGTATCAGAGTCATGCTGGCCGCAGGAAACCCTAGGAAGGCTGGGCGAAATTATATACTTAAAATTTGAAAATAGGTTCCAAAACTAAAAATATTGAAATTAGGACATCTTACCTCTTCGTTCTATATATGAAATAATCATTAATAATGCTATAATAAATAATTCTTTTCTATGTCAATTTCTACTAGAATCTTTACTTTAATAATTTCTTTGCTATCTTGCATTTAATCGGGAATAATAATTCCTTATTAAATGTGCAGATGGAGGGATTTGTCCCATGCTACTACACTGCCGGCCGAGAGGACTCAGGCATGACGGGAGTGCTTGCCCGTATGCTAGAGTTCGCTCATTTTCCGGAGAACCCCAGATATGTGGTGTTCGACGCCCCTGTGAGCCCAGTGTCGGTAGAGTACGTCGCAAGGGTAATTATACCAGCCAGGCCTGTCTATGAAGAAGGAGAACGGGCATTTGATGGACCAGGACAGTCAGTGCGGGCTACAATGAATGAGGCTGCCTATGTTGTTGTAGTCCGACTGCGTCACGGTCTGCCTGAGCTGGCGGGTGCGTATAGGAGGTTTCCAGCGCGTCCACCAGGAGGGGATAATGTTTATCTGGATGCAACTGGACTGTTGAACCCAATACTGCGCAACTTAGTGGAGTTCATTAATGCCTTGGATCAGAGTTACCACTAGGCAGTGACTGAGTTCTGGGAGGCTCGTCACCGGGTGGCAGTTCTGGAGAATACCATAGCTCCATATGTTGCGATGGGATGGATTCCACGTTCAGTACTTGGTGAGGCTCCACAGATGATGGCTCAAGAGGCACCGAGGTTGTTGTACCTCGAGGAGTCGATGGCGAGGCGGGATGTCGGTCGTGAGTCGTCCTCATTGCTTGATATCCTGTAGGCGTAGCGATTTCACTTTTAAATGCGTCCACAGGGGTCTCTGGTGTATAAATCATCGCAGATCTTGTTAATACGATCGGAGAGCGATCTTGCCTAGAGTCTAGAGTGAGAGATGACTGAACGAATAGAAGTACCTTTACTAAAGTAGTATGGCGGAAAGCCTTGGTCTGTTGGGGTGTTGCACTTTTGCTGTAAATATTATAAAATAAAACAAAACCTTTGGTTGTGTATTTGTTGCTTGCTTATGGCTCCTACTCGTAAATATTTAATGTTGTTAAAGTTTTTACGATGTTGTGATCCTAAAAGAAAAGGGATAAACAATGACAAACAGAAATTAAATGGAATAAAACTTACCTATCAATCTTCTCTCAATTTCAGATGCCTGTTACCAGGTCTTTGAATGAGATTTTGCGAGGTGAGACAACACCGGAGAATCAAACCCTGAGAGTGATCTTGTCCACACCAATGCAACCTAACCCGGTTCATCCAACCGCGGGTAGGGCCTCATCTTCTCGACAACCCTATGATTCACCTCCGCCTCCACAAACTCAAGAAGAATTCCCTGAGGAACAACTACCTGGACCCCCAACCATGGCTCAAGTTCTGGCCATGATGGAACAAGATCGCCGAACAAATACCCTTCTTCTCCAACGGTTGGTGCGAATACACGCCAACCTTAAGGCTTGCTACCGCTGAGGTGGAGGTATGGAGCCGTATCGTCCATCTAAGTTGGGAGAGTTTTAAAACTCGACCCCGACTCTCTTCTTCAATGATCCCTTGGTTGCTTGCGTAGTGCTGCGTTCCATCGAAGGCAAGCTAAATATTCTTTCAGTCGATTAGGCAGGAAAGAGTTCTCAGATGCATCATATCGATTTGCAAGGAGGCTGCTGTTCATGCTGTGGGAGAATTATCAGGCAATTCAACCAGAAGGCCAGGAAATATCGTGGGAAAGTTTCAAGGCAGCTTTTCGCAGAACTCACATACCATCAAGTCTGATCAACTTATAGAAGCGAGAGTTCCTTGATTTACGTCAGGGAAACATGACAGTGATGGAATATCTTCACCGCTTCAATTACCTTGCCAAATATGCTACCTCTGAGGTGACACCTGAGGAAAGAAGGATTGAACGATTCCGGAGCAACTTGAACGATGAGGTCAAGCACACTTTGGCTCTTCATGACTTCCACGACTTCCAAACTCTCGTAGATAAAGCTATTATCGCTGAATATAGCTCACGAGATGTGGTCGAGAGTCGTAAGAGAAAGTGGATGGCTCGCAAGAATACTGCTCCAAGTCCTTCAAGGCCGCGCTTTGGTCAACCGACCAATGTACGACCAATGGCACCCCCCAACGCCAGAGAAGCCAAGTGTAGGTTGCTCAACCTCTGCTAGTCCGTTCATCTGGAAATGAAGCTGCAAAGCCAACGGGAACTCAAAACTTCGCATCAAATGTTCCTTGTTATCACTGCAATGAGCGTGGGCACTATGCCAACGTTTGTCCAAAAAGGAACCAAGCTCCAAGACGCCAGCCAGTGCAAAGAACTTCTTAGCGACCCCCAGGTCGACCCCAAGGATCCAGAAATTCTCAAGCTTCAAAGCCAGCTCCAACTCAAAATTGAGGTGCAAGTAGCGGTCGCCTACATCATGTGACGGCCGAAGAAGCTGATGATCGCTGATGTAATCTTGAGTGCGTTTCACCCACACACAGTACCTACTTTGGTATTATTCGACTCTGGAGCATCGCATTCATTTATCTCCAAGAAATTCGCGGAACAAAATAACATTAAAGTTGATCTTCTTTCCATAAAAATGATAATCTATTCTCCTGGATCAATCATGAATACAATTAAATTATGCCCTAAGGTTAGCATTGAAATAAACAGAGTATTGTTTCATGCTGATCTTATTCTTATAGAAACCATAGAATTGAATGCAATTCTTGGTATGGATTGGTTGTCTAAGCATAAAGCATTTATTGACTGTGCCAATCGATCCATTTCTTTAGTCAACTCTGAAGGGATTCCAGTCCATTTCTTGTCTGTTCAAAATACTTCAGAACCACAATCTTTCCTTTGTTCAGCCACAGTAAAAGATCATGGTCAAATTCCTGTTGTCTCCGAATATCCAGACGTCTTTCCAAAAGAATTACCAGGACTTCCTCCAGACAGGGACATGGAATTTGTTATAGACCTTGTCCCAGGAACAGCCCCTATCTCTAAACGTCCTTATCGCATGCCCCCTGATGAATTGGTCGAACTAAAGAAGCAAATCAATGAGCAATTAAGTAAAGGATTTATTCGACCTAGCTCTTCTCCATGGGGTAGTCCTGTCCTCTTTGTTCCTAAGAAAGACGGTGGTATACGCATGTGCGTAGATTACCGAGCTTTAAATGATGTCACAATAAAAAAAAATATCCTCTTCCTCGTATTGATGATCTATTTGATCAATTGACTGGTGCCCAAATCTTTTCCAAAATTGACCTAAGACATGGGTACTATCAATTAAAAATCAGACCTGAGGATATTCCGAAAACTGCCTTCACCACACGTTACGGGTTATATGAATATACCGTAATGTCTTTCGGACTTACAAATGCTCCAGCCAGTTTCATGACTCTCATGAATAAAGTATTCATGGAGTATTTAGATAAGTTCATAGTGGTTTTCATTGATGACATCCTTATATACTCAAAAACTGAGGAAGAACATGCGCAACATTTGCGTATGGCTCTTGAGAAACTCTGAGAACATAAACTCTATGCCAAATTCGAAAAATGTGAGTTTTGGCTAAAAGAAGTTGCTTTTCTTGGTCATGTTCTATCCAAAAGTGGTGTTGCAGTTGATCCTGGTAAGGTCAAGGCTATTCTAGATTGGGAATCTCCTCAATCTATCCCCAAAATTCGAAGCTTTCTTGGTTTAGCGGGATATTATCACCGCTTTATCAAGAATTTCTCCAAAATAGCCCGACCCATGACTCAACTTCTAAAGAAAGAAAAGAAGTTTGAATGGACACCTGAATGCGAAGAAAGCTTTCAGGAATTAAAGAAAAGATTAACAACAGCCCCAGTGCTGGTGTTACCAGATGTTCAAAAGACTTTGATGTCTATTGTGATGCATCGCGACATGGACTTGGATGTGTGTTGATGCAAGAAGGAAAAGTCGTAGCTTATGCTTCTCGTCAGTTACGGCCTCATGAATCCAACTATCCTACTCATGATCTGGAACTAGCTGCCGTAGCGCACGCTCTTAAGATTTGGCGTCATTACCTCATCGGTAATCGATGCAACATTTTCACAGATCATAAAAGTCTGAAATATTTCTTTACCCAGCCAGATCTAAATCTAAGACAAAGAAGATGGCTAGAATTGATAAAAGACTACGACCTTAACATTCAGTACCATCCTGGGAAAGCTAATGTTGTAGCAGATGCTCTAAGCCGTAAACTTCACTGTCTATCTATTTCATTCCATACCAATCAAGCAGATCTGATCAAAGAATTCCAGAAACTTAATTTGGGAATTGTTGAAAAAGGGTTTTTGGCCGCACTAGAGGTGCAACCAACTCTTAAATCCCAAATTAAAGCCGCTCAACTTAAGGATGAGTCCATCATCAAAATTCGTGAAGAGTTGAAACAAGGAGTGGAGTCTGAATTCCATGAAAGCCCGGATGAAGTACTCATGTACAAAAATCAAGTATATGTTCCTGATGATTCTGAGCTTAAGGAGTTAATCCTCAAAGAAGCCCACGAATCACCTCTCTCGATCCATCCTGGGAGTACAAAGATGTATCAAGATCTTCGACGAGAGTATTGGTGGCCCGGTATGAAAAAGGATATTGCTGCATATGTTGCAATCTGTGATGTATGCCAGCGCATAAAAGCCGAACATCAGCGTCCTGCTGGACTCCTTCAACCCCTGAAGATTCCTAAGTGGAAATGGGATGACATCAGTATGGATTTTATCACTGGTCTGCCAAAGACTCGAAAAAGACATGATTCTATTTGGGTCATCGTTGACCGGTTAACAAAAGTGGCACATTTCATCCCAGTTAAGGTCACTAACCGAGGAGACGAACTCGCAGAACTCTATATCAATAATATTGTTCGTCTTCATGGTGTCCCAAAAACCATTGTTTCGGACCGAGGTTCTCAGTTTACATCCCGCTTCTGGGAAAGTTTGCATAGTCTTCTGGGAACTAAGCTAAACTTCAGTACAGCTTACCACCCTCAAACAGACGGTCAAACAGAAAGAACAAATCAAATTTTGGAGGATATGTTAAGAGCCTGTGTGTTATCCTATGGCGCTAATTGGGAGAAAAGTTTGGCATTCGCTGAATTCTCCTATAATAATAGTTTCCAATCCAGTCTCCAAATGTCACCTTTTGAAGCTCTTTATGGGAGAAAATGCAGAACCCCTCTTTTCTGGTCTGAAGTTGGAGAAAGGAAATTCTTCGGTCCAGATCTTATCCAAGAAGCTCAGGAACAAGTTGACATGATAAGAAGTCGACTTAAAGAAGCTCAATCTCGGCAAAAGAGTTATGCCGACAATCGTCGTCGTGAACTCAGTTTCGAAGTTGGTGATCATGTCTACTTGAAAGTGTCGCCTTTTCGTGGAGTTCGCCGTTTCCAAATTCATGGGAAACTGGCTCCTCGATATATCGGACCATATAAAATTCTCGAGAGAATGGGTGAGATGGCATACAAGTTGGAATTACCACCTCAACTATCCGAAGTTCACAATGTCTTCCATGTATCACAATTAAGGAAGTGTCTTCGTGTTCCCACTGAGCTTACCAACGTAGAAAGCATCGATCTTCAACCCGACCTCTCATATCGAGAACGTCCAATTTGTATCTTGGAAGAAGCAGAACGTCAAACGAGGAACAAAACTCACAAAATGCTAAAAATCCAATGGAGTAACCATATCGAAGACGAAGCCACTTGGGAAAGAGAAGACCATCTTCGGAAAGAGTTCCTGATTTCTTCTGACCTCGCCAAATCTCGAGGACGAGATTTTTGTGTAAGGGGGGTAGAACTGTAACAGCCTGAAATTTAGTAAAAGTAGAAATGGAAGCATAAAATAATGTACATAAGTTATCCTTGCTTTTTCTAAATTTCTTTTGAATATTTTGGCTTTTATCCATTAAAAGAAATACAAATCTCAATATGAAGAATAATAAAGGAAAAAGATAGAAAAATATCCAACAAAAACTTAATCATGAAATTTTACCATAACATCTTGACAATCATACAAACCTCTGCTAAAAATATCAAACATTAAAACTTATATTTGTGAATTTTTAAATTCAAAAACAGAAAATTAAAAAGATTGAAAATGATGATGTCAGAATTTTTAGAAATTAAATATACAATGTAAAATCATGAAAATTTTACAAGAGGTTAATAATGCTAATTCAGAGCTATGGTCAAATTTTTATAAAATAATAATGTCATTTTAATCATCAATTAAATATAAAACAGAATAATTAAAAATCTATAAAACTGTATTGTCAGAATTTATTTAAATTTTATATCCATAATTTTCAGTTGAAAACTTTACTGGAGACTTGTCATTACCCAACTAATGCCAATTAAAATTCTCATAAAAATCTGAAGATAGCTTGTCATTGAATTAAATTTTGCAAACCAAATCTGGATAGAACTCATTCATTAGCTACATTGTGGTGAGGCTTACAGGTGGGGCCAACCTGTCATTTGGCTCCAGGGGCAACGTGGCCGACACCTACCTACCGAGTGGCCCCACAAGTCAGCCTCAGACTACAGTGCATCTTCCTCCTCCGTTGCTTTTCCTTTTTCTCTCTGCCGAGCGCAGGCGAACCAGCAGCGCCTCCATCTCTATCTCCTCTGCGCCGCAATTTCGTTCCATTAGCACGCGTCCACGTTGCCGTCCTTGCTGCACATCGCCTCAGCCTTGGCAGCCGGTGAAGCTTTGCAGACCAGTGTGTTCTTCCCGCCGCAATGGACCTCCGTCGATCTGATGCCACGGCAAGGGATTGAACCCGATCGGCTGCCACGACATAGCATCGGTAGACAAGCACTGAACCTCGCCAGAGTCTTGCCACGACAACTACTGGGCTAAAAACCACCGCTGCATCAAAGTGTCTCGCGTGCCCCTCTCGGCCGAAGCAAATCCCTGCACCAAAACCCTCCTCATCCTCTACTTAAACCATTCGCACACACCCACGGCCAGCCTGAGGGCTCCGGTTCCTCACCCCTTCCCTTGATTGCACCGGAACAACCTTCTTCTTCTCCAAAGCCGGTGAGGATCAGAGAAAAGGGGAGAAACAGAATCGTGCTCTCCAGTGCACCTCCATCCAATTCCTTTGGCGGGAAGACTCTTGTCAACACCTAGTACCGATCCCACACCTCAAACGGAGGTCTCCTTCTCCGGCGAGCCACCGCACCGAGCTTCCTTCTCAGCCGCCAGAACCATGCGGTGAGACCCCCTGCCCGCTCTTTATTTGATCCAAGCACAAAAATGGGATCTCCTCTACCCTGTGATGCTTAATCTGGTGAAAATGAGACTCGGGACACACTGGAGTAGAGGTTCCACCGACGCCATGCCATAGCCGCCGCTCGAGCTCGACGCGCGCCATCTCCGTCTCCCTTTACCAACAACCGTCCCTAGATGCATAGCGTGTCTTTGCTAACGGTGGTACCAGAGCGCCGCCGTTCGCCGTCGTTCGCCGCCGGCGAGCCAAAGACCGAGAGCTCTGTTCACCGTCGCTGACGTGCGGGCCCGGCCTGTCAGGGCCACAATCCGCACCAGCCCAAAATAGAAGGCGTCTTTACTGTTTGGAAGACGCACTTTCCTTTTCTGGAATATTTCCAATTTCCTGTAATTAAAGACCTTGCTGATTTTCAAATGCTTATAACTTCTAAACCATAAGTCGAAATTTAATAAAATAAATTTCTAAATTCGTGTAAAATCTTGAAGAATCATAATATCCAAAAATATTTAATTTTTAACTCGGTTTAAAATTTTAAAATTTATTTGAAGACAAAATTTAAATATGCCATTCATGGAATTTGAGCAAATGAACTTAAAATTACCTAAAACCAATTTTGTTAGAATCTTTATGATCTTATGAACCTGAATATGTAAAAATATATATATAGTTCACTATAGGAAATATACAAATTAAAAATACAAGGAACAATAAAACATTATTAAAAGTATACATAATTCAACATTAAATCTTGAGAATAAATTTTATAATTTTGTATTGCTGAAATTATGCTTATAATCAATATTTTAAGGAACCTCATGTCACTGTCAATATATATATATATATATATATATCTGTGTGTGTGTGTGATCTCATGTATAAGCATAAGAAATGGTAAACATACATGAACATATATATATTAATGAATATATGGAACCTTCAATAATTCAAATCAAAATCCATGTAAGTTGCATGAAAATATTTTATTTGGATCTTTCTCTTTGCCTTATTGAGATTTCCTTTTTGCCATGTTGTTATTCTTGGACGGCGTGTAGAGCCCGACGAGTCAGGACTAGTCACCGACGAACGTGAGTACGACCTCGGCGATAGTCGACAAGGCAAGCACCCTCCTTTGACCATGTTGACCCCACTTTATAAAAATTTTCATTAAATGTCTTTATTGCATGCGTATATTCATTAACCTCTGATACTTTGTGGGTACTGGTAGTTATACCTGATGTAGCATAGTATCCCTTTAATCTTGACATGTGAACCTTGGTAGCCCTAAGAAATATGGTTAAATAATATATGATACCAATTTGGGTATATGCGATGACTGATAATCATGCTAATCCATGCCTTATGCTTGGGATGAACCTAATGAAAATATTTACTAGATGAAGATGATCAATGGTTTTATTTGATTAAAAATGAAAATAAAACTAAATTTTAGATGCGGGCAATTATTGGCAATAGCTGGAAGTGCAAGGTTTTGCTCGTAGTGTAGGGGGAGACTATTGCCCGTATCAGATTAAGGACCGAACTCAGTGTTCGTTAAACCCAAGAAATACCGTACAACCACAAGTGCTGGTATGGGACAGCCATAACTCATTAAGTTGCTCAAAACTAGCTTTGCACTTTGGAAGGCTGTAGTAGTACGAGCTGTTCCTTAATGGATTGCTCGAAGGGACGTCCACACTGAGGTGATAATGGAATAAACGTTTACCGATACACCGGTGCACGCCACTCTACGGAGAAGTTCCATCATTTCTATGCTCTGAGTTCTTCTACCGTAGTTTGGGTTTTCGTCATTTGGTGCAAAGTTAGGATTGGGTAAAACAACGGTTATGCTATGATCTCCTTGCCAACACACCAAATGAAGTGTATTAATGGCCGAGCAAAGGGAGAATCATTTCTTGTGGGTAAACACTGTACAACTCTGCGAGTATGAAACTTTTAAAAGTTCCATGGTCATGGGAATCTTAGTGCGCCAACACTAGTTAGCGATTTAATTTTATAAAACATGATTTCTGCCACATGATGATGAATAGTGAGTTATGGATATACAGCTTCGCAATTTTATTTAACTGCTCTTACATTCAGTTAATTTCAGTATTTAAATTGCTTTTATTCAATTTTGTTTGAAATCTACTATTCTGAATTTACATTTTGCTAGTTCAATGCCCGTGCGTTGCTATGAAAAATAAAATTAATAACGAAACATAAATATCAAGCAATAAAAGAACATTATGCTACAAGATCAAACATCTATCTCTCCTGATTACACAAGTTTTTACATGACAGAAAATAATTGTTTGCAAGCAAAGTTTTGCTCTCACCGATGGAAAGTACTTTGCAATAGCACATAGCTCTGATCGACATAGTAGCACCAAAAACAAACATCTCCATCCAGTCAATCATGAAAGCTCCAGCTTCCATCGCAGCAACCCATCCATGGACTCTCAGTGGTAAGTCCGTCTCTAATGAGAAATATTGACTAATATATGATGTGTCCCTATTGCACGAAATCCAGATTTTCAAACTCAAAAGGGTCCACAGGTGCGGCGATTAAGAAAACTATCCATATAAATCATTCTCATCGGACCATCAAACAGATCTTCCCAACCTGTTCCAGCCATGAAGAACTACCAAACCACAGTAAATTAACAAAATTTGCAAAGTAAGCATCAAGAACTAGCATAATCTAATTTTAACCCACAAATTAGTAGTTCAGAAATAAGTGATTGAATGTACATATGCTGATTTGAGAAACAAACTCCTAGCATAATCTAATTTTAATCCACACATTGGTAGCACATAATCAAAAGATTGCAAGGTAGAAATGCTGACTTGAGGTATTTGCAAGCCAGAGTAAATCATAGAACATAGGAATCGAAAAAAAAACTTGAATGAAATCAAGAATGGAATGGCAAGAGTGCAGGACCTTGTGTTTCTCAACAAGCCTTAGCACACTTCTATCGACTTTACATTACTCAATTCTAGCCACGTGGAGGATTCATTTTGGTCAAGATTCTCGCAGGAGTATTAGATTAGCGATGAAGCGGATAGCCACTAGAATCTTCTAGCAAAAGATCACCATAAACCAGACTGTAAATAAAATGCTAACAGCAAGAACACTATTGATATATGTATAAACACAGACAAATCACCTGCCATAGGTAGTAGCATCGGGTTTTGGCACTTCTCAACCATAGAATCAAATATCTTTCTAGCTTCTGCACATTTGTAAGTTCAACCTTCATTAGTTATGGTTTTGGTGTTAATGACAAATCTAATATTGAGATTATCCCCTAATGTGCTTTTGTTATTAATGACAAATCTTATATCGAGACTAACTCATTTGTTTAGAATATCCTTGATTAGTCTCATCGCACTGAAAAATGAAAAACCCAAGGTATGTATGCGTATTCATTCTAGTATAAATTGCATACTTTGGATTCAAGTTAAAATATGAATGTCCCCATCATATTAACCACAAATGTGCATCATGTTTCCCAATCCATATATTACATGGATGCACACACTTAGGGGGAGTTTGTAGTTTAACTTGAAAGTCTCTTTGTATTGATCAATTCTTTATTGAGACATATAAGGATCAAGACAAAGAAACTAAATCCTTGAGTATATATTTAAATTGCCTAGTTATAGTATACTCATGGTAATATAGGATATACTCCAATATGATCAAATTGAATATGTGCATATATTATATCCAAGTC
The DNA here is from genome assembly GCA_036346375.1 of Guadua angustifolia. Taxonomy (NCBI): domain Eukaryota; kingdom Viridiplantae; phylum Streptophyta; class Magnoliopsida; order Poales; family Poaceae; genus Guadua; species Guadua angustifolia. The sequence goes on along the minus strand of CM070503.1, from coordinate 55,867,833 downwards.
AATCATATTTATGCACATATACATGTGGAGTTTATTCTCTGTTGATGATTTAGAGTAATGATCATTTCCATACAATTTACATATAATGGATCATTACTTCTCATCAACATGAGTATATGAAAACTTGTTTAGTTAATATATACTCACAATCAAATTAAATGATAATTTAAATTGAGTTCATTTGTCTTGTTAATTATTAAAGAACATTTTATCATGTGTTGATGGTGTTCCGTGATTAATTGAAGATAAATGAATAGTTCTTAAGTATAATGAAGCATGAGTTGCATTATTGTACTTAAGACACATACAAATCATTCAAATTGATTTGGGTTGTGCTCAATTGATCTAAAGGCATCCATTATGTGTTAATGGAGTGCAAGAGATAATTGAGACAACCATGCATCTTGGACTAACTATTTTATGAGTTGTGTTTGAGTTAGGTCCAAAGATGGATGAGATGATAAAGAAGAGGAGTCGAGTGATGATCCGGGGAGTATCAAAGTGATGATCATAAAGACCCCAAAGGGATTGCTTGCGTCTGTTGGCGAAGGTATAACTAGATAGGCTAAGGACTTTTGTAGTCTTTGAGTCTAAGGTTTTATCGCCGTACTATTAAGAGGGGTCGTTTCCTAGCTTGAGCTTCATCATGTGTTGGTGATCTCAATCCGCGTTCACTCGAGCTCAAATCTTATTTGGATTTGGTTTTTGCATAAAGGTTAACCATTTGGCATGTGTTGCGAATGGGTTAAGCTTGTGCTTGGGTGTTATTGGTTTATGCTCCGATTTGCATGTGTTGCAAAGAGGAAGAGCATGTGTAATTGGTTTTCTCATGTAGCTTTGATTTGCATGTGTTGCAAATAGGATAAGCTATATGTGTTGGCTTTTGCGTGAAGTTCACTTTTGCATGTGTTGCAAATGTTGAAGCTTCATGTTTTGGTTCGATCAAAACATCTTTCTAAAACCATGTGGTTGCTTGGAGATAAGTTTTGCATGTGTTGCAAAAGGAGAGAGCTCAAGCATGATTTGGTGTTTGTATGTTTGTATGGAGCTAGAGGCTTGCATGTGTTGCGAGTAAAGAGCTCATACGGTTGATTTGGTTTTAGTGTGAAGTTTGGTTTTGGTGTTGCATGGAACTAGAGAATTGAATGTGTTGCAATTAGAGAGTTCATGCACCTTCATTTGGTATTGCTTGGAGCTAGACTTTTGCATGTGTTGCAAAGAGTAGTGCTCAAGCATGAAATGTGTTTATTGCGTTATTTGCAAGTTCGTTGTGCGAATAAACTGAGGTTTATGAGTCCGGAATCCCGAAAGCATGTGAGTGGGGCTTGCAACGGGTGTTGGCAAGTTGACCGGTCTTGTGTTGACCTTCACATGGCTAGGGGGATTAATCTCATAAACTCGAGTTTGATTCGCTTAATACGTTTTACAAATAGATTTGGAGTTGATTGCGAAATGCGTTTTCGTGATTCGGTTGCAATTCTTTGAGCGTGAGCTAAATTGGTGCAAATGTGTTTTGCACGTATGTTTGATCATATGTTGATCACCTATTGGCTCAAGGAATGGTTTTTGATTTGTCGGAAAAGAGTTTGCAAAAATCCGGAGTTTTCTCTTTGAGGCGGTGTGGTAGCCTCTGGGCTGTCGGGCCGTGAGCGGGCGTGACCGGCCCTGGCGGCCTCGGATCGCTCTGGCGGTGTGACCGCCCCCTGGCGGCAATTTTTCCAGTGAGTTTTTGGCGCTTGTTGGGCGGTCGGACCGGCCGGGTCCGTGTGGCCGGCTGGCGGGCGCGACCGGGCCGTGTCTTGATTGGATCGGCAATCAGCCGAAAATCCGACCGTTGGCATGTGAGGGCCGGTCGGACCGGCCAAGGCCCGGTTAGACCGGACTTTTGCTGATTTCGCCCATTTTGCCCCTAAACGGCTAGTTTTCTTGGTGGGGCTATAAATACACCCCTTGGGGGGCTTGTGGCAGTGGTTGCTACATTGCTTGAGTGTTTGGGTGAGGTGTTGCATGTGTTGCACACTCTCAATTGAGTTTTGAGCTAAAGAGTGAACTAATTGCATGTGTTGCAATTAGGAGTGGGTTTGAGAGGCTCTTGTGCATGTGTTGCACTTGAGTGAGGTCCTTGTGCATGTGTTGCACTTGGTGATCACCGGGAACGCATTTGTTGTGCTCGGTGAAGTTCAAGCGAAGGAGCGGCTTGTTACTCTTGGAGGTTGCCAACTCCTAGGCAGGCGTGGGCGTCGTCTTGTGAGAACTCTCAAGGTTGTGAGAAGCCCGGCGAAGTTTGTGAAGGTTCGGGTTGAGCCTCGGCAACCGTGAAAAACCACGACTAGTGGAAAGAGGCGGTGCTCGGCGGGAGCCGGTCCAAGTGTGGGCTTGCCTCAACGTGGACTAGGGAGACCGCAAGTCTCCGAACACCACGGAAAAACATCGGTTGTCCTTGTCTCTTTACTTTCAAGTATTTACATTATTGTATATTTATCAAGTGCTTGATTGTATTAGAATTGCTTAGTATTAATTGATTGTTCAATTTAGCAATTCTAATTTAGAGACATAATTTAGTTAGTGCACTAGTGAGCCTAGTTGATTTAGGCCTTAAATTGTCAAAACCTAGATTATCGCTTCCGCATTAGAATTGAGTAGGTTTTGACATAGGGGTTGATTAGGCGAATAATTAGTGAGCGATCGAATTTTGTAAATCGCCTATTCACCCCCCCTCTAGGCGCATCCTCGACCCTACAAGTGGTATCAGAGCCAGGTTACTCTCATTTTAGGCTTAACCGTCTAAAGAGTAAAAAGGATGGCAAATAGAGGTTTAGTGCACTCCACCGATTCATATATATTTGATGGCTCTAATTATGCTTCATGGAAAATATTTATGATTAGTCATTTTAAATCCATGAGCCCACAAATATGGTGGATTGTAGATGTCGGTATTTCTTCTCCACTAAATAATATTGCTCCAACTAAAGGAGAGGAGAAATGCCTACATCTCGACGCTCAAGCTACTAACATTTTATTTAGCGTTGTGAGCGTAGAAATTTTCAATCTCATATGCAACCTCTCGAGTGCTCACGATATGTGGATCAAGCTTTAAGATTTATTTGAATCATCCACATCATCAATTGAGGATTGCATTGAAGATAAAAATGTCGGTTGATGATTCTTCAACGACAACATCAAGTGATGAACCGACATCCCCATCAAACTCAACCTCCGCCTCAAGCGACGACGAATTTTCACTTATATCAAAAATTTGTTGCTTCATGGCAAAAGGTAAAAATGAGGTATGTGATGACGAAGAGCCCTCTTATGATGATTTAATGGATATGTTAGAGGAGCTCAATAATTATCTTGGGAAGGAGAAAACAAAATATAAAATTTTAAAGCTTGAACATGAATCACTTCAAAGTGATTATAACATGCTTAAGGAAAATCATGAATCCCTCCTTCTCAAAGAAATTTATAAGGCTAAGGTGGATATAGGAATATCATGTGATTTAATTGATGAAATGCCATGCTTAGATGAAAATTCTAATATTTCATCAAAAGTTGATATATCCACCTTTTGCAATGATTTAATTGATATACCTTATTGCTCTAATAAATTTGCTTCTAGTTCCTCTATGTCTTTGGATGAAAATCTTGTAGAGGAAAATAAAGAGCTCAAGGCCCAAGTCATTAGATTGGAGAATGACTTGAGGAGGTGCGTAAAGGGAAAAGCCGTCCTCGACGAGATCTTGAGCAAGCCAAGGGCGCCTAAAGATAAGCGTGGACTCGGCTACAACTCCAAGAGGGAGAATAGCAAGACGAAGCATAATGCACGACACACGAAGACAATCAAATGCTTCGCATGCAACAAGAAGGGCCACCTCGCCTCCGTGTGCCCTAATCAAGTGGATAACAAGGCCACAACACCAACAATGAGGCAAACCGGCAAGGAGCAAGTCAAATCGGTCAAGAGAGGGCCAAATAGCGTGACGTGCTTCAATTGCCGGGAAAAGGGACATTTCGGTAAGGATTGTCCCAAAGGTAACACTCCTAAGCCTATTCTTATAAATGAAAATTATTTGCTTAGGAAGGACAAGAATGACAATGTGTTTGCCAAGCTTGTCAAGTCCCCTATGCCGGCTAAAATTGATAATAATCATTTGCATAGGAAGAGTGAATCTAGAAATGGATTTGCTAAAATTGTTAGGACTCCTAAGCCCACTCAATTCAATTCAAATACATTGCTTAGGAGAAATAAAAATAGCAAAACATTTGCTAGATTTGCTAGATTCTCTAAGCCGATGCATAATCAAAATTATCATATGCTTAGAAGAGATCAAACTAGAAGTAGTTTTGCAAAGTACAAATGCCCTCCTAAGTCCTCTCACTTAAATCCAAATACTTTGCTTAGGAGGAATAATAATTACAAAACTACTCCTAGTCGTGTTAGTCATTTCAATAATATTAAAATTAGGACCATTTGGGTTCCTAAATCCATTGTGACTAACATTGTTGGACCCAACAAGGATTGGGTACCAAAGATCGCCTAAAAGATTTTTAGGCATTTTGAGATGGATTGGATGCTTGGCCACTCAAGAGGAGAAGGATTATATTGGTCTACAAGTGGTGTCAAGCATGAAGATTATCAAGTCCATCATGAGCTAATGCCATCTTGGGTAACAAGTATTTAAATTGATCCTTATGTCTTATAGCCTTGTGTAGGTTATAATGAAATATTAATGAATATCAATTTAGATTACTTGTTATGGCCACTTGCTCTCGCCTCTTATCTATTCTCTTATTGCAAATCTTGAACAAGTTTAATAGTGGCACATTTAGGGGGAGTGTTAATTCATATTCATGTGTACCACATCCCTACGTGTGCCCATATTAATATAAGTGCATATATATAATTTCAAAATCAACCATTTAGCCAAAAGTCAAAATTTTTGTATACTATTAGTAAACTTGTGAAAAACTAATTGAAAAATGTATACAAATATTTTTGAAATGTTTCAAAAAGGTTTTGGCTTCACAAAAATCTATTTTGAAAAGAAAATGAGTTTAATGCCCAAAATCTAGTTTTTAGTATCTTGATTTGGATTTAAACTTATATTTTTCATAGAATTAAAAGTAAAATGATTTTGAAAATAATTCCAAAATGAAAATCCTAGAGTTGGCCATTCTTAACAATTTTCGTGTTCAAAAGATTTTCAAAATACCAACCTATCAAAAGATATTTGATTTTGAAACTCGCCGAAAAACTATACTTGACCCATAATGGTCATACTATTACACTTAGTGAGTTTCATCATTTGAATCAAAATTCTACACAAGATTTAATTCAAAATGGTATTATAGACTCATACACAAAATTCAAATCTCTATATCTTACCCCATGCTTCATTTGAATTCTCTGTGGTGTTGAATTTGACTTTGCTTCTTAAAATGGACTATTTAGGTCAAAAGTCAAAATTTGAATTTAAAAGGCCCAAATTTGCGAAAATCTTTGAAAAAAATATTCTATTATGTATTTCAAAGGTTTTACAAGATTTCAAAATGAAAAACTCTATATTGAAATTGAATTTGGCTCAAAACGATTTGATTTGATCCAAAATGGCCTATTTAAGCATAATGATCAAATCGTGGCATTCAAGTTGGATTTCATTATAAAAACATGGCTATAAACCATCTTGATACACCAATCTAAGCCATGAAAATCAAAATTGCATGAAATCCAAATTGAATTGCATTTTGAGGCTTTTCGTGAAAATCAATTTCCTTTTATGCCTCAAAGCGCAAATTGCCATATCTTTCAAAATAAAATTACTTTTGAGAAAATTCTTTTTGAAAAACCTTCTAATTAGTCCAAAGTTCATTTCTACAAATTTTCAAATTATTTGGACTTCATTTGAATCGTTTTTGAGAAAATTTGCAAAAAGTCTGCAGTTTTCGGGCTGTCAGGGCCGGTTGCACCGGGCTGAGGGCGGTTGCACCGGCCGGCCGGTCGGACCGGCCCTGGAGCGGTTGGACCGGCCATGGCAGAGCTGGCTCTGAATTTTCAGAATTTTCTCGAGGTTTGCTTTGGGATATCTTTTATTTAGTTATTCCTTTTTCAAAAATTCTTTTTGTAAAAGTTTCTTGTAATCCCAAAGTTCATTTGTGCAAAATTTGAAAAGTTTTACAATTTATTTTAATCTCATTTTCAAGTGGTATCAGTTTAAGCATTAAATTGATTTTAAAGGGTGATATTCACTTGATCTTTTGAAAAGACAAAACTTGTGCAATTCAAATGCAAATAACTCCATGATTCATTTGTTGAACATATTGGGGAGTTCATTTATATCAAGTTTTGGGCACTTAATTGCTTCCAAGTGATATCATGTCTTTGTTTTGCTCTGATACCGAATCTTTATAATTTTATTGATCTATCTTGAGTTTTCGATACCCGTGAGTATATGTTGCTTTGATTATATTGCTCTGATACCCATCGATGTTATCGATCATTCTTTCAAGTGGTATCAACTCTTTGTGAGTTGATCCTAAGTGGTATCAATTGAGCATTTATTCATTCCATATGCTTACAAGTGGTATAAATTGAGTTTCTCTTTTCTCCAAGTGGTATCATGGATCTCATTGCTCTTTTCTTATTTGATATCCTTGATTATTTGATTTCCTTTTTAAGTGGCATCATTGAATTCAATTATTTCCTACAAGTGGTATTTTATTGCCTATTTGTAGCATTATTTCGATACCCACATTCTTGAGTAAGAGTTTCCTCTCAAGTTAAAATTGTAAGTTCAACCGCTTAAGATTTCTCTGTGTGAGAGTCTCTATGGATTGAAATACATAAAAGAGGAAAATCTCAAGTTGAGCATTGTTCTTCAATCAAAATTTTGAAAATGCTCATTTCTTTTGGTTCTTCAAGCAAAGCCCTTGAGATATATTTAAAGTGGTATCTAACTTCTCAAGTGGTATCTATTTCTTTTGGGTTCCTCGTTTGACCCGATTAGGCAATTTATTGGATTCTTCAAAAGAATCATGTTGAGAATTTGCAAAACCTAATAAAATGAGGAGTGAATTATTTGAATGTGTTTCAAATAAACCGTGCGATACCCTTCTTTGCTTTTCATGCTTATTTTTATTTACAAGTGGTATCCATATTTTAATGCTCATTTTTTTAATGGGTTTCTTTACAAGTGGTATTCAAAAACTCAAATATGGTCTCTCTTCGAGTTTTCCTTATTTTAGACCATATTTCAATTAAAATCAAATTTTATTTGCCTTAAAACTCCTTCAATTCTTTCCAAAGGTCATAAGTGTTCATTTAAATTTTTATATGACCTTCATTAGATATGACCCTTAAAAGAAATAGTTAAATGCCAAAAAAGGGGGAGAACGATTAAAGTAAAAAGGGGGAGAATAAAATGTTAAAATTCTATAAGTGGGAGAATTAGGATATACTCCAATATGAACAAATTGAATATGTGCATATATTATATCCAAGTCAATCATATTTATGCACATATACATGTGGAGTTTATTCTATAGTTGATGATTTAGCGTAATGATCATTTCCATACAATTTACATATAATAGATCATTACTTCTCATCAACATGAGTATATGAAAACTTGTTTAGTTAATATATACTCACAATCAATTTAAATGATAATTTAAATTGAGTTCATTTGTCTTGTTAATTATTAAAGAACATTTCATCATGTGTTGATGGTGTTCCGTGAGTAATTGAAGACAAATGAATAGTTCTTAAGTATAATGAAGCATGAGTTGCATTATTGTACTTAAGACACATATAAATCATTCAAATTGATTTGGGTTGTGCTCAATTGATCTAAAGGCATCCATTATGTGTTAATGGAGTGCAAGAGATAATTGAGACAACCATGCATCTTGGACTAACTATTTTATGAGTTGTGTTTGAGTTAGGTCCAAAGATGGATGAGATGATAAAGAAGAGGAGTCGAGTGATGATCCCGGGGGAGTATCAAAGTGATGATCATAAAGACCCCAAAGGGGATTGCTTGCGTACGGCGGCGAAGGTATAACTAGATAGGCTAAGGACTTTTGTAGTCTTTGAGTCTAAGGTTTTATCGCCGTACTATTAAGAGGGGTCGTTTCCTAGCTTGAGCTTCATCATGTGTTGGTGATCTCAATCCGCGTTCACTCGAGCTCAAATCTTATTTGGATTTGGTTTTTGCATAAAGGTTAACCATTTGGCATGTGTTGCGAATGGGTTAAGCTTGTGCTTGGGTGTTATTGGTTTATGCTCCGATTTGCATGTGTTGCAAAGAGGAAGAGCATGTGTAATTGGTTTTCTCATGTAGCTTTGATTTGCATGTGTTGCAAATAGGATAAGCTATATGTGTTGGCTTTTGCGTGAAGTTCACTTTTGCATGTGTTGCAAATGTTGAAGCTTCATGTTTTGGTTCGATCAAAACATCTTTCTAAAACCGTGTGGTTGCTTGGAGATAAGTTTCGCATGTGTTGCAAAAGGAGAGAGCTCAAGCATGATTTGGTGTTTGTATGTTTGTATGGAGCTAGAGGCTTGCATGTGTTGCGAGTAAAGAGCTCATACGGTTGATTTGGTTTTAGTGTGAAGTTTGGTTTTGGTGTTGCATGGAACTAGAGAATTGAATGTGTTGCAATTAGAGAGTTCATGCACCTTCATTTGGTATTGCTTGGAGCTAGACTTTTGCATGTGTTGCAAAGAGTAGTGCTCAAGCATGAAATGTGTTTATTGCGTTATTTGCAAGTTCGTTGTGAATAAACCGAGGTTTATGAGTCCTAATCCCAAAGCATGTGAGTGGGGCTTGCAACGGTGTTGGCAAGTTGACCGTATTGTGTTGACCTTCACATGGCTAGGGGATTAATCTCATAAACTCGAGTTTGATTTGCTTATCGTTTTGCAAATAGATTTGGAGTTGATTGCGAAATGCGTTTTCATGATTCGGTTGCAATTCTTTGAGCGTGAGCTAAATTGGTGCAAATGTGTTTTGCGCGTATGTTTGATCATTTGTTGATCACCTATTGGCTCAAGAAATGGTTTTTGATTTGTCGGAAAAGAGTTTGCAAAAATCCGGAGTTTTCTCTGTGGGGGCGGTGTGACCGGCCTCTGGGCGGTCGGACCGGCGGGCGGGCGGTGTGACCGGCCCCTGGGCGGTCGGACTGCTCTAGCGGTGTGACCGCCCCCTGGCCGGTGCAATTTTTCCAGAAGCTGAGTTTTTGGTGCTTGTTGGGCGGTCGGACCGGGCGCGATCGGCCAAGACGTGTCTTGATTGGGCCGCCGCAATCGAAAAATCCGACCATTGGCATGTGAGGGCCGGTCGGACCGGACTTTTGCTGATTTCGCCCATTTTGCCCCCAAATGGCTAGTTTTCTTGGTGGGGCTATAAATACACCCTTTGGGGGGCTTGGGGCAGTGGTTGCTGCATTGCTTGAGTGTTTGGGTGAGGTGTTGCATGTGTTGCACACTCTCAATTGAGTTTTGAGCTAAAGAGTGAACTAATTGCATGTGTTGCAATTAGGAGTGGGTTTGAGAGGCTCTTGTGCATGTGTTGCACTTGAGTGAGGTCCTTGTGCATGTGTTGCACTTGGTGATCACCGGGAGCGCATTTGTTGTGCTCGGTGAAGTTCAAGCGAAGGAGCGGCTTGTTACTCTTGGAGGTTGCCGACTCCTAGGCAGCGTAGGCGTCGTCTTGAAGAACTCTCAAGGTTGTGAGAAGCCGTGAAGTTTGTGAAGGTTCGGGTTGAGCCTCTGCATAGCGTGAAAAACCACGACTTGTGGAAAGAGGCGGTGCTCGGCGGGGCCGGTCCAAGTGTGGGCTTGCCTCAACGTGGACTAGGGGAGACCGGCAAGTCTCCGAACACCACGGAAAAACATCGGTTGTCCCTTGTCTCTTTACTTTCAAGTATTTACATTATTGTATATTTATCAATTACTTGACCATATTAGGATTGCTTAGTATTAATTGATTATTCAATTTAGCAATTCTAGTTTAGAGACATAATTTAGTTAGTGCACTAGTGAGCCTAGTTGATTTAGGCTTTAATTGTCAAAACCTAGATTATCGCTTCCGCATTATATTTGATTAGGTTTTGACATAGGGGTTGATTAGAGCGAATAATTAGTGAGCGATCGAATTTTGTAAATCGCCTATTCAACCCCCTCTAGGCGCATCCTCGACCCTACAACATTTTCCGTTCTTGCAAAGATAGTCCATCAGCAAGTAATAAGTAATAACATCTTGTTCAAGACCATCTCTGGACATCTTCTAGAAAATTCTGACAGCCTTTTTCCACTGTCTTGAAGAGCAATATACGTGAGAAGACTATTATATGTAAAATTATTACATTCACCATGCAGGGCTACAGTAAATGAGTTAGCAATTCTTGTAGCGCTGTTTCTCATAAATCCATGTGGAGCACCAAGAGCAAATATTCGAGAACCGGAGAGCCCTGTCAAGCATACCCGTAGGTCAAAAGAGGTGATACTACAAAAAATTCCCAAATAGGCTAACAAAAAAACCTCAAATACTAAATGGATAACCTTTCTCAAAATATGTCAAGTAACAGATTAGCACACTACTACTTTAGATAATACATCCTCTTGCACTAATAAATTAATCCTAAATATTTGAGGAACTGAAAATCATTGGAGAACCTTAAATACTATGCAGCAACAAGTGTGATCAATTACAATGGTTTGTTAGTCAAAGCTTGACACAGATTGAAGAATGGATAAAATTAAACAGAGAAACACATGTACACAGACATACATGAAGGGAGAAACAATGGAGGGCAATGAGTGCCTTAGAGATAGTTATTATCAGATGAACATCGTAATGCAAAATCATTAATAAAAATGTCTTAAATGATGATATTAAAATCCACAGTCGTGGCTAACCAAAAGCAACAAAGGAATATTGACTGCCGCACAAGTCATCTAAATTAGAAGCTACAGTTGAATATAGATGAAATGCAAAGAAACAAACTACGTCAAAATAAATCAGTTCAGACATATCACCAATTTATGGCATGCTCCTGCAGCCTGGCTGATCTGTTCAATAGTCTCTGTAGGCATCCCAGTCAAACGTGCTAGGTAGTAGCATCGAGTAGAGAATGCAGCCACCAGACTCCGAAAAACAAAACTGAAAGTTAACATGCTACAACTTTGAACTATCACTTTAATGTTGTATGCTTGTAATTTATGGAGGTCAACTTTGAACTATCTACAACATTAAAGCCAATCCATATAAAGTAATTAAGCCTACTTAGGTCAACTTCCACAACCAGATTTTTAATTCCACGTATACTGCCACTATTTTTCCACCAAATTTTCAAATAGAATAAGCAGGATTGGAACTTAATTACTTAACAACATTCAGAATCTTCTTCCAGTTATTGAGTAGAACAATTGACAAAAAATGATCATATTTCAAATAAAAACAGTCTATTCCAATTCACCTTTGTAGCTCACCTCTCCCTACCACCATTCAGATAGTCGAATAGACGAACCTGCAAACACGGTCGGGTATCAAATACAATTCCACCAAAAAAATATACTCAGAGTTTCTTTTTGGATTAAAGTATAAACAGCATCTGATATTAATATTGATTTGGAAATCCAAAGAAAGAAATAGATGGTTCATGCCATGATAGTGCAATCAAGTCTTCCCAACAATCTACTGGTTGGTAATTCTCTCCTCACGATGTATGGTAAATGCAATTCCATGCAAGAATGAGCAGGATTGGAATAAGCAGGATTTTTAATTCCACGTATACTGCCACTATTTTTCCACCAAATTTTCAAATAGAATAAGCAGGATTGGAACTTAATTACTTAACAACATTCAGAATCTTCTTCCAGTTATTGAGTAGAACAATTGACAAAAAATGATCATATTTCAAATAAAAACAGTCTATTCCAATTCACCTTTGTAGCTCACCTCTCCCTACCACCATTCAGATAGTCGAATAGACGAACCTGCAAACACGGTCGGGTATCAAATACAATTCCACCAAAAAAATATACTCAGAATTTCTTTTTGGATTAAAGTATAAACAACATCTGATATTAATATTGATTTGGAAATCCAAAGAAAGAAATAGATGGTTCATGCCATGATAGTGCAATCAAGTCTTCCCAACAATCTACTGGTTGGTAATTCTCTCCTCACGATGTATGGTAAATGCAATTCCATGCAAGATGCTGAGAGAATATTTCAGTCGATGCCGACTCATGATGTTGTTAGAACTCACAATATGGCAGAGTTTGTTGTCTTCTGGTAGAACTCACAAAAATCTGGATATTGGGAGGAAAGCTGCCAAGAAACTTCTTGAATTGGATCCAATTGATGACTCGGCTTATGTCCTTTTGTCGAACTTATATGCTATAAATGCAAGATGGGTGTATGTTGACAAATTAAGAAGTCACATGAAGACCATCAATCTAAACAAAAGACCTGCTTGCAGTTGGCTTAAGCTAAAGAATGGGGTAAGTAGTTAGTATCACCAAAGAACTACAGTCTCTCATGTTGTGTAAAATAGAAAGAACCTCTGACTGATTGTTGCTGATACTGGCAACTTCGAAGTCCTTGTATGAGAGAGTTGTGTGCGATAACATCAAAAGCCCAAGATGTTTTATTACATTATCTCCTCAAAAGATCGTAGTGAAGTACAATACAAAACTGAAAGGCAATAACAAATATAATAGAAGCATGGGCGGCAATGTAGCAGACTCTTTGCCTCCTTGTATGACATGTTAAGAACCTGTCATGCCTATAATTTAACACAAGTATATGATCTTCAATACAGAAACTCCCTTTCTCATTCAGTTGTGGATTCTTGCTACCAAGAAATAATGGTACAGCTAGCTAACCATTGCCAACTGTCAGGGTATTTCATAGACAACAGAGTCTAGAAATGTATGCTAATGGATCCATAATCCTATGTTAAAAATGTTTAGCATGAAAATATTGCTACTTGCTTGTGCTTTGTCCTTGTTCTTTCTTACATTGTATCGGCATCTAGGAAATGCAATAGAAATGCACCAAGTGAAGGCATCTGAAGGTTGCTTCCAGAAGATGCATGCACTAAGTGCTAACTACAAAGGTAGCACAATTTTCTTTTATTGCTTGACATAAAGGTCACTTATTCACTTATTCCTCATTATTTTCTTTACAGATTAGGTTAGAATTGTCAAGTAGGTTTAGTGGGGGTAATCTGCTTATAGTTGCAGAAATTTCCATTAGCAGAAAAATTAGTCATTTCTAGAAGTGACGAGTTTATTCAGAGGTACGTACTTTTAATATGTAAGACAACAGTAAAAACAAAAATCATAATGAAATCCTGATGTTTTGCGACGCCATTAGAGGAGGTGGTTGGTCTTGGTTTGGTAACTTGGTTGGTGAGGCAAAGTGGAGGAAGGAGACGGAGAAGGGAGGGGGAGAGGAAGGGGCTGACCTCGAAGCGAATGCTCTTGGCGACAAACTCCTCGACGTTGCAGCCGATGGTGGGTGCTGTGGTGACGGCCAGGCTGAGGTCGAGCTTGTAGAGCGTGGTGGGCGACAAACTCCTCGCAACCCCGGATGCTTGTTGAGCTTGCTGAGGTCGACGATCATCACAAGATCCGAAAGCCTAAAATAAATGAAAAAATATGTTTGGATGTTACACCAAAATCCAGCTGATTTCGGACAAGTTCCAGCCAAGTTTCATTTCAGTGTGGGTGTTTGTTTCACACACACAAAAAGAAAAAAAACACCTCAAGGTGGTAGGAACCAGCTATCATCGCCAGATGCTCTCCAATAGACCAGATCTAAAATGGAATTTTTTAAACCTTGTTCATAATCACATATGTTGCAATGCTTGGACATGACTTAAGGAGCAAATAAGAAGAGTGAGAGAAAATACAATTGAACATATCTGAAATACTGAGGTGAGGGGTAACAACCTGAATCTGGCGAAGCGCAGAACACTCAATGCAGGTCTCAATCTCGCGGAACGTCTGCATGATAGGCGCCATCACCTGCTCAAGGCTGACCTGTTGTTCGTCCCTGAGGTCCAGCTTACAACCCACCACGATCACCGGCGCCCTCAACTGAGCCACAGAAACAACAAACAACACAAATAACCATAAGCAACCCACGAAATCACCAATAATGACCGATCCAAACCTACATGAACCACGAACCGAGGCATAAAGTGCAGGATTTACCTGGAGGCGCCGGAGCTCGGGGAGCCAGAAGGAGCTGAGCCGCTACAGCGTGGCGGGGTGGCCGCAGGCGTACGTGAGCACCACCGCGCGCAACCAAACGGGCACACGCACGCGCGACGGAATCATCACCCACGCAAACACCAATCAAACCACAACGAAATCGAGAGGCATCTAGGTGCCGATTTGCGACGCGGGACGCCACCAAATCTGAGAATGGGGGTACCTGGAGGAGGTGTCGATGATGGTGATGGGGACACGTTCGGGGAAGTAGTCGGCGGGGAGGCGAGTGGGGGGCATGACGCGGGGGACGTTCTCGGGGAACTGCTCGGTGGCGACGGCGACGACGAGGCTGGACTTGCCGGTGCCGGGGTCACCGATGACGACGACCTGCACACCCTGCTTGCCCGACAGGTTCGCGGCCGCAGCCGGCGCCAACGCACCCGCCATGCGCGCGCCTCCTCCCTCTCGCTCCTCGGGCTAGGGTTTTGGGGGATTTGGGCGTCGCGCTGAGTGCTGCTGTGTGTGTCAGAGGGTGGGGTCGAGAGGGAGGCCGCTTCGCTCTGACGAGGGAGCCAGTGGGGATCGCGAGCGGGATCGGCTGCGCCGGGGTGGAGGGGATGCGCTGGGGTGGGATCGGGAGGGAGCGGTCGGGGCGGGGATGCGCGAGGGGTGGGGCATCGGGAGGGAGCAGGGCGGGGAGGCATCGGGAGGGAGTGGAGCGAGGGATGCACCGGGAGCTCTCGCGAGGGAGCGGGGCGTGGGAGGCATCGGGACACGCCGTCGAGGAGATTGGGCTGGGGAGTGGGGGGCGGCGCGAGGAGAAGGCGAGGAGGCGCTGCGTCATTGGGGCTGGGGAGGGGGCGGCGCGAGGAGAAGCACTGCGTGATTGGGGCGAGAAGCTGCGTAAACGAAAGCTCTGCGTCGTGTGGAGTGAGGGGGTTGGGGACTGGCAAGTGGGGCCCACGGAAGAACGGACCGTCCACCAACTGCTGCTTTATAATAGTAGAGAAATTGGCTTTGCGCAAATCAACCGTAGAAACCTTTCCATTGGAAATGGCCTGCATGTATCATAGGTTTTTGCAAAAGTCTTGCGAGTACGTAAGTACTCAGCTTGCCGCTGCTAATATTTTTAGGTGATGAAATCGATTACCCCGACGACACGTTCACTAACCCAGGACTCGGGAACTTTGACGATGAGTTCTTCTAGGGTTCACCTTGTCAGTTGCCTGTGGGGTTAATGGGCTAAGAGGCATACTACAAGTTGTTTATCTTTACTGCAATGTTTTACTTTTGGTACTGTAAATGTACTGTGAGAACCTACTACTACTGATGTAATAAATGTGTGTATGGATGTGATATCAGTTTGTAAATATGCGTACTAGCCACTGATCATGAGACTAGTACTGTGTGCACGTACGTGGTACCCATTATTGATATTTATTATCAAAAATGGGGGCCTTACAAATAACGATATTTTGTGGGACTCTTTTTCAGCAGTAGAGAGAGATAAGATTGAGCCATTGGTTTACTTTCAACCCTCCAACCTACTAGCAGTCTAGCACCCGGCATATAAACACACTAATAAAATAATGTAGAAATGAGGGTTTGAGGCCGATAAATCGTACATCATGTTGTTTTGGCGCCAATAGGAACCCAAGAAATGAAGCTAGGATGATGGGGTCTTGCTGGCTACCATCGGTCATGTCGGTTGCCTTGTCTCCTTCCTAGCCGGTGAGCTATGGCTTGTGGGCGGTCCTACGGCAGCGGAGCAAGAATGCACAGGACGCCCATGAGGCGACGCGCCATGCCATGTGACCCGTGCGCAGCAGTAGCACGTGATGGCTGCAGCTAGTGTCAAGGTGTATGGCACGCTTGCTGCGTATTGCATATGACCTTTTTTGTTTTAGTTTTGCTCAGCAAATCTGTGCGTTCGTTGGGAGTACAAGTTTCTACCGGCGATATGGTACTAGGTATGACTGCATGAACCATTCGCGTGTGAAACCCAAAAAATTCCATTTGCTAGTGCTAGAGTTTTATAAGAGATTGAGACAAGTTTATAAAGCTTAGGGGCTGTTTGGAACCGGAGATTTAGAGCCAAATCCTTAGAACTAAATCCCAAAATTAGATATGTATATCTCAAAAATATCATTAATCTTAATGGCTTTCTTCAAATATGCTTGGCCTATGCATAATCTATATAAACTATCTATTCTTGGAGAGGTACGGCAGCTAGCCTATCCCCTACCACACGGCGTAGAATCACGGTTGTTTCTACAGTGACCAGATATAATGATTTTATTTTTATTTTTTATAAAAAATTGAAAAAATCAATGTTTCATTTTTAAGAATTTTTAAGGAGTATTTTTAAAAATTAAGATAGCTAACTACATCACAAAATAACTCGATGGGGTTTTTTAATTTATGCTTTTTGTTTGCTTGACCTCTCAAATTAAGAATGAAAGAGAGGAGAGAATGGGAAAACCCAAGACTATTGGGCACTGTGCTTACCCTCAGATTTATACAAGAGAGAAAGCTATACTGATCAAGAAACAGAAAAGCAGACTCGACACTAGAAACTGAAAGCAACTAAAGAAGATGCAGGCTAACAGACAGAAACCGAAAGCAAAAAGCGGGCTAAATACAGAGGATTACAAGCCTAACTAAGCGATTAAATGAAATCGTTAACACCCCTAGATTCTGTGGGAGGTTCGAACGCCAAGATCGGAGCGAAAGTCATAGAATAGTTTGGATGGCGGCCCTTTGGTCATAATGTCGACAAATTGAAGATGAGGCGGCACATGTAGCACACGGACATGACCAAGAGAAACTTTCTCGCGGACAAAATGGATATCAATTTCAATGTGCTTTGTCCGTTTGTCTTTGAACAGATTAGGCGCCATGTAAACTGCACTAACATTGTCACAGAAGACCACTGTAGCTTGGCCTAAAGAAAGGTGTAATTCCTGTAGAAGCTGGCGAATCCAACAGCACTCACTCTGACATTAGCAATGACCGATATTGACCTCGGCCTTTGGGCGGAGACGGTAGAGGGTCGCTTGCTGAGGACCAAGAAACCGAGTTGTCCCGAGATAGGCATAAAAGCCGGAAGTAGAACGCCTAGAGTCGGGACAACCTGCCCAATCAGCATCCGAATAAGCCGTTAGTGTGGACGACGAACAGACTGAGAAGTGCAGACCAAAGTCAAGAGTACCCTTGATGTATCGTAAGATACGTTTAACAAGGGCTAGATGACACTCCCTCGGGTCGTGCATAAAGAGACAAGCCTGCTGAACGGCATAACAGATATCCGGACGAGTTAATGTAAGATACTGTAAGGCGCCAGTAAGACTCCTGTACTGAGAAGGATCAGTGACTGGCGGACTATCTTCGGCAGAAAGCTTGGACTGAGTATCAACTGGAGTAGTGGTAGGGTGACAGTCACTCATGCCTGCTCGCCGAAGAAGATCAACGACATCTTGACGCCGAGAGATCCATACGAAGCGGACATTGAACCGATATGCCAAGAAAATAGTGAAGGTCACCAAGATCAGTCATAGAGAATTCGCGGTGCAAGGTCAAGTCAAGCTTTGAAGTCAGAGAGAGGAAGCTGTGATAATGATATCATCCACATAAAGCAAGATATAAGCGATCTCGGCGCGGAGCGAAAAACAAACAATGATGTATCGAACCACAGCGAGAGAATCCCAAAGAGGTGATATAAGAAGCAAAACGTTGGTACCAAGCGCGAGGCCTGTTTGAGACCATAAAGGGATTTGATCGGTAACAGACGTGGCGAGGATGAGCGAGAATCAAGAAAACCAGATGGTCTGCTCACGATTACACAACCTCATCAAGGGTGCCATTGAGAAAAGCATTCTTGACATCCGATTGCCGAATAGGCCAACGCCGAGAAACAAAGAATGCTAAGAATGATCCGAATAGTAGTGGTTTCACAACCGGTGAATGTTTCATCATAATCAATCCTCGGTTGTTGAGAATAACCGCGGACAACCCAGCGAGCCTTATAGCGAGCCAACGAACCATCAGAGTTGAATTTATGGCGGAATACCCACTTGCCAGTAACAATATTTGCACCAGGAGGCCGAGAACAAGTGTCCAAGTACCATTGTCAACAAGAGCTTGAAATTCATCAGTCATGGCGGTAGCCAGGTTGGAATCTTTGAGAGCAGCAGTATATGAATGCGGAATGGGAGAAAGACCCTCTGCAGTAGTTGTGAAACCATAGCGCTGAATAGGAGTGACAATACCATCTTTGGCCCTAGTGCGCATAGCATGAGGTCCAACACCAGGCCGAGCAGCAGAGGTGGATGGTGGCTGCAGGTGGACTGGGCGGTGCCGAAGGTGATGAAGAAGCGGCTGTCGGCAGTGGAGAGGATGAACCAGCAACTGGTGAGGAAACGACGTCCAGGGGATGATCGATGGCCGGCAGAGGTGGTGCTGGTTGCGGCAAGATGGTAGCAGGCAACAAGGGGTCACTCGGCTGGTGTGCAGCAGCAGGCACTGGACGAGGGCGGTGCGTGTAGACCAGACGAACCGGCATTTTGGAAATTCGGCCGGTGCTGAACCAGAGAGCGCCGGAGAAGAGGTTGGTGCTGGACAGCGGTAAGGGAGATCACCGAAGTCCTGCAAAAAATCCAAGTCTTGTGCCAACGGAATAGGAGATGAGGTGAGAGAGGCATATGGAAAGGAAGATTCATCAAATGTGACATGGCGTGAAAAAATGATGCGACGACTATGAGGATCAAAGCAACGATAGCCACGATGATTCAAAGGATATCCGAGGAATATGCATGGGAGAGAACGAGGCTGCAATTTGTGGGAGGCCGTGGCACTTATGTTAGGATAACATAGGCAGCCAAAAACTCTCAAGTGGTCATAATTGGGATGAGTTTTGTGGAGTTTGAAGTAAGGAGTGGCGAAGGATAGGGCCTTGGAAGGGCGCCTATTGAGAAGGTAAGTGGCAACAGTAAGAGCTTCAGCCCAAAAGCGTGAAGGAAGCTGGGCTTGAAACAAGAGAGTGCGATAATATCATTAATGGTGCGAATAAGCGCTCGGCTTTGCCATTTTGTTGAGGCGATGTAGGGACAGAAGCGTCGAAAATGAACACCTAAGCGACTAAAGAAAGAGATGCGATTGTGGTTAACAAATTCTTTGCCATTGTCGGTTTGTATAGAACGAATTTGGGTGCCAAATTGAGTTAGAACAAAGGAGAAAAATTGTTCAAACTTGGAAAATACTTGAGACTTTGTATGAAGAAGAAAGGTCCAAGAGAAATGTGAAAAATCATCAATTATGACCAGATAATATTGATAACCGAAATGCTAGAAACTGGAGACGTCCATACATCACAATGAAGTAAATCAAAAGGAGTGTTGATCTTGAACTAGACGAACAAAATGGCGGTAGAACTTGCTTTCCAAGGCGACAAGCATGACATAAGGAACTACAAGGTTTTATGACGGAAGAGAAAGACGCTGAAGTGACAGAGTAACGTCGCGACCAGGATGACCAAGACGGCGATGCAGACGCGTCGGAGGACACCGAGGAAGACACGAAGAAATTGAGTGTGGCGGCGAAAAGGAGCGATGGAGGCGAAGGTGTACAGATCACCCTCACTATTGCAACGATGAAGAATAGCCTTCGTTAGTAAGTCCTTCACGAAAAAGCCGGCAGGATCAAATTCAATGGAACAAGAATTGTCGCGGGTAAATTGACGGACGATAACAAGTTCTGAATAAGAGAAGGAACATGATGAACAGATATTAAGTGTGAAAGAAGAACCGGAAGGAGAGTTGAGTGTGGCACGGCAGAACACAAAATAGGAACAGAGTGCCCATTGCCAACCATAACGAAGCCGAGGAAGAGGTAGGAGTTTGAAGTATACCGTCATCCGGAGTCATATGAGCGAAGCACTGAATCGACGACCCATTGCCATGGCCCACCGGAGATTGTTCATGGCGAGACAAAGCTCGTCTTGTCCCAAGCGAAAAGGGCGTCGAAGAGTCTTCGCAGTCTTGGGAAGAAGAGGGAGTCTTGGTGTGGTGACAAAAGCTTGAGGACGAGCGCCAAGGATCTGAGCCATGATGTCCCGTTAGTGAGGCGAGGCGAGACCATTGCGACCTCATCAGAAGCGATACAAGGGACTGGAGGCAGAGTGCAGCATGCAGAGGGAAGTAGGTAGTCGGAGGAGCGCGGCCTTGTAGCCCTTCTTCTTCCACTTAGGCTTGGGCTTGGTGAAGGAGGAGCCCTCGGGACGACAAGAGCCACGGAGCGAGCGGATGGCTTGACGTTGGTGGTGAGGAGAAGCGGCCAGACCTCTGTTTGGGCATTAAACCAAGACGATCTCTTCTTTGAGAAGAGCCGCTCGGGTGGTGACGAAGTTGGGAAGCAGCGACATCATGGCGATGACGATAGCAAGACATTCGCCATTGTCTTATTCGACCCAGAACATTGAGGACGAGATACGGTCCTCAGCCGGAGAGTCGGCGTCATGGCCGCGTCGGCCGGCCGTTTTGCTCCTTGCGATGGCGGTGATGGAGAGCTCGCCTTCTTGGAAGTGTGGAAGGCGGAAGGAGGAGATGGCACGGCTCTCCTTGTTTCCGCGAAGAGGTCTTCAAAGACAAGCGAGGCGCACAGGCGATCGTCGCTGTCGAGATGATATCCAAGACTTCTTGAGTCATGGAACCATACATCACGAGAGGAGCGGCATAATCATCGGAGACCCAGTGCGCATCGGTGAGAAGAGCGGGCGGAGCCGTCGGCGTGATGAAGAAGGCCATGGCGACCAGCGAGGCCTTGAAGAAGATGTCCCACTTGGTGAAGTTCTTTGGCGTTGAGATCCAAAGAAGCAGGGAGTTGGAGACGCAGCGTGGCGAGAGGAGAGAGCGACCGCCTTGGGGAGCAGGGACTCGGTGTTGGTTAGAGGAAGTGTGGGGAGAATCGGAAGAGAGGAAGACATGGCGGAGAGAAGGAAGTGGCGGCAACGCCAGAGAAGCGAAGCGGCAGAGGAAGGGGTGGCGGCGGCGGGATTAGGGCTAGACGACCGGTGCTCGATACCATGAAAGAGAGGAGAGAATGGGAAAACCCGCACGACTATTGGGCTGTGCTTACCCTGTACTTATACAAGAGAGAAAGCTATACAGTCAAGAA
The DNA here is from genome assembly GCA_036346375.1 of Guadua angustifolia. Taxonomy (NCBI): domain Eukaryota; kingdom Viridiplantae; phylum Streptophyta; class Magnoliopsida; order Poales; family Poaceae; genus Guadua; species Guadua angustifolia. The sequence continues at coordinate 55,846,436 of CM070503.1, read as the reverse complement.
ACAGGAAAAGCAGACTCTGACACTAGAAACTGAAAGCAACTAAAGAAGATGCCAGGCTAACAGACAGGAAACCGAAAGCAAAAGAAGCAGGCTAAATACAGAGGATTACAAGCCTAACTAAACGATTAAATGAAATCGTTAACAAAGAAGAATTAGAGAGATTATTTGAGAGTTGTGTTATGATGTAAAAGAATCTTTGTGCGTGTTCTGCGTTAGTAATTTGACGAATAAAGCAATGACTATGGATTCTGATCTATTAATTCTTGATCTTTATGTTTTTTTGTACAATTATATTCTAGTTTACTTGTTTAATCTATTTTTTTCCATTGTGTTAGATCCATTATCTTCTCTCCTTGCCCCAACGATGAGATGTTTTCTGCTATATACTATGCCTTTTTTAATTCAGAAAGCATTCATCCATTGATATGAGTTTTGGGTCCACTTTATTGCTGGCCTTGCAGATAAGTGTCCATGTCGCTGGTTTATTTCTTCTACCCATCTCTTTCTCTCACTCTCACGTGTCTTTCTCCATCCACTCCTCCAGTCCTCCCCCCGGTGGGAGAGAAGAAAAATTTACTTTCAACCCTCCAACCTACTAGCAGTCTAGCACCCGGCATATAAACACACTAATAAAATAACGTAGTCTACGAGTACACCCACCCAGCCTTTACTCACATCCACTTGTAACTCTCTGCTCTCAGCCAAGCACACACAACCCCATGGTGGAGGCTGTGGTGGGAGCGCTGGTTGGCAAGCTTAGTGAGGCCTTGGCGAATGAGGCAGCAACATTTGGTGCATCGCTACTCTGCAAGGAAGCGTCCGCCCTCAAGGGCCTCTTTGGCGAGATCCGTCAGGCCAAGGAGGAGCTGGAGGGCATGCAGGCATACCTTACTGGAGCTGAGCGGTTCAAGGACACCGACGAGACTACTGGCTTGTTTGTCAATAAGATCCGGGGCCTAGCTTTTGAGATTGAGGATGTTGTCGACGAGTTCACCTACAAGCTGGAGGACAAGCATGGGGGTTTCACTTCCAAGATGAAGAAGAGGATCAAGCATGTCAAGACATGGCGTCGTCTCGCGCACAAGCTGCAAGACATCAAGCAGAGGCTTCAAGATGCTGATAGGAGAAAGGTCCGCTATGACATGAGCGGCATTGAAAAAGAGGGTGGGAGCAGTGGTTGCTCTAGATCTGTTGATCATTCTTCGGATTCTGCGAGGGAAGAGGATCTTGTGTGCATTGAGAAGAACAAGGACATGCTGATGCATTGGCTCACAGGTGATTTCAAACAAGGGGTCAAAATTGCAACAATTTGGGGAATGGGAGGTGTAGGTAAGACCACTTTGACTTTTCAGATGTTCAAGACGGCAAAAAAGGATTTTGATGAGAATGGATGGGTAACTGTGTCAACAAGTAACCAAGTTGAAGACTTGTTGCAAAATATCGCCAGAGGATTTGATATCCCAGTTGATGTTGCCAACTTGGAGAAGAGAAGCCTGCTTGAGATCATCCATAACTTTCTGCGAGGTAAAAAATATCTTTTAATTCTGGATGATGTTCGGCATGTGGACGTTTGGTTTAAGATAAAGAATGCATTTCCTACAGAAAGCACTGGTCGATTTGTTATCACCACTAGAATTCAGGAGGTAGCATTGCTGGCAACTGAAAATTGTAAAATGGAACTGGCACCATTAGAAGCACAGTATTCGTGGCAGTTATTTTGCAATGAAGCCTTTTGGAACAATGAGAACAAAACATGCCCAGAGGGAGTAGAGAATTTAGCTCAAATGTTTGTTGATAAGTGTGGTGGTTTGCCCATTGCTATTGCCTGCATAGGTCGCCTATTGTCCTGCAGACAGCCAACTTACTCTGAATGGGAAAATGTATACAACGAGTTAGAGTTGCAGCTCACTAATACTGCGATCCTTAATGTTAATATTGTTCTGAAAGTCAGCTTGGATGATCTTCCACATGATTTGAAGAATTGTTTTTTGCACTGCACAATATTTCCGGAGTATTATTCGTTTGGAAGGAAAAGGCTAATCAGGCATTGGATCGCAGCCGGCTTCATTAAAGAAACAGGGACCAAAACAGTGGAGGAAGTGGCAGAGGGCTACTTAAATGAACTTGTAAATAGAAGCCTGCTGCAAGTGGTCGACCGGAATTCATTTGGTCGAGTAAAGAAATGTCGAATGCACGACATTATCCGTCTTCTTGCTCTTGCTAAGTCAAATGAGGAATGCTTCTGTCAAGTTTACAATGGCTCAGGTACATTTTCCACGGAGAACATGCGTCGCTTATCAATCGACAGTGCAAGCATCGAGCAACTGACTCGACCGAGTGCACCTAATCTCCGCTCTCTGCATGTTTTTGGCAGAAATCTGAGAATTGATTCACTAGAGACTTTCCTCAAATCTTTCAACTTGCTGTCAACATTAGATCTGCAAGGTGTTCTAATCAATAGACTACCAAAGGTGGTCTTCAACTTGTTTAATCTGCGTTTTCTGGGTCTTCGAGGAACTCATATTGAATACCTCCCAAAAGAGATAGGAAGGTTACAGAACTTGCAAGTCCTGGATGCTTGGGACAGTAAGCTATCGGCTCTTCCAGTGGAAGTAGTCACACTTCGGAAATTGAAATACTTATATGTGGTTACTATTCCCGAGGGAGCTGGCGACAGAGTACTCATTTGTCATGGGATACGGGTGCCTGAGGGTATAAGGAACCTAACTGACTTGCTCTCCCTCAAACTTGTTGAAGCCAACAGTGAGATTTTGTGTCATCTTGGATGCTTAACCAAGTTAAGAACTTTTAGTATCACTAAAGTTAGGAGTGAACATTGTGCTGATTTGTGCTGTGCGATCAAGAAAATGGTTCATCTTGTTCGTGTTGGAATCTTTGCAATTGATCAGAAGGAAGTGCTGCAGCTAGAAGCACTTTGTTTACCTCCAACTATTTCAAAATTTCATTTAGCAGGGCAGCTAGACAATAAATTTATATCCCAGTTCATCTCAGCCAGTTCAAAGCTTATTAACCTCACCAAATTAAATTTGATCTTCTCCAAACTCGATGAAGACTCTTTTGCTTGCCTCTTGGATTTGAATAGCTTACTTGAGCTCTGGCTTAGGAAGGCTTATGAAGGAAAGGAGATGCATTTCCATGCCACCTCGCTTCCGAACCTCAAATCACTACAAATATGGGATGCTCCAAACCTTAACAAAGTTGCAATCGAGCAAGGTGCGATGCAAAATCTCACTGTGCTATGGCTCAGGGACTGTCCAGAATTGAAGGATCTTCCTTGTGGCATCGAGCACCTTGGAACCCTCCAGTACCTAGAGCTGAAAGAAATTTCCAATGAGCTCAGAAGGAAGCTCCAGCAAAAAGGAGAACAACATGAGCACAATGAAGACTGGATGAAAATTAGCCACGTCAAATGGGTAAGAATTATTTAAGAGTGATTAAGAGGACCAAATGGGATAGGACCTTGGTGACTACCGGCAGGGTTGCTACTTACAGATCTAGGTAAGAGTTTCCGTACTCCTTGTTGTACAGTTGTCATGTAATATCTTGCCATGTAATGTCTTTTACCCGAAGACGCTGTGTTTTCTTGTTTGTAAAAAATGTGAAGCACTTCATTCTTTTTTAAGTCAGCATTCACCATATTAGTGCATTATCTTCTTATTTCTTTAAAGAACTAAAAAATATTTACTTGTAAATGAAACTATCAACTGTTCATGGTTTTGATTTTAATTTGGTATATAGCTACTTCCACCTGAGCAAAACAGGAGGAAATTTTGCCCACACCCAAGTGCATGAAAATTATGACTAGGTAACGCACTGTGAGCACTCATGCTTGCTTTCCTTACGCTTAGAAAACTGAAATTATGCTTATATTTCGTGCTGTGTGAATAGCAAATGCAATTAGCAAGTGGAATTTTTGCACTAGGCACAACATGTGTGATTTACTGATTGCGGCACATTGTTACCACTTCTACTTATGAAGATTTTTTTTACTTAAGAAGAAATTTGTGCACTTCTACTTATGATGAAACTAACAGACTTACCTACGTAACTGCACGTCTATATATTATGATACAATTATTTTTAATATACAACTCTACTTCTAATGATTGAAATATAATTGTATTTATTATATAACTCTATTTATATATGATTAACCTGCACCATTATAATCTGGCCCACCAAAATAAGTAGTGGAGATCCTTTCTTAATATACAACTCTACTTCCAATGATTAAAATACAATTGTATCTGTTATATATGATTAATCTACACAATTATAATTTGGTCTCACCAAAATAAGTGGTGGAGGTCTTTCTCCTTTTCTCTCGATTAACGTGAGAATTTCTAGAACTTTAGAATTATTGTGAGATTGTTTTGCTCTTAAAATGAAAGAGATGCCTTGAATTTATATATATAGATTGCGGACCGAATTTTCAACATTTGAAGATCTGACACTTTATAAAGGATGGTGATAAAACTAGAAGTTGTTCGAGTATTATTGAGCGACTCAACAGCTGACGCCATTTTTTTCTGTATGTATGGCAGTGCATGTTGCCTTGTATTTGGTAGCCTGGAAAACTTTGACAAGGAGCACTACCTTGCAGCTGTTGTTTGGTGTCATACTACTTTGGCATGGTTACACCAGAAAATCGTTTGAAGGTATTCAGCTCGGGGACTCTGACAATCTTGATAGGTTGGTAATCAAAGAAACTATTGCGACAAGATATCATAAAAGATTTTGCTGAGGTACGGAAGAAATGAACCCGTGTTTGTCTAGTTTGCGTTTTAGCTGTGCCCTGCTTATGTATTGAACTATTTGTTTGATGGATTCTGTTTGTATGCTTGTAAATCTGTAGCTTATTACAGAGAATTGGACCAAATGTACCATCTGCTGTGCTGTAGCAAGCAAGAACGCCTCTGTTTGTCTTTCTGTCATGCCAGGGTTTTTTTTTTTAAAAAAAAGGAGAGCGAGAAGAAATTTTCTGTCATCTCATCTAGCATCACCCACATAAGGGCCATGATATGAAGCCCGGATGATGGGCCTTGCTGGCCCGAAGATACGAGCCAAATCCTTAAAACTAAATACCAAAAATCCCAAATGAAAGCTTCATTACATTGTGTTGCCGCTGGAAAATTTACTGACAGCATGAGACGAGCCAGCTAATTTTCTAGCAACTAGCAAAAGTTGATGATAGGCGTAACTCAAAGATTGATCAACACATTGATATGAAAGAATATATTGATCAAAATCGAATTACAGATAAAAGATTAGTATATACTACTACAAAACTACGCCTAGTACAAAAAAGTAATACAAAAAGGTTGTAAAGGTAGACCAATGCAAGTTATTCTGTCAGCCAGTGCAGGGTATAAAATAGCCTAAAACTGTCTAACTCAATCTTGGATTAGTCTCATTCTCTGTGTCAGCCCAACCTTTCCTTTTCTGCTTGTTACTTCCTTAGTCAGATTTCCTTAATCACCCCCAGCACGGTCAACCTTATATTTCCAGTTTTGACATATCTCGACCTTTTTTACCATGGCTAATTTTGTATTATCATATCATATCCGACTATTTTGGCTACCAAAATTTGGGCGGCAATATACTGTAGTACATGGCAGCAGGCTCTAGCTGGTACGAATGAGGCATTTCGATGCAAGTCGCATTGTGAGCACTACTACATTCCAACGACTTCTCTTCGGTAATTGTTTTTTGCAAGGGTTTTCTTTGGGAAATTACTCACATCTAGTAATCTAACTTTTGGTGATTTTTCATATTGAAATTTCATGGAGTTCATTTCCATTCTTAAATGACCAAGAAATCAAACATTGAGCTAACAATAATGTTATCCCAACGTATCCCCTAAGACTAAAGTTTATGTACAAAGACTAAAGCCAAGAGAAAAAAGAACCAAAGAAACGAGAACAAAGAGGAAAAAAACCAGCACAAGAAACTCAAACAGGTTCTAAAGAAGAAAGCCAAATAGTAATAGCAGCCCCAAAAGCTTCCTTCCCTCGAGCTCAAAGGAGACATAGATCAGCCCGCACGTTCGAAGCAACAATTGCCGCCGGTAAATTGGTAGAGTTGAAGATCTTTCCATTACGATGAAGTCAATTATGGCAGCATATACATGAGAACAACTCTTTATAGAACGGCCTATTTAAGTGATTTGCCAAAGCAAATTTCAGCATAACTATCGGCCAATCTTGTAAGACAGTCGGAAGGAAGAGATGACGCCTATCCCATACTTCACAGGCTATTGAACATTGGATGGAAAGATGAACACGACTCTCTTCAATATCCGAAGCACAAAGAGAACAAGATGCACTGCCATTCCATATGCATTTGCGCTGCAACAAGCTCCGTGAGTTCAGTCGATCTAGAAAAATAAGCTATAAAAATAGTTTGTACTTTAGTTGACTCTTACTTCCTGAGATTAACTTATGCCCTACAAACATAGAACCAAGTTGATTATTCATGTAGTAGGTATAGTAGCTATGAGATGTAAATTTAGGACCCAGATCGGAAAAGATGATTGCAGGCAAATCTATCGCACCAGCCGACGTTAATGCTGACGCAATAATCGTCCCTACTTTGGACGATCTGACTCCGGAATAGCGCAAGGAGATTGAAGATCAGAAAACTGCTCTGGAAGAATTGATATTGGGTTCTTATCAAAAAACCCGACGAGGGGTCACGCAGAAGATGACACTTCCAACACTGAATCCCCTTGGTGAGGCTGGCGTTTCGACCAACCTGGTAAGCCGATATCTACCGGCTCAAGCCGAGTTGTCTGTTATGATTGAGCAATCTGTGCATCATGCATTAATCAATCAGTCATCGACCTTGGTTACAACCCTAAAGCCGATGATAGAAAATAGCGTGAAAACAATTGCACAGGAGTTGGCAGTGCCTGGAGAATTGCTAGATCCATTACAACCACTCCCAACATACCCTATATACTCTGTGGCACAAAATGCCAACACGATAAAAGTGTCGGCTCCAACACCCTCACTAGTGCCGACTCAGCCCATCGTGTTGGCACCGGGAAATTCTCGCCCGAGTGCGGTTACTCATTACCATGCATATACTAACGCTGCGAAGTCAGATATAGCTAACCTACCTCCATCGGCGTCAGGAACCACCTACGTCCAGTCGGCTCCTCAGCCGATTGAATCTGATAGAGGTCATAAATCCCAAGGACCAACCCAGGTAAGAAATCCGGTTCTGCATAGAGTAGTTTCGTATGTAGAGCCTTTTGTTCCTTTGCCCGAGTTTCCGGCTGTAAAAGCCGATGGGTGTGAGCCATGGCCTCGTCAATATCCGTCGGTAAGGACAAGCCGACCGGCCGAGTTTGCACTCGGGGGGCAGGATGCCATTCATCATGATTGGCATAATCCTAGGGCTACATCGGCCAATAACATTAAGTGGGTTGATCAGATCTCTGTGGTCCTGAGAGATCAGTTCGGTTTACAGCCTAAAGGGAAGACGATCGGCTATAGAAAGCCATACCCAGATTATATTGATCGCATGCCATACCCACATAATTTCAGAGTTCCTGATTTCGCAAAATTTTCGAGAGATGATTCAGTGACTACCCTTGAGCATGTTGGACGGTTTATTGCCCAATGTGGCGAGGCGGGACAGTCCGATGGATTGAAAATTAGGTTATTTCCCTTGACATTGTTAGGGACTGCTTTTACTTGGTTCACAAATCTCCCTCCAAATTCGATCCACTTTTGGAATGATTTAGAAAGTCAATTTCATGAATACTTCTTCTCTGGCAACCTAGACCTTAGGATATCAGATTTAATTTCTATCCGGTAGAAGTTCGGCGAATCGGTTTCTGATTATATCAGAAGATTTAGGAGGTGCGAAATCGATGCTTTAGTGTTACATTGCCTGATGACCAACTAGCCGATTTAGCATTTCAGGGATTAATCCCACCGCTGAAAGAAAATTTTGCTGGGCAGGAGTTTGCCGATCTAGGCCACCTACTTCATCGTGTATCGTCACAAGAGGGCCGATATTTAGATAAAGGGTTTAAGGATAAATTTAGGCTAAACGGGAATGGTAAGGATAAGGCCAAAGTGAATATGGTCGATTACAGCTCAAGTGAAGCCTCTAAAGATGAAGAAGATGTAAATATAGCCGAGTGGATAAAAGATCCAAAGAAACCTCTCATCTGCTCATGGCTTAAGCCGACGAAGAATAAGTCGGAGGTTAAGTATGCTTTTGATGTGTCCAAATGCGATCGCATATTTGATTTGTTATTACAAGAAAAATTGATACGACTGCCAGAAAGACATGTCATGCCATCAGCCGATGAGATCAAAAAACGACGATATTGTAAATGGCATCACTCTTTTTCTCACAACACTAACGATTGCAATATTTTTCGACAGCAGATACAGTCGTCCATTGAAGACGGTCAGCTCAAGTTCACAGAAGAGCCGGCCATGGAAGTGGACATCAATCCTTTTTCAATAAACATGGTCCAGTGCTCGTGCAAAGGGAAGGAGCCTGTGGATGAGGAACCAAAAACAACCCGGCGAGTCGATGTGTAGTCCAGTTCAAACGGCGAGACATTGAAGATAACGATTGGCTCACTCCAGATAGAAGCCGATCAGGATGGTAAAAATTCAAGGACGATTACACCAAAAGGGGAATTGCAGGTTGGACACTGGTACAAAGCCGAGCGGTCTCCGCCTCAAAAAAGCAGCATTTAGGCCTAAGCCAACTTTTTCACAGCTACTTGAGAGATATGAAAGAATAAGCCATCGACAAAAGCAGCGACCTCGCCGGCCAGACAACCTGTATTGGCCAGACAACATTGAGAAGGCTCACCAGAGATGTCCCTTTTGGCAATTTTGTCAAGAAGGGGGTGTAGCATTGCCTTCTCCAAGGTCATGTCCAAGGGAACATTATCCCAAGAGAGATTGGCCAAGGCAACCAGTAGGGGAGCGACTATCTGGATCGGCGCAAGATCGGCTGGGGACAGGGCATAGAAGGCCGATTAAAGAAAGGTTATCTATGACGAACCAGGCCGAGGAGGTAGAGCCTACAAAGAATGAAAATCTGGCTGGTAAAATTCATAAACCGATTGAGTCTAAACCAAGATGGTGTCCAACAGGACTCAGCCGATCCCAACGTAGGCGGCTTCAGCGCCTGAGGACGTAAGAAATGAAGGAAGCAGAAGAAGAAAAACAGAGAGATCAAGCATTCAATGAGTTGCGGCCAGTAAAGCCTGTCAAACAGGAGTGGAGGAAAAAAGAGCCAGCGATGAGGAGACGGATTCCTCAGATGACTTGTTATCACCAATAATCCGTGATGACACTCCTCCCATGGACATCAACATGGTCTTTACCCTACCGGCCGAGTTCAGAATCAAAACTGAATCGGTCAAAGGCACGTTCGCCCAACTCTGTCTTGGTGCACAGGACACTGTGTTTGAAAAGACGCGGGATGCTCATCAGCACTTAAAACCGTTGTATCTGAAAGGGCATATAAACAGCAAGCCAATATCCAGGATGTTAGTGGATGGAGAAGCCATTGTGAATTTAATGCCGTTCACTACCTGCAAAAAGTTGGGCAAGACCGATGAGGATTTGATCAAAACGAACATGGTGTTAAATGACTTTACAGGAGATCCCACTGAAGCAAAAGGAGTGATGGTTACAGAATTAACTGTCGGCAGCAAAACTTTGCCGACTGCATTTTTTGTGATTGAAGCAAAAGGGAATTACAGCGTGCTTCTTGGGCGAGACTGGATACATGCCAATTGTTGTATACCTTCGACCATGCATCAGCTGTTCGTACAGTGGAACGGGGATGAAGTCAAAGTCGTCCCAGTCGATACATCGGCTCATATTGCTATGGCTAGTTCCAACGCGAATTGGCCGCATGAAGAAGCCGAATGCATATCGGGTAAGATTTTAGACGATTGCGACTTTATATGCATTGGTAAGTCTGGTTTAATACCGATCAGTGTCAGGCCAGGCACGTTTGATCGGGCAAACGAAGTATTAAGGAGATAAGGTCAGAAATAGTCCAAGTGCTACAAAACAAAGTACAAAGCTATCGGCAGATAAACTCTTGTGAAGCAACTGAAGATTTTCAAGAGGAAAAATTGGGTTAAGGTTTCACTTCCGCCGATATGCTTGAGGAAGTCGATATAGGAGAAGGCGACAGAAAAAGACCAACTTTTGTAAGTGTAAAACTAAATGTAGAATACAAAGCCTAGTTGGTTGAATTACTTATGAACTATAGGGATTGTTTCGCTTAGGAGTATTACGAGATGCCCGGGTTATGCTAACAACTAGTTGAACATCGGCTGCCCATAAAACCAGGATATCGGCCATTTAAGCAATATCCTCGACGTTTCAATCCAGAATTGTACAATGTTATTAGGAAGAAATTGAGAGGTTATTGAAGGCCAAGTTTATAAGGCCTTGCCGATATGCTGAACGGGTGTCCAACATTGTTCCCGTCATGAAAAAGAATGGTAAGCTTCGGGTATTTGTAGATTTCAGAGATTTGAGCCAAAAGATGAATACCCAATGTCTATAGCTGACATGCTTATCGACCTGCGTCTGGTAACAAGATTATTAGTTTTCTCGATGGGAATGCTAGATACAACCAGATATTTATGATAGAAGCCGATGTCCCCAAAACCACCTTTAGATGCCCTAGTGCTCTAGGGCTGTATGAATGGGCCGTAATGACATTCAGCTTGAAAAACACAGGTGCTACTTATCAACATGCGATGAATTTGATTTTTCATGATCTAATCGGTCACATTGTTGAAATATACATTGATGATGTAGTAGTAAAATCCAAGAATGATTGGCAACATTTAGCCGATTTAGAAAGGGTATTTCAAAATACAAGGGCTCATGGGCTGAAGAGGAATCCCTTGAAGTACGCGTTTGGCGTGTCGGCTGGCCAATTTCTCGGGTTTATGGTTCACCAGAGGGGAATCGAAGTCAACCAAGCTAGGGTCAAGGCCATAGTTAATATGAAACCACCAACGTGTAAAAACGAATTACAAAAGCTGATCGGCAAAATCAATTACTTACGACGATTTATTTCAAATTTGTCCGGTCGAATTCAAGCATTTACCCCATTGTTGAAGTTGAAAGACCATCAGGATTTCGTATGGGGAGCCGATCAACAAAAAGCTTTTGAGGATATCAAGCAGTATTTAGCATCACCACTAGTTTTGGCTGTGTCAAAGAAAGGGATCCCATTCAAATTGTACGTATCGGTTGAAAATGAAACTATTGGAGCAGTTTTAGCTCAGGAGGTTGATGGCAAAGAGCGAGTGATATTTTATTTAAGCTGACGACTCCTGGAAGCTGAGATCAGGTACCCCTTAGTGGAAAAATTATGCTTGTCATTGTACTTTGCTTGTACTAAGTTGAGGCATTATATATTGGCATTGACTTGCATAATAGTATGTAGGACCGATATCATTAAATATATGTTGTCTGCACCAATCTTAATAGGATGACTTGGTAAATAGGCTTATGCCCTAACTGAGTTCGACCTACAGTACGAATCGGTTAAGGCTATCAAGGGGCAGGTGATAGCCGATTTTATCACGAGACATGACACTATGGTAGGGTTGGTCGATGTGGTTCCCTGACAATTGTATTTTGATGGATCGGTTTGCCAAGAAGGTGGTGGGATAGGTGTCGTGCTAATTTCACCGAAAAAGCATAGCATTGAATTTGCATATCGGCTTAATAGCCGATACTCTAATAATTAGGCAGAATATGAGGCGTTGCTCAAGGGGCTTCAACTGTTGGAGAGTATTGGAGTAAGTGACGTGGAAGTTTATGGCGACTCATTACTAGTCATTCAATAGGTTAAAGGGGAATTTCGGTGCAATGATGAAGTACTGTCAAAGTACTTGGAACATTGCCTTAATGCTATCAGCACATTTACTTCATTTTCTATCATACATGTGCCTAGAGAGATGAATGACAAAGCCAATATGCTGGCACAAGCAGCATCGGGCTATAAAGAGTGTAGCCGATACGAGTTGCTTGACTCGGTTGATAAAACGGTGTTGTGCATTGATACTGCCGATTGGAGAACAATGATAAAGGCATACTTAATGAACCCGTCCAGGCCTACTGAACGCAAAATTCGGCAACAGGCATTAAAGTATGTGGTATTAAGTGATGAACTATACTATCAGATGATGGAAAGTTTACTCTTGAGATGCTTGGGTGATGAAGAAGCAAGAGTGGCTATGGGTGAGGTCCATGAAGGGATTTGTGGTTCACATCAGTCGGCTTACAAAATGAAGTGGATATTAAGACGAACAGGATATTTTTGGCCGACAATGTTAGAAGAATGTTTCAAATATTATAAAGGGTGCTAGAGTTGTCAAAAATTTGGAAATGTGCAACCCGCGCCAGCATCGGCTTTGCATCCGATTATCAAGCCATGGCCGTTCAGAGGATGGGGGATAGATGTAATCGACCAAATAGTTCCAGCATCAAGTAAAGGCCATAAATTCATCCTCACGACCACAGATTATTTTTCAAAATGGGTGGAAGCCATTCCCCTTAAGAAAGTCACGAGTACAAAAGCTATCAACTTTGTCAATGAGCATATCATACATCAGTTTGGTATTCCGTAGACTATCACGACCGATTAGGGGACAGTGTTCATGTCTAATGAGTTTCGAAGCTTCGCAAAAGGTTTGGGCATTAAGTTGCTTAATTCATCACCCTATTATGCCCAAGCCAACGGACAAGCTGAGTCGTCAAACAAAACATTAATAAAGTTAATCAAAAGGAAAATTGATGAGAAGCCGAGGAATTGGCATGCCACGTTATCGGAGTCTTTATGGGCATATCGGCTAGCGTTCCATGGATCAACTAAACTATCGCCATATCAATTAGTGTATGGCCAAGAAGCCGTATTACCCGTAGAGGTAAATATTGATTCAATGCGAGTGGCAAGACAAAATAATATATCGACTGATGAGTACAAAGAATTGATGCTGTGCAATTTGGACAACTTAGCGGAATTAAGATTGATCACACTAAATCAGCTTGGAAGGAATAAGAAAAGAGTTGCAAGAGCGTATAACAAGAAAGTTGTACCCAAGTCGTTTAACGAAGCCGATTTAGTTTGGAAAACTATATTGCCGATTGGATCCAAAGACAATCGGTTTGGCAAATGGTCGTCAACGTGGGAAGGGCCTTATAAGATAAATCGGCTTGTTGATGGAAATGCATGCGTACTTGAGACACTTGGGGGGTTGTGCTACCAAAGACAATCAATGGAAAATATTTGAAGAGGTATTATCCTAGCGTATGGATCGGAGCATGAACAATTAAGGCAACATGCAACGCAGGAATTTTGAAAGGTTAAATATAATCGGTAAAACAGCCGATAAAACATAGATTAGAACTAATCGATTAAACAGCCGATTAGAAGAATAAATAAAAGATACTGAAGTTTCACCCGGAGTTACATCAGAAGCGTGACGGTCGATCGGACAAATCTGCTGGCAGTGCCTCAGAAGTTTGGAGAGTCGATTGGGCCGGTGACGCCAGCCAGAGATCGAGTTGCTGGTGAAACTATCGGTTGGGTTGAAGTCCCTTGGAGGTCGGCCAAGATACCAGCCACATGGACTGATGATGTCGGCTACATAGAAACAAGCAGATAAGAATAGGGATTGTGAAAAAAAAACATTTACCTCAACAAAAGCCGACGCGTGAGGTGAACTCTCAGCGCTTTGTTCCTTGCGCTTTGGATGCTTCTTGGTGGGAATTTTAGTAGACTTGGGCTTCTCTGGAATCGGACAGTGAGGTTAGCAATAAGTAATGAAAAAGGTATTCACTAGCTAAAGATACTCACCCGGCAGTCGTTCCTTTTCGATGTCCGACAACGACGGACTTTGCACCTGAAGATTGCCGGAGGTATAACCAGTCAGCCCCGTCGACTGGTGTGGTCTCTTTCCCTTTGACCCACTCTCCGATGGGCCTGTGGCAGTCTTCTTGCCAGTTGCAGTATCCTACAAAAAAGAAGAGTAAGATGGTTAGTTACTAAAGATTGAAAGCCAAAGTTGAAATCAAGTAAAAGGATTTCTTTCGAAAAAGCCGATACCTCTACAGCTACTGACGTGTTCGTATAACCTAAACTATCCTCACTTGAGCTGTTGCTACTGCTGGAGGAGACTACTGTCGGCTCGTAAAAGTCAGGTAAAAATTTGTCTATAATGGCCGACAAGGTGTGATCCAGGTAAAGGGCCTCTACCACAGACGACCACCAAGTGGAAAACTGACCAGCTCGACGAGAATTTAGGAAGAAATGTGGCAGATCAATGACTTGAAGTTTGTCGGCTATCTCTAGGACTATTTCGGCCACTGTTGCATTTCTCACCCTAGCTCTGGGCTGAAGCCGATCAAGAAGCGGCAAGCAAGGGACTACTTGGTCAAAACCTAGTTGGCGGGCGTAAACTAAGGGATGATAGAATTCATACGAGGGCTGGAAGGTCCTGTTCCTGGAGTTTAAGTCGACGTGGAGAATGCAAGGGGAAATGAAAATCCGATACAACTCTAAGGTTGATTCTCGTATTGACGAACTGTCAGCATCCAGGTGAAGAAAAGAAGGCCATTGAAAATCGGCCACATTACTATAGGAGAAAAAGTCTTGCCGACCAAAGACTATACTGTCCAAATTCAAGAAAAAGGATAAGTACTTCTTCAGACTGACGGGGGTGATTTTGGTATCACCGCTTGAACACATTATGAATCTCTCCCCGTGAGATCGGCTAGCTCTATATTGCGGAATAGTATTCTCAGGGTAGTCTTCGCGGGGGAAAGCTGAATCTTCCAATGGCTCGGAGATAAGTGATCGACTGAAAATGCTATGCAACCACAACTGGATAAACCACAACGGACCCCCAACATTGCCGACGATGAACTTGGCGAAACTGGAGAAAAGCCGACTTCTAATGACGTGCATCATCTGATAGACAGCTCCCAAAAGCATTTTGCCAAGGGCAAGCCGACGTCTCTCTACTAGTTGCTCTGCCACCAACTGATAGACTTGTGTTGGCCCAAGGGATGCACCACAAAAAAGGAATCTCTCCAACCAAAGGTTCAGAAAAGCTGTGTGTTCTTCATCCGATACCAACCCGTTCACCTTGTTATTATGTTGGATATACTTTGCCCATCCTTCGCCCTTAGATTGGATTAATCTGTATTTTGGTTTACCACTGAAAGCCGATATCTAATCTCCGTCAGGTCTAAGAAAGCATAGTTCAGCTATGTCCAGGAGAGTTGGACTGATTGGACCAGGGCAGAAAAGAAAAGCATTAAAAGTATCTGACCAAAAGTAGCATGCCGTAGCCACCAAGGGCTCATTGGCTTCTGGGTTGGCTAAGCATAAAGGGAGACATTCGGCTATGCCCATTCTCTCCCACTCCGATTTCTTCTGGGTCGATACTCAGATATACCAACTTCTCTAACCTTTCAGTGCTGTCGGCCAAGCCCTAAAACTTTTTCCCCACTCTTCTACATTGTAACCTTTGGCCGACAGGGGAATTCTCGGGATTTCTTCGTTAATTACAGTATCGACATCTAGATTTCCTACCGGTCCTAGGTAATATTGATCATTACTTTTTGGGATCGGGATGAGTACCTTGGAGGAATCCATTCAGCCGACTTGAGAATTGAAAGCCTGGTCACAAGAGCAAAGAAAGCCGATTACAGGTGATTCGAGAGCTCGAGAGCGTGAAAATGACCGTGGGGTCCCGTGTATTTATAACACGGTGAAAAGTTAAAACGGTGGGAAAGGATTTTGAAGTGACACATGCAGTTAAAACGCGCTGAGATTTTTACGGCACAATTAATGCAGCGGTTACCGGAGCAATTCTTCAAGCCGATAAATGAAGAAGCTGATGAATTTTTGAAAGATAACAAGTTATCTTCCAAAAATGGGGGCATATGTTTGCACCAGATTTTGGAAAGTACGAAGCAAATCAGCATACCCGCTGGAGTTTGGATAATGCGTGGTGAATATTTGGAAACGAGAAATCAATTAGGAAACCTTAACTGACTCGGACTATGTTATCGTAACAGAATAGGACTCGGATCGGCTGATGGGTATATAAGGCGGATCTAGACCGTTCGAAAGGGGCATCGACATCAAAAATCACATCTGCCAGTTTTATTTTCCTTTAGCTTTTAGTCTTGTAATACTTTCGTTTGTAAGTCGATCTCGATCAATAAAGTTACACATCGCCGATTGTTGGTCATCTTCGATTTCTTCTTAGGGTCAAATCGATTGGCACGCTTGAACCCGGTGTTCGTCCGGTGTGTTGCAATCAAAAACCCTACTTCACGTTTTTGGTGTCAACAGTCCCTCAAAAAATACATAATTACATGTAGGTCCTTTCCGTGGATTTTTACGAAAAGGACCTTCTGACTCAGAAAAATTGTGAAACTTTCATGAAAGGACCCTAAATAAATAACGAAAAAGAGTGTAATTACGTTTGGTTTATTCCAGCTATTTTTCATGAAAAAAACCTTTCAATTTAGTGCAATAGCGGATCCTTCGTGAGAGGACCCCAGATAGATGCGAAAAAAAACGTGATTGCGTTTGTATCCTTTCAACCGTTTCACACGTTTTCTTGACAATTTAAAAAAAATACTGCCGAAAAAACACGAAATTATTTCTACAGAAAAACAGCGCACGCGGCGTGTCACGCCGCGAAAAAATTCCTAATGGTTCATTAGTTCATATCGTGTTTGAGCCAACATACCAGCATGACAAGATTAAACCTGGCCCAGTACAATCCTGCTCGTTTAGCCGGTTTATTCAAAAAATAACTGTTTTATAGCCTTTTTAGTTGTTGAAGGGTTTAAAAATTCAAAAAAATCTAAAAAATTTAAAACAAGTCCTATTTTTTTGTAAATAGGGTAGCTGCCCCCTCATTTCCCTACCAGCAAACTTACAATCTATTTTCTTCATTTTCTTATGAAAATTCTCTTGCACTTGGTGATGCCGAAAATCCGAAATTCAGCTTCCAATTTCTGTCAAGAACTCGAGGTAAGAATTATGATTTAATTTTTCATTGTTCTTATTATTTTAAATGATATTGAAATACTAATTCCGTAATTATTTCTTACAGTTTTCTTTACGGAGCACCAGGATTTTCCATCCTTCTCAGCTTCTGATTTCGGGATTTCATCCGATGAGTTTCTTGAATCCTATGAAGCTTAAGAAGATGCAATACTTGTACCATCTGTAAGTTCAAGCTCCATTGATTTTAGTGATTGGTTTTAGATTAATGCTTAATCTTTGTTTAATGATAAATCTAATCATTATGAGACTAACATGTTTATCAAACTTTATTTTTATTAGTTTTAAATTTGGATGAAAAATAAAAAACTCAAAGTGTGTACTCGTATTCATTTTATTATCTTATTGCATACTTAGAATTCAAGTTAAAGGATGAACTCTTCGATGGTTTATATATTGAAGATGTGGGGATGATCAACTGGGTACATATTGCAATTATAAATCATGTATACTGCAACGTCAATGTATTATTATTTTTGCCTGATTGCAGAATGATTTTACAAGCTTGTGCCCAATAGATAAAAAATTATGCATTGATGGATACTCGTGCAGCGGAGTTATTGTATAGTAATAATCATTATTATCATAAACCATGAGGGTGACATTGTATCTACATAGTCATTCAGTCCCTTAATTATATCTTTATTAAACTTCGCAGGATTCGCGGCCAGGGAGGAAGGCCACATCACGGCTCACATGCGGGAGCCGACTTAGCCAGCCGGTCGGCTCGGCTCTTCTTTTTTTCTCATGTAGGTCCCCAAATTACGTAATTACGTGTAGGTCCTTCTCACGGTTTTTTTTATGAAAAGAACATTCTGGTTCAGAAAAATCGCGAATCTTTCGTGAAAGGATCCTAAATAAATAACGAAAAAAGAGCGTAGTTACGTTTGAATCATTTTAGCTATTTTTCACGAAAAAGACCTTTCGATTCAGCGCAATCGTGGATCCTTTGTGAGAGGACCCCAGATAGTTACGAAAAAAACGTGATTGCATTTGTATCCTTTCAACCGTTTCACACGTTTTCTCGACGATTTAAAAAAACACCGCCGGAGAAAAAACGAAATTGTTTCTGAAAAAACAGCGCACGCGGTGTATCACGCCGTGAAAAAATTCTAGTATGATATTATAGCCAACAGAGTTCGCTCCTTAGGATAGAGCGCAGTAGAAATCACCGCCCACTATTGAAGAAACACGCCGGCTTTCGCGTGGTGCAGCAAAAGACGGAGAATTTACCAAAAAAATGGCAGGAATGGAGCCAAAATTCATAGTTAAGGCAACGAAGAAAATTCTTGGAAGATTCACATCTCCCAAAAATAGAGAGTATAAAATTGGATTTTTAGCTGATATCGATTCAAATAAGAAATTTTATCTTTAAGAGACAAAGACTGATATGACTTATGGATTATAAAGAATTGGAGAAGAACACAATCGACCTACACCCTATAAAAGAGGATATAAGGTGAGCCAAGAAAAAAACCAACCAACAATCAATCAACTCGCATATATTTTATGTATTTTTAGTCGATTAGGAGTAGCTTTTAGACTTGTAATCTTTCTTTTATAATTCGTTCTTGATCAATAAGGTTATGCATCGTCGATTTTGATCAATTTCAATTTATACCAGTTATCTCAGGTTTATTTTTACCGATCTTGTTGCACACTGCCTTTTTGGAAAAATCTTCCTTTATCAATTATCTAATCGGCTATCATAAGTCATTTAGATTATCAAATCATTTATCTATCATCTAATCGGCTATAATAGCTATTTTGGTCTATCTTGCCGATCACATCATCTAATCAGCTGTGACACTGATATTTTTTATCAATCTTGGTTTAAGCCGATCAAGTCAGCTTTAACAACTATTGAGATCTTCTTGCCGATTACAGGATTAAATCAGCTGATACGTCTCGAACCTAACCAAACCAAGTGTTCACGTGTGTTTGAAGCCGATCAATCATTCATCTTATTTCTAGAAATTGATAAATAGCAGTTGAGCATTTTTTTTTTTGTCAGGAGTACTCGTTTCTGTCCGTCGGATGCTACACTGTGATTTGTGATCTTGATGGGCCATATAGACGCGGAAACGGGTGACCAGGCTGAGGCAAGCGGGCGGAATCCGGTAAAATGGGAGACCCAATTCACGTGTGAACCCGTAGCTCTCATCTTATTGTTCTCAGAGCAAGCAGAGGGATGACGAAGGGGAGGAGGGCCCAGTGCCCAACAATAGGAGCTGCCTGGTGTTCTTCCCCTGCATTCTTCATGGTATGGATTGCGATCCGCCCGTGTATTAGGTGTAGCTGCGAGCGAGCTGCGAAAGTGTGGTTTTGATCTCTCGTTTTTTCCTTCGACAAGGAAGCGGAATCTGTCTATCTGAGTTTGATTTATGTGAAATTATATGCTGAAAAATTTGTTCAGTGATGAAATTAGTATTACAAAGTGGTTATGCTCATAGCATGTATGGTACTTATGCATATGCTGTTTTAGATAATTACTTGATATGCTTGTGATAGCATGGTAATGGTTTTGTTTGATGCAATATGTTCGTGTGAGTGGTTATATGGACTGATTTTGAATCAAGTCATGGACTTGTGCTCGTACACGGTTTCATATTTGTTCATGTGCAGGTGTTGCTTGAGAGCGAACGTGGTCGGTGACGGGACCGAAACTAGATTCATGGAGGAACTGAGCTTCGAGGCTAGGTTAAAAGAGGAACTGATGTCCTAACGGTTAAAAATGTCATGTGAAACGTTTAGACTAGAGAATAGTGCACGTGGAAATGAGTAAGTTATATGAGAGCGGCAGGTGGGTCGTACACGTGCATGTATAAAATTTGGACTATATGTATGTATTAAGCCACGTGTTACTAGATTTGGTGTGCTTGCATGTATATATAATTTAGGGTAAGTGGCATTGCGGCATGGAAAGTTTCTAGCGGCGAGACTTCCTGGTGGCCTGAATCTTTTTCTTGCGTCTGACTGTGTTTTTTTTGGCGGCCAGAGTATTTCCTAGTGCCTGGAAGGCTGGAAGCCCTTGCGCCTGTGTTGCCTGGCGACTGGGAAAGCTAATTGCGGCTAGAAAGTCCTAGTGCCTGCGTGTGTTCGTGGCCGCAAGTCCTAGCGTCTAGAGGTGCTAGCGCCTGATTTTCTTCCTTGGCGACTGGAGGCTTGTTGGCGACTAGAAGCTACCTTGGCTGCAAATTATTTGGTACAAATATTGAGCTCACGGCCAAGAATTCATGCATGTTGACATGAGGCATCTTATGAACACATCTCGGTGTTTGCACCTAAATTCGGCAAGTAAGGTCAAGATTGGTAGTGTGAGGTCAACGGAGTATGAATAGCACACGGCTTGAAAATATTTGGAAATAGATATGAGTATTTAGGAAACCAAGGCTGATACGGATTCTGCTTGTCAACATGTTATAGTAGGACTCGAATCGGCCAATGAGTATAAAAGATAAACCTACACCGGTTAAGAAACACACAATCCAACCAAATTCGCATCTACTTTTATTTTTCTGTCGACTAGTTTTAGTCCTGTAATTTAGTCTTGTAATTTGATCTTAATCAATAAAGTTGCGCATCGCCGATATGTATATCATTGCCTATGTACCAATGGTGACGAGTCAACATTGTTTTTGTATTCAATCTATCTTGTAAAAGAAGCCAGACAAAGATTCATAGTTTAGGTACACATTTGCTTTGCCAAATCCGTTTAAGGGGAGCATGAGCAAAGTAGTTTGAAATTGATGGCAATAAAATCTCCTTGAGCTATAACATGTATGGCCCCAGATATGTGCCCATGTGTTATTTGTAGTTTAGCTTAGATGTAAGTCCCCCAACAAATTCTGGAGCTCATCAAATTCAGCATAAGCCTCAATTGAAAAAGGTAAATTGAAATGTTCCGTTGAATTGTCTCTAGGTCTGGTTGAGTTTGAGTGTGAAATGAACTCATTTCCTATCCCAAGTAAGAGTACTACTCCTATATGGAGTTCTTTATATACCACTTTAAATATGTACTTGTAGTCTATAGGATAGAAGAACAAGCGAAAAGAGAGCCTCATTATTTACAATAAAATAATGATATTAGCTTTCGTGCTTTTATGGTTTTTCCTAATAGCGTTTTTAACATAAAATTTATGCATGTCAACCGTTCTCCTAGTTTTATTGCATTATTTACAATAAATACATTTCCCGCAGATAGCATTAGTTGATTTGTTATCACCTGAAGAATCCACGAGGCAGCATTGCTAGCAACTGGAAATTGTATAGTTGGACTGCAACGTACCATCAGAAGAACAACACTCATGGCAATTGTTTTTCAAGGAGGCGTTCTGGATGTTAGAGTTAATCTTGAGAGAGGAGTTCGAACCGACTAAGATAAGGAGAGAGTTTATTTCTGATTTGGTTTCTTGAATCCTGTTTTAATTTTTAGAGCTGTAGAATATAGGTATAAATTCCTAGGTAGTCCTGAGATTTGTAAGTAAGATGAGAAAGGGTGCAAGAGGACAAGAAAATATGCTAGTTATGTCGTACCCAAAATATTTGTGTTCGTGAGTTCTTATGCTTCTTTTTTTGTTGTCATATGTGTGTATTGATCTTGGACTAAAACTAACAATTGGTATCAGAGCGAGTATCTAATCTTGGTGTCACGCTTGACCCGAGGGAGGCCACCACTACTGCGCCTCAAGGCAGGCTATCGTCGCTAAGCGATGCGGTGTTGAGTTGGATTCAATGGTGTATTGAGCGTGGCTGCGGTAGTACATGCAGCTCCACAGCGGGAAGACAGTGAGATAGTGAGCCATCGTTGAGATACGCATTGTACACAATGTGTGGTATACATGCATGTGTATACAGGTCATTGTATTAGTGTCCCATATGTGTATGAGTACTTATGAGTGTGTGTCCAAGTGCTTGCATGTGTAAAGCTCTCATGCGAGTCTTCATGCCGTCGAAGTTGTGTCACGAGTGGGGAGACTAGACACGAGGAGATGCTATACAATAAGTTGTGTCATCGGTGGCAAAGAGGTGACAACAATGGCATGGAGGCCATCGTTGCAAGAAGAGCTGAGGTCATCAAAGCTGAAGTCACCGACAAGTCATGTCACTGGCGACAAAAAGGCAGTGACAAAGATATGATGGTAAAGGGTAAAGAAAGTGTCTCTCTGATACCTGCTATTGATGAGTGTCATCGATAACCTATGTGACAAGATGGCATGGAAATCATCTATGTGTCTCATTGACAAGACAACAAAAATACACATTCTCGTATTAGTTGTGTCCACGAGATACTCTATATGATCATGTGAGTTGTGTCCACAAGATAAACGTGTGTGAGTTTCTTCAAAGATATCATGCGCATCAGAAGAGATCATGCTATAAGAGAAGATCAAAAGGAAGTTGCTGTGTATACTAAAAAGGAGTTTAGGACGTTGAGGAGATGTGTTCACCGTCCTAAATTGAGTTTGTAGGAGATGTGTCTAGGAATTTAAGGAGGTGTGTTTGCTTTTCTGAGTCATGTCCATCGAAGATGAGTCTTAGACATTAAGGAGATGTGTTCGTCGTCCTATGTCAAGTAAATGTCGTAGTTAAGACCGATCGCCTCAACAAGTTAGAGTTGTATCTGAAATTAGATATATGTGATGTTACAAGATTAGGGGGTGAAAGTTAGAGTTAATCTTGAAAGAGGAGTCTGAACCGAGTAGGACAAGGAGATCGTTTCTGATTCAGTTTCTTAAATCCTTTTCTGATTCTTAGAGCCATAGGTTATGGTTATAAATTCCTAAGTAGTCTTGAAATTTGTAAGCAAGATGAGAAAGGGTGCAAGAGAGCAAGAAAACAAGAAAAAGTACTAGTTGTGTCGCACCATCAAAATACTTGTATTCATGAGTTCTCGTGCTTGATTGAATATTTTTTATTTTGCCGTTGTCCGTGTGTGCTGAGCTTGGGCTAAAACCAACACTAGAGAGATCAAAACAAAACATGCCCACATGAACTACAGTATTTAGCTAAAAAATTTGTTGGTAACTGCAGTGGCTTACCCATTGCTACTGCATGCATATGCCGCCTATTGTCCTGCAAGCGACCGAGTTACTCCGATTGGGACAATGTGTACAATGAACTGGAGCTTCAGCTAACTAACAATGTAATCCTTGATGTTAATATTATTCTAAAGGTCAGCATGGAGGACCTTCCATAAGATTTGAAGAAGTGTTTTTTGTACTGTGCATTATTCCGAGAAGAATATCCAATAAAGAGGAGAGTAACGAGGTACTGAATGACCGCTGGATTTATCAAGGAAAAAGAGAACAAAACAAAGGAGTAAGCTCTATCTTAATGAACTTTTTAACAGAAGCCTACTACAAACAGTAGTGAGGAATGCAGTTGGACGAGTGAAAAGTTTTCAATGCACGATATTATCCTTCTTCTTGTGCTCAAAAAAAAAATCAAGACTGCTTCGGTAAAAGTCTATGATGGCTCCTGGACATTTTCAGTGGATGGCGCACGTCGCTTATCAATCCAGAGTGCAAATATTGAACAAATGAGTAGATCTGGTGCTACATATCTACATGCACTCAATGTGTTTTTGAGAGAGCTATTAATATTGAGTTGCTGATACCTATCCTGTAATCTTCAAATTTGCTGTCGAATTTGGATCTGCGAGGTGCTCGTATCAAAATGTTACCTAATGAGGTCTCTAGCTTGTTCAATCCGCGTTATTTGGGACTTGATAATACTGATATTGAAACCCTACTGGAAGGAATAGGAAGATCGCAAATCTTGATCAAAGTTCTTGATGCTTTCGAAACTAAACTATCGTCTTTACCAAATGACATGATAAAACTTAAGCAGCTGATATATCTGTATGCATGTGGCATTTTAACAGATAGTGACAGAATTGTTGTTTCCAGAGGAATCAGGGTGCCGAATGGCGTAAGGCAAGACAGGATTGTGGGTTCTTCAATGTGTGAAAGCAAGCTCAAACATTCTGCCAGAAGTTGGAAGAGAGGTCGGATGAGCAGTACTTAGATAAACAAAGAAAACTGCACTGGTTGGATGAATAGAAAGCAACAAACTGGTCGAATGAACAATGCACGTTGAACAGTGTTCGTATGAACACAAAAATTGCACTGTCGAATGAACAGTACTGCGAACTAGTCAGCATCATTGGTCAGATGAACAGTGTTCGGGCGTGACCAGTACACTGCACTGTCAGATGAACAACAACTACAAACTGGGCAGATGAACAATGCTCGGATGAATAGTATTTATGTGAATAGTAAAAATCAACACGATCTCAAAAATAAGAATCGATGTAACTTTTGATCGGCTAATCCAAAATCCATGAAACTTTGTGCGCACCTTTCTATGGACATCAGGAACCTATTCTAACCTTCAATCTCAAGGATTGATGTTAAAGTTCTAACATTTTTCCAGTTTAAAAAATATTGTACCAAAACCAAGTCAAAAACACAAACTTCACACTTAGCTTGCTCGTGGGGAATTGATGATTAGGATGATCTTAGATGACCTATCACATATCACAGCAAGTAAGAACACCACTGAACAACCCTTCAAACAAACAAGAACACGATGTACAAGAATCTTTCTTCATCCGAGCACAAGGATCAGTTTCTTGCAAAAACTAAAAAGAAAAGGTTGTAAATTGCTTAGATGATTCGGATATGATCTAGACAAGATTCATCCAGCAATCTTTCATTCTTGACACAAGGTCCAAAAGCACTTAGAAGGAGGGAAAGCAAATCCAAATATGCGGAAAGTAAATTACAAGAATTTAAATGATGAATTTAAAGCATAACAAAAATGCTGAAAGTAAATTCAAAATAGGAAAATTAAACTTTTATTTCATAGAAGAAAGGTTTACAAAGGGTCACAATAAAGTGGGCAAAACTCAAAAGAGCACTAAAATCTTCAAAGGAGCGACAACCCTTTTACCCTCCATTTATAGCATACTAAGAGCAACTTTCACCCTTAGATGACAACTTGGCCCTTAAGAAGTCTCATCAAGGGCTAAGATCTATCCCTCACTCATACATAGGCTAACCCGTAACTTAACATCATAACGTGTTTTGACACACACCTCTTAAGGCACCACTAACTTAACCACTACTTCACCCATGAATATGCGATCCAATGATTCTCTTTCGCTTGAGTAGAGCTTAAGTTAGCATTTGCACCATTCTCTTGCCTTCTCAGCTTGCAGCTACTTCTTGACCTCAGTCATCTTTGGTGATACCTTAACCGTCTGGACTTCAGTTCTCCCAACCTAGTCTCGATCACTTCTGCCTCAACATGACCTAGCTCCGAAATCCTGCAACCATCATAGACAACAAAAACACATCACATAGCAATTTCCGACAACATATGCAATCAAATCAACACATAGCTAGAATGATACACAATTTGTCTCGACTAATCTTTCTCGACCAGTTTGCAAACTATACTGACCAATCCACAACTAGTCCCAACTAGTAAACAAACTATTTAACTCAAACTTGTGCACCACAAGCTCAAATACAGTTAATTACTCATCACAAACATAGATATACCACCACATGGTCTTTCAGTGTTGCACGTGTAAGGGCTACATTTACCTCCAACCCTTTCTTGCCTTGGTTTAGAAGGACAGCTAGAAAAAACACCAATGTATCAAGTTCTCTCATCTTGGTCCCACCAGTCGTGCGTCAATCGGTTGGGCTGACATTCTCAAAACTTGATGAAGACTCCTATTCCAGCCTCCTGTCATTGCATGGTTTATGTGACCTTAAGCTTTGCAAGGCTTATGAAGGGAAGAAGCTGCACTTCTCTGCTAGGTCGTTTCCAAAACTTCATTTCCTATGATGCGCCGCAGTTCAACCAAGTTGAAATAGAAGATGGTGTATCGGCAAGCCTTGTTGAGGTATTGTTTCAAGACAGTCCAGAACTAAAGTTTCTTCCACTACACCATGACACCAAATTAGCGTCAGACATCAGTCGGTAATAATACATAATTACCGACCAACTATCTGTCGCTAAAACTTGGTGACGGACTAACTGTCGGCAATAATACTTTTAGGGTCAGATGGTGCATTGGAAATTATTTTGATATGTAGGGACAAACTATCTGTCGGCAATGATAAATTTTTCTGTCAGTATATCTGTCGGCAAAAGTCTATCTGTCGGCAAAGCTCATGTACAGCGAAGGCGGCAAAAATAGGCGCGTGAATTATATTTTCTTATTTATTTATATGATAATTCTTTTATATATATTATTTTTACTATATATTATTATTATTATTTTCTTTTCTTTCTTTTTTTTTCACCGGCTAGGCCGACCCGTCCAGCCCGACCGACCGATGGCCAATAGGCCCGACCCAACCATCCTCCTTAATTAACCTAACTCTACCGGTCTCTCTCTCTCTCTCTTCACTTGACTCCCATTCCCCATTTCTAGCCGCCGCCTCACATCCTCCGCTCTCTCTCGCACTCATCTCCTCTCCCGAGTGCCACCGTTGCTCTCCCTCCTTCTTGCGCCGCCGCTTGCTTCTCTGGCCTTCCCAGGCACGGTGCCCTCTGTCGCCTCCCCAGTCGCGTTAGTGCCGCCTGCGCCTCGGCCTCCGGCTCTGAGCACCGCCGCCTGCGCCTTCCACCGAGCCGCCACCGTCTTCGAAGTCGCGCCAGATCCACCACCTGGTGGTCTCCTCCGTGTCGACCCCACCACCGAGCTAAGTGAATGCCTCCTTTCTTCTTTCTCCATCTATTTATCCTCACTCACTTCTAGGTCATCGTCGTCCATTGGCGCCTCGCTGATCGGCCTCAACCGCCATAGCAGCGCCAACACCGGGGCAAGGAACCAGCCTCCACTGACTTCCACACTACCAACTACCGTTAATTGCCCCCCTCCTCCTCTAAAAGCTATGTTAGATTTAGGCGAAAATCATTTATGCGTTTATCTGTCGTGAAAGGCAAAATATTTAGGCGCGAACAAATTTCACACATGCGCTTTGTCGCCTAGGTTAAAACCAAGCCGCTCAAATCTCCCAATCCCTAGTCCCTCTCCTCTTCTCCTCACTCCCCCGCCGCTCCTTCCTCTCCCTTTCTTGCCTTCTTCGCCTCCTCTCTCTCTCTCTGGCGTCGCCGCCTCCAGTCTCCCAAAGCGCCACCCTTCGGCCGATCCTGGCCCTCCCGGTTCCGCTCCCTCGCTCACCTCTCTCTCTCTGACTCACTCCCGAGCACCACTCCTCGGCCCTTCCCGCCGCCTCTCTCTCTGCTGAAGCGGTGCCTTCCTCACCAGCGCCACCGCCCCTGGTCCCCCTCGGCCTCCAGTAGGGCACACAGACCGCCTCCGGCCTCTCGGCCTCGGCCAGCGCCCTGCCTCCTCCCGGTTCCCGGCCACCCAGTGAGCTAAGCAACAGGTCTCCCCTTTTTGTCGCCATGGATTCTCTAATTTCCTTACTTCCTTATTCTATTCTAGGTTACCACTATGTGGCTACAACCGGCCCGAGCCGGTGACCTCCTGGCCGCCTTGGGCGACCTGCGCCAGTAGCTACCTCGCCGACGCCTGGTGCTGCGAGAAGACACTGACGGCCACTACCCTCCCCAGGCTAAGCACTAATCCTAAACCCTTGCAGAACTATTTTTAGTTTACCCCATTTGTGATATGTTTGATATTTGCTCGGTATCAATTGTGATGCACTTGATTGCAACTGTGATTGTCACTTCTGGGTTGATGATGGTTTGAGGTATACATGAGCCTGAATTAATGAGTATGAATTTGCTTGGTTGAATGTTCAGGTGGATTGATCTTAAGGTTTTGATGATAGGTTATAAATGCTGATACATTTTGAAGATTAACTCATGAAAAAGAGTCTATTTTACAATGCATGTGTAAGCTTGTACTACGCATTCTTCTGTGATCAAATGGTATATGGTTTAGAGTCTTTGTGCACTGAGTTGGAGATAAGCATTCATGTACCAGATAAGTGGAATATTTAATGCCTTTAAATTTTTGGACTTCGCTTCACTTTGAAAATATTCCTGATAACAGATAAGTGGAATATTTAATTCCTATAATTTGTAGAAATGTGACTGATGATATGCATTTTTCTTCACACAAATATCTTCTCATATTTTTTTTACTGTTTGGGGCTTTGATCTCTTGGGTAAGGGGTTGGAATTGGACAAAAGAATTTCATGAAATGCAACTTCAAGTGGCACATTTTAATAGCATGAACCGTAGTACCCCAATGTCTTCCTACCTCTATAGGGTATTGCTGAAGTATCTTGATTCTTATATTATTGATACTGCACTTCTCTGGAAATAAACATGATAAATCAGATGAACAATTGGTGAGGAAATTACTGATAACTGTGGTGCATCACAGAATCAAATCAGGAGTTGTTCTCTTGAAATTTAGTTCTAAGATAATTAGTGGGTTGTAAGTCTGGGCTTTTGAAAGACTGGAGACTTGACTAGCCTGATTATTTCTATGTCTAAATCTGTCTCTTAATCTTCTATGTGCAGCTGCCAGAAAAATCAGCATATCAGTAATTACCGTAATTGCTAATTTTATCTGGCTTGACAATGAAACTTATGTTGCAGACTTACTGTACTCTTTGTTACTAATGTAATTATCCAACAGTAACAAGACTAACTGTTCAAATTGATGTAATTACCGAAATGTTCAAATTGATTTTGTTGTGAGGACAGCTCAAAGATATCTACAGAAGCAACCAAAAACACTCATTATTGTTGGGGCATATAGCATTGGTAACGAGAATGTGTATCTAGCAATTTCTCAAGCTTTAGAGCTACTATTGCCAGAGTTGTCTTTCTGGTTGGTTTTTTTACTCATGTGGTGTTGTTTGAACTTGCACATGCATTTCGCCCCAATATGAGTTATATGAATGTCTTGAGGTATGTTTTTGTTGGGTAGAAAAATTAGGAAGGACAAAAATTTGCATGGAGAATGGAGAAGGGAATATGTATTGTGGAGAATGGTATCCAAGTACTAGCTGTAGGCATCAGAGGAAATATATCCTAGATGGTCTTCTCCCTAAGTTTGTTCTTTACGAGTTGTGTATTATATATGGGTAATTGCTGGTTTAAGGGGAATCAGTACTTCAACAAGGTTACTTCCAATGCAACAAAGTCAGGTGGCATTGTACTTTCTTAGTATGATTTATATGATACCCAAAAAACGTTGCAGCTGTGGGAAGTTAGCTTTGATCCTTCAATCTAGAATAGAGATATATGCTAATGAGTAGAAACTATTACTAATTTTTTTAGAGAAAAATGTTACCTTTAACAGTTCCGCGGCAACTCTACACAGTTTGATCTCAACACAGAAAAGGCATACCTTCACCAATATTTTTGTTGATATTAAGGGCACTAGTAAAATTCTATCAAGATACATTGGCTTACACTTTCCATTACTTTTGTAATTTGCAATAATAGATTACATGCTAATGCTGCCTATGCTTTGGTGCTTTCTTAGTGTTATTTTTTGTCATTATGTGTGTGTCACACAAATTATTTATTCAGAGTTAAGTATTGATGAAACCCTTTCCTTCTGGCTATTACAGAACATTAATTGTTTTTATTTTTTTTCCTATTTCGCTATGTTCTAATATTATGTTCTTTAGATTTTAATCTGGGCATGGAGTAGCTGAAACTCCATATGAAGTTGGAGCGTTTCAAATGAAGCTATTTGTGCTAAATTTCGATAAAGCATGGCTACTTGATTATTGTTTACTAATGTAACATTTGTTGGCTTTCATGTGTGTAATGTCACTGTTTTGCACGCATTCTAGATAAATGTTGAGATAGAGAGAGCAAGATTGATCAAAAGCCTTGCAAAAATCAAAGAAGAGCAGGGACAGATTGACGAGGCTGCTGATTTGATGCAAGAAGTTGCTGTAAGTTCACATTGCATTAGAATTCAGGACATATAGTTCATCTACTATAATCATGATTTGGTCATTCACTAGTTCTGGTTTTCCCTTATCTTTGTAATATCTTATGGACCGACAAGTTGATCCTCAGGTTGAAACATTTGGCTCAATGGCAAAGACAGAGAAAATTGCATTCGTTCTGGAGCAGGTATAAGTAATTAAGCTTTGAATTGTTACAAAAGCCCGATTCATGAAAGCTTACTATGAATTGTCACCATGGTATCTCTAATTTTTCGAAGTGAAGCTTGTCATCAGATTTAATTCATTAACACTTTCAAGTACTTGTTACATAATTTCCCTTCAACTTTCGTGTTCGTCAGTTGGAACTCAGAAATAGAACCCCCTGAATTGAGCTATGCTAAATTTCACTGTTCCCTGTCTCAAAGTTGTGTGATCTCTGGTGAGATTTTGAAAAGTCTTTGAAATTGTCTTTTCGTTATCTCCTCTGAATCCTGAACTTTGGCTGTTGATATCATTACTAGAGATCCCACGGTCACAGCCTGAAAGCTCTATCCATGGGTTCCTTACTGAAAGGTCAGCAAAAGTTGTCCAAAAACAAAATCATATGAACTAATTTCGAAGTGTTTTCTTTTTCAGGCAGAATCGCAAGGACCGAGGAAGTTAGTATTACTGTCATATACACATGCTTTTGTTCAAAACAACTAGTCATATATATATATACAGATGTGTGTGTGTATGTATGTATGTTTAAGTGATCATTTTGTATGTACTTGACACCTCATGTGGGTGGAAGACAAGTTGACTCTAGATTTCAAGATGCAACAGGGTTGAATTTTGTAAAGGATTGTTAAATGTAAGAACTTTGGGCTTTTGGACAAATTTGTATATTCTAGTTGAATGAATTAGATTACGAATTGAATGGATGTATTTTGATGGCAGTTGTTCTATTGAATGGATGCATTAATTGAGTTATTTCTACTATGATGTGGTGAAAATATGAATTAATTATCAGTTGGATTTATAATATTCTGCACAATAATGTTTTATCATTGTTTTCTATTTAAGAAATGCATTAATTGAGTTATTTCTCTTTGTGATGTCGGACGATCTGTTGGCATTTTCAAATTCATCGGTAAAAGTATATACCCTCGACGATCATCGGCAAAAGTATACCCTCGACGATCATCGGCAAAAGTATACCCTCGAGACAATGCAGCCGGCGAAGTATATCTGTCGGAAAAGATATATCTGTCGGTAAATGTACTATAATAACGTCGAGATCATCAGCCGGTAAAAATATATCTGCGGGAAATGTTTTTGCCGACAGGACTTCTACCGACAGTGTTTTTCTGTCGGGAAAACTTTTGCCGACAGATAATACGTCGCAATATATGGTTTTTGCCGACAGATAGACTGTTGTTGAAATTGTGTCATGGTGTAGTGTTCCTTACAATCCTTGAGAAATCTAGGGTCTGTTTCGTTGGTGACCTGAGCACCGTGCAGGAGAAAATTGTGTGCCTGTGACTACCTGATTTGTTGAAGAATTTTGGCTGGCGTGGCATCCTAGAACCTTATATTGTTTGGTTGGTGATCTAAAAACTAGAAGAGTGCAACTACATAACAGAATACCATTGCAACGGTATAACAACAACTTTCATACAGTTTCAGCAAGTTTCAAGATAACATTCTTTGATGATTCAGTGGGTTTCACACATTTTTAGAAGTTTCAAGAAGATTTTAAGCCAAAATTTTCGACAAGTTTTAGGTTCTAAACCTCAAGTTTTGCCAAGTTTTAGTCGACGAGTTTGCAACAAGTTTTAGCAAGTTCCAACTCAAAAGCAAAAAAAAAAATGCGAGTTTCAAAAGGTTTCATCAAGTTTCAACTAAAAACTTTTGACAAGTTTCATCATAAAAAACAACACAAAAAAGAGCAAAAAATACTAACATGCTCACCAGGTGAGGGTCGTGAGATCTGACAAATCCAGCAGCTGGCTATGAGGAAGACAATCAGATCCAGTGGATCTCGCCACCGGTGACAAGCAAGACGACTAGATCTAGCTCATTCTATCACCGGCGATGAGGAAGACTACTGAATTCGGTGTACTCACTTGTAGCCTCTCAAAGTCCGCTATATACCTTGCTAACCCATAGTCTCTTGCCATTCGCCGCAACCACACAAGCCCACGGCTGTCTCGTAGCCGCCCCCACCTACTCACCCCCCCAAAGCTCACTTGCACATGCTTGCCTATTTGCTGCAGCTCTCTGTTGTCGCTACTAGGTAGGCTTAGATGCACTCACGACGCCGTTCTCTGCTGATTGAGCCTGAGAGAGAGAGAGAGAGACGTTGCCTGGTTGGTTCATATGAGTTGGGGGACAAGTAGATAAGGTCATGTGTAGGTGCTGTGAATTCATGGTTGATACAGGGGGTGCTCGATCTTCACTACATAGGATTAGGGATAATTTGCACTCTCTTGATGAATACTAGCTGATCTCCCGCTGCCAAATGCGATGGGATTGCAACTCTTTTGATTCGCTAAGATCGCACGTGTGCTAAACTTCACGAGACCACCAAGTGAATTATTATAGATCTCTCAATTCCCAGTGGAAAGACAAAATGATCTTTGAAAGAAACAACGTCCAATTCCTCTCTCTATTGTGTATACAACATCAATGAAAAAGAACAAGTGTATATGATATATACTATCAATTGTGGTCTTCCTTTACAAAAGAAAACAATACAAATATATAAAAAGACTATGAGGGCATGCAACATAGCCTAGGGTTGGCCAAGGTAGATCGCACCCACCTAGACTCTATCTCTTACTCAACTTCCTAATCTAATTCAGTCAATCTGGAAGCTGATATTGTTAGTTAATTTACAGATAGAACAATGTCGATTTTAGAAATCTCATAATGGGTCAAATAAGAGGACGTTTTAAGCTTTCAAACAAGTACAAGAATACAACAATCCGTGTCCATATGTGAAAATTATGACCTTTTCAAGTTCAACTTGTCTAGCATTTCAAATTGGGCTCTTTTGCTCTCCAAATCAAATTCGACCTTATCTCTTTGTTTGCTTGCTTGTCTTGTCTGAATTGGGGCTTTGGCCTTACTTCCTCCCACATTTGACACATGGGCTTGCTCCCACTTGGGCCTCCTTGGTCGTAAGGTCCTTATGCCTAGATTGCATGGGCTGCATGGGGTAATCTCCCATGTGGTCCACTTTGTCCTTTGGGAATTCCATGTGGCCCCCATTTTCCCTTCTCCCGTAGGGTTTCACCATTTTCCATCGATATAATTAAACTTCATTTGATGCTTGGCCATTCTCCATAACTAACAACAAATAATAACCCGCTATTAGGTAGTATATTATTCTCATATAATAAAGTAAATTGCCTAAAGAACAAATTTACCTGTTGATATTTGATGCGGCTTAGTGATTCTTTTCGGTTAATTAAGATATTGAACTTAAAAAGTATTAGACGTATACATATCCGTTTCTTCCTCCCCTTCTTCAAGAAAAACCGTGCTTGGCTTTTGCCTCAACTTCTGATAATCTGAAAATGTACTAAATAAAGAGGACAATGTATATGCATGGTATATGTATTCATCATATGTCTTCACATTCCCTTTCAGTATAGGATGATATGTAGCACAATAGAAATTGTATGATATATAAGTCAAATCAGCAATGACAAGCATAGAAAACAATGATATATGTAACTATCAATTATGTTATTATTTCCCATATTCTGTACAAGACAACCATATGCTATTGATAGATATATTATATCCAAATCAACTTGCCATAGAACAACTCTTAATATTGATCTAGACCTAGAGCTTAAGTCAACTCTTTACCTTCGAATGCTCTTGGCATTTCAACGTCTATGTGAAACGAAAGGTGAAAATCAAAATAAATACAAAATAGAGAAAAGACAAACTTAAAAATAAAATAAAATTTACCAAAATAAAGGCTTTGAATTTAGAAATTTGAATGGACTCAATCGAAGCTTGTATAAAGGAGAACAGACTCTCAAAATATTCACCAAAAATAAAATCTACAAAATGAAAAATGAAAAAGAATATTCATGATAAGTGAGCCCACATATTTTCTTTTTTGAAATAAATATTTTTCAGAAAAATAAAACTGCCGAGAGGCTAACATGTGGGCTCCATTTAGGCTCTGTTAACGTCAACCTGACGTCATTTGGACACACGTCGAGATCCGCATAAGGCCACGTCGGCCGCCGGCACTTGGGGCCCTAGTATCGCCAGTGAGCCTCCTTGGTGACTCTGGGTCATCACGTCAAGAAGCTCTCGACGAGGCGCGCACAGTGATGCGCTTGTCGCGGACTTCGGGCTCAAAAATGTCGGTAGCGAGCTCAGAGCCAACGGTGTCTAGGGTCGACGGCGGCAATGGCCCTCTGATCATCCTCTGGCTATGAAAACGTGCGCACCAGAGAAAACCTCGCAAGGCGAGCTCGTCGGGGTAGGGCCATGGCTTCGGTACTCACCGATGACGAGAAAAAGAGGCATTTTCTCCGCCAATGACACTTGGATGAGATTCCAAATTCCGGCCAAACAACAATACTCCGGTTCAAATAGACCAAGGGCTCGGGTTTACGACCTCAAAGCGAAGCGGGGACGCGCCTTTTGTAGCACTCGGAGACCGAATCGAGCACGAGACGGTGATGGAGGCCAAGATAGACACGGCAATGCTGCCAGAGTCCCGCTCAGACTAGGGGAGGACAGCCTGACATATAGGGCCCACATGTCAGCCTCCCCGCGGCGCAGCTGGACTGGGCCGAACGGTTATTTCCTTTTATTTTACCACATTTTGAGGAGCACCCAAACAAGCCAGTGCTATAAATTTAATGTTTCAAAGAAATGACAACCTTTTTTTTTAGAAAAGAAATGACAACCTTAACTGTACCTAATTGAAGCTAAAAATACTCTTGGTGGAAGATTAGTTTACTCTTTTTGAGTAAATCCATCTTTTCATGTAATTCAAATTTTCATCAGGAAGTATCTAGAATGGAAAAAGTGCTGAAACTTTCGTGTTTGGGACTGCAGTTTATTTCTACTTCACAAGAAGTTGTGTCATCAAAATTTGCGACGTATTGTTTGTTTGATAAGTGTCTTTGATGGATTTTCTAGCAGATTCAGATGCCCAAGACAACGAGGTTTTCAGTTCAGTTTATGCAGAACTGTTGATTCAAGCAGAACTAATAAAACAGAAGTTCTTCCGTTACAATATGGAGATCTCAACTGCACCTTTCTACTCTGATACTTTACAATTCCAGTCTGTTACATCCTTTATTGACACTTTATCCTGATGTATACTTCTTTGATTCTTTTTTAGAGAATCCATGTATAATTCAGCTAGGACCCTTTTTCTGTCCTCCGATTAGCGCCTCCTCTTTTGTAAATTTGATTGAATCGTCAAATGTCAACAAAGTTGTGCTGATGACTGTAAGGCAAATCATGTATATTTTACTTTACAGAATGTGATATTATAGAACAAATCATCAGCTGTTTCTGATATCATCCAGGCATGTACAGTGTCCTGCAAATAATTCACACTGATTTGGAGAGGGAGGTCATGTGTTGCTGATCAGACGATTTAACAGCGTGAATGAATGTTAGACATTGTCAGGACCATTGTAGAGAGCTTGTGTTTCTCTAATTTGTGGGGGCCCGTTAGAGCATTTTAGGTGAGAAATGATGTGGAGGGCTATACACACAGCATTTTCTCTACTGTTGCAGATGCCCTAATAGAACTGCCATTTGTAAGCATTCTAGTGCTCCCCAAGCATCCGAGTGACAACAACAAATGAGCGGTAAATTAGCTGATTGAACCACTTCAACTCTGTCACAAAAGACTATAGGTATAAGTCAACTGTACAAAAGAATTGGTCGGCCTTTGCCAGCTCACAATAAACTAACGTATGCATCTTTTCTTTCTAACTAAAATTCAGAACATTGATCATGTCCCGGCACAAGTATTACTAGTTTTTTTTTCCGTGTGTTTCTCTTCAAACTAAACAGGGTCACTGCTTCTAGGTATTATCCGTACAGGAAGGCTGGCTGGCGTAGGGCTATAAATATCAGCTACGCTGCGGCCATCATCAACTTCATCGTTCTGAGGGGCGTCAGCAAAATGGAAACTCAGGCCTTGCTCTATGTCGAAGCCATCATCCATGTACCCTGTCTTGTATGAGGACTGGGGGCTTCTCCAATTACCGTTGCTTCTGGTGTTGCTTTGACCTGATTCTACGCTTCCCTTCAACATGTCATCACTGTGATGGCTAGAATGATGGCCAGAGATGTAATGGTTTCCAAAGTTCGGAGGCTCAAGGAAACTGTCCTGTGGACCAGTCGGCCATGCAGAGGTCGGCGCCCAATCGCTTTGATGGCTGGAATAATGGTCAGACTCATAATGATTTCCAAAGTTTGGAGGCTCAAGGAAACTGTCTTCTGGAGGTTCAAGAAAACTATCTTGTGGACCAGTCGGCCGTGCAGAGGACTGAGCCCACCAATGATGGCTCATAGAATTTTGTTCCCTGTCCTGGTGCTTGAAGGTGGCACGCTGAAAGAATGCACTTGATGTTGATGCCTCCAAGTGGCTTCGAGCTCTCTGATACAAATTGGAATCCCAGATTTGCTCCTCTTCAACTTCCGTTAATGATTTGCTCGGAGGTGGCCATATATCCTCCCCAGGCTCAGGTGATGCTTCATCAAGGTGGGGAGATGAGTCCTCTTCTCTATCTGAGTGTGGCAAGTGATATCTGTAATACCAATCCAGGATATATGGACAAGCTCCTTGATCTGTGTCAAGCAGTCCTAAAGGGCCAAAATTATAAATAACCCCACTACTGGGATGAATATTCCTGGGGAGCAGTCGATGGAAGATACCAGCACTTTGACTTGTACTCGACCCAAGTTGTGATGCTTCCATTGCTTGAAAGGTATGTTTGCGGATTTGCCTTTCCTTGAATCTCTGGAGGTTGCACAAGAATTTCTTGCCATCTGCATTTGGCTCCCATGATGTATAGGTGCTTTGGAAACTGTAAATAATGAAACAGCATAGTTATGTCAAGCCAGCTGGCACTAAAAGTAAATTACTTTTTGCAACGTTTCTTTTGTCAAAGCACTTTAAATATCAGATTTTATTTGTTGTGGTGTCCATGCCAATGAGATTAAGATTGGAATTGTTTATTTGTTCTGGATAGGAAGCACTCTTGGCCACTACTTAAATAAGAACACAGCATATTATATGCAATGATAAATGCTACTTTTGTTGCTTCAACCCACCATACATGTAAACTTGTTCAAATCTTACATTGAAACATTTTACATCCCAAATGTTAAATAAGCATTCTTGAGAAAATTATTAGAAATGAATTGCCTTCCTGATTCCTCTTAAATTTTTTTGAACATATTATTATGTGCACCAAATCAACCAAAATTGATATAATGGAGATGGAACTTGTGACAGAAAATACGTAGACAGGCAGGGAATTCTACAAAAAAGCTTAAAGACCTATTGACAGTAAGCTCCTAGTATATTGTGATCAAAGGACTGAAGGGCCAATGAGTAGGCACAGAAGTTCTCCAGTCATGGTGGTTCAAACAAACAGAGCCCTCAGTCAAGAAATAAACTGAGTAACAACAAAAAAGATCTACAAGTATAGCATAAGCATTCCCTTTGAAAAGCAAGCCAGAGTGGCTCGTGAGTGGTTATAGGAAATGTACAACCGCACAGACCAAATGAATTGGCACATGGCACATACTTATATCAAATGCTAAAAGTCCTCAGGATCTAAATTCTAATACATGAGTACATGTACAAATACATCAACGACAAAAAGAAAGAGAGAGATTATTTAGTATTAAGTCAATCAGAAGGCATAGCATGGAGCATGCAACAGTATAAGGTTGTTGTAAGCAAAAAGAAAACAAAAGAAGAAAAAAAAGAGTTACTTATAATCTTATATAATCCCCAAGCCACATTTATCACAATAATCAAAATAACAAGCCATTATGTAAAAAATGGTAAGAGATATATTTAGTGTTAAAATGAAGGGCACCTCAATAATGATTTCTCCATTTTTCCTTGGGAACTCCTCATACTTTTAACTGCATCAAGTGGAGAACCATAGTTTCTGTTTCCATGTCTTCTGAAGTCAAACGAGCTCAAACTGTTGAGATGTCAAACAGAAATGGTGTTAGAAGATGCAAAGTATATTGTGATAATTACAAGACAGAAACAAACCTGCATACATCTCCCACTCCATCTAGGTAAACTGTGAAGTCCGAAATGAAGAGCAGAATATCATCAACACGCTGTAATTAGTAAAAGGTCAACCATTACAGAACATATTTTAGAAATCTAGAAGTGAAATTGTAATTATCTAGCTCAAAATATTACCTTTGGTACCACAAAAATTAGCAGGTAAGGAGTGATGAAAATTGAGGCCATCTCTTCTAGGAGCATTGTTATGGTATACTGGAATTGCAATTTACAAGAAGTCAGCTACAGCACAAGTAAAAGCAAATTGCACAAGTAAGGTAGCATTTGGTTCAGCGTCAAGGCCTGGATGGGATAGGGCGGTCCGGTTTTTATCGTCATCCAGGCGTTTGGTTCAACGGATAAAGTGGATGAGGTCATCCAGGAAAAGAGCATATTCGCTCCAGATTCTGGATCGATCGATCCCCTCATTTTACCCGAACGAGCGTATCCTTGTTCACCGTGACCCTTCCGCCCGGACGAAGCCATCCACTCCTCGCAGACCCGTGACTCCTCTCGGCACCCCTAACTCCGTAGCCAAGCTTGCCGCCGCCGGAGACGATCAGACGTTACAGCGCACGAGCTCCA
This sequence comes from Guadua angustifolia, assembly GCA_036346375.1. Taxonomy (NCBI): domain Eukaryota; kingdom Viridiplantae; phylum Streptophyta; class Magnoliopsida; order Poales; family Poaceae; genus Guadua; species Guadua angustifolia. The sequence continues at coordinate 55,807,510 of CM070503.1, read as the reverse complement.
CCTCCGCGTGGCCAAATGGCGCTTAAGAAGAAGCAGCCGGCCTCGAAGCAGCAGCAGAAGCTCAAACCCTCCTCGTCCTCCTCCTCATCCTCCTCCGCCGCGGCACTGCGCCTCCAGATCTCGTCGGAGAACGAAAGTCGACTCGCCGCCTCCTCAACTCCTCTACCACCATCACTACCCCACGCCACGCGCGCCGCCGTTGCTGGCGCTGCATCGAGTCGAGGGAGCAGAAGCGCGGCTGGCTGCGCGTCTCGACAAGCTTCGCCTCGAGGGCTTCTCCTCCGCGCAAATCGAGCAGCCCTCTCTGTTCTATCCGTTCGTATCCCCAAACACACGTAGAATACCACCGCTCGATTGTATTGCACGCTTGTTGATGATTATTGGTGATTTTTTCATTGGGTAGGATTCGCGACAAGTTCGTAAAGATGGTTGTTGATCGGTGTTTGTTGATCATCCATTTGTTCAGTGTTTGTTGATCATCCATCGTATCGTAGGCCGTGAAATTTGTATGGAGATAATTTTGGTGCTTTTGGTGATAATCGTAAAGAAGGTTGTTATATTAAGCTCTATTTGATCGGTTCTAAGTTTTATCACAAAATTGATTATCGCTTCTATATAATGCAGTTCAGATACACACTTGACGAATACTCACACCAGGGGTACCCCACAGCAAGGTATACATCCATTTCACGATTGTATCTCTCTCAGTCGTACGAGCATGGCGACAAGATTGGCAGCGATGCAGAATGCTGGAGAGGGTATTACCAAAGTCTCCGTCCCTCACATATGGGATTATCGCTGAATATTTGCTAGAACACCAAATAATCCGTCTTGGGCCAAGCTCTGGGCCTCATCAGGTCACGAAGGATCCCCGGCCTCGGTCAAGCCCACCAAGGGAACCCTAACCTAGACCCGGGTCCGGTGCCCCCGCAGGCTCCAACCTAGACCCGGGTCCGACGCCATGCAGTTCAGACTGCCTTAGGTCGGGCCCCAACGAAGCTTCAACTCAAGAACGTCCGCCACGTCGACGATCGACCACAAAGCCGTCACCGCCCATGGACACGACGGCGTCTTTGAGGCGGTGGCTCTTCGCAAAGTGGCGGGGGCCGCCAGAGTCAAGCACCGCCCCCGCGTCATATACGATGGGGGACGCGCTCCCTCCCGAGGCGACGCCAGAGCGCAGCGTGATGGCGTCACTGTCTGACAGGCGCGCACCTTCCCAACGGGGCACTGTTCGTTGTGTCTACCAACCCAGCATAGGATAAACAAGAACCTGTCAGTCATCAAGACCGAAGACCGAGACTCCCGGGCATAGCGTGCCCCTATCTTTTCATTCCAAATTCCCATGTAACCTGCCCCCCTCCGTCTATATAAAGGGAGGCAGGGCCCTCAGCGAAAGGGGTGAACGATAGCGAACCATCGGATCAAACCAACTCAGACGAACTAGCAGCCAAACATACAGACGAACACTCCTAACCCCCTCCGCTCGAACGAACGCTAAGGGCCTGTCCTTAGCCTCCGTTTGTAATCCAGTGTAGTCCACTGCACCCCGAGCAATACAAAACCAACACCACGAACTGGACGTAGGGATATTCGGCCCGAACCAGTATACATCTTTGACTCCTGTAGTCTAACCATTCAAGGAGAGGGAGTGCGCGGCCCCTATACTTACAAATTTACTTGTCGGTTATACGAAACACCGACAACACTAATCCTTGAATTGGGAGGATATATTTATGGTCAGAATTGCATGTTTGTTGTGAACGATTGGCATGCCATCCTTGTGCCAGTGTATGTTATGGATCTGAAAGTCTACACCTTTATTCATTAACCTTGAAGTTCTCCTTTGCAGTGTGCATGCCAATTTATATTACATTGCTTTTATGCTCTTGCCATGTCTGTTCTTAAACTGCATACATGCTTATGGGATAAAAAAAAATACCGAATTACCCAATACTCTGATCCAACCTGTTTACTTCAAAACTGGATAACATGGTTTGCACAGCTGTTGCATTTGGTTGCATTGAAGCATGCATGCAGTATCTTGTGAAATGACAATAGTTTAGTTTCTAGAGACTGATTTATCTTGTAAAGAAGAGTGAAACCTGGTTCTTTGTTTGGTCTGGAGAAAAACTGTCACCAACACCAAGCATATACAAAAGCATAAGAGTAGAATTATAACTGCTTGATATCAGCTAGCTGAATGTCTCTCTTATAACTGCTTAATATCAGCTAGCTGAATTTATCTCTTATAACTGCTTAAAGTCAGCTAGCTGAATGTATCTCTTGTGAAAGTGTCAATGTTAGATGCATCGCTCTTTTTTTTTTTGCTGCTGTTTGCCATTTTATTTCCCCTTCTTGGCTTCAATGTCTAATGTTAAATTGGTCTTCATTGAATAATCATTTCATTCTTACTTCTTTTTTTATTCAGCCTTCTTGCTGCAAAATATAGACCACATGGTGTTTATAGAGAATCCCGCAGCATTCTTGTCATACATAATTTAGCACATCAGGTTTGAGCCTATCACTTGCATCGTCTGTACATCATCTGTACATAATCAAGGAGACGGAAGAAAGGGAGAAACGAGAAGCTACCGAAGCCTCAAGGCTGTCGCAGAAAGAGAACCAAACTGCCAGCACTAGCAACGCATTGAACGTCCAACCATCACAATACCCTACAAACCTGGCACTTGGCCCTTCCACAAAGCTGCGCCTGTTCGGTCATCCAGACTCCGAATTTGCAACGATTCCACTTGCATCCTCGACATACTCATCCACGCAAACTCCCTTCTGAAGACCACCTCCAAGATGATTGCAATCAAGTGTAAAGTATTTGGTTTTTTTTTTACTTCTGCGGGGTATGTCTCTTAAGCTATTCATTCCATTTGTTGACAATGCGATGATGATGCTGATAGTCGATTCAACTTTTTGTCCTCGATTTCTTTTTTGTTCTTAAGCATGTAAAGAAGTTCGGCAACAAATGGAGATAAAGCACAGGTCATTATAGGGTCTGTTTGCTTGCAAATATCACAAGTGTATGATATGGCAATCGGGATAGTGTACCCATGCTGCATTGTTATAAAGATGAGAAATTTTTGTGTTCGAAGACCAGATCTGATGCACGCTGAATGTTCGAAGGCCAAAATCGACAAATGTTGTGTTTAATGTTCAAATTCTTTTTTGAGAAAGTTCTGGGACCAACCTTGTATGTTTGACCTTATTTGACTACAAACAGGGGCCATACGTAGAGAATACGAGGATAAATCTACAGAAAATAATTGGTGATGATAACATCCTTGTAGTAAAGTTTATGGAGAATGACACCAAGACTGACTTCGGCATACTCTGGATCGTCGTCACGAAACACCATCCAACCAAAAAAAAACAAACTAGCTCATCCCATCTATCCTCATCCATCCAACCAAACAAAAAACTGGCTCATCCCATCCATCCAACCAAACAAAAAATTGGCTCATCCTATCCATCCTCATACATTCAACCAAACAAAAAATTGGCTCATCCCTATCCACCCAACCAAACAGACACCTGGATGACTCCATCCCATTCAGAGTGGATGGCCATATCCCATCCAACCTCATCCAGACAACCAAACGCACCCTAATAGAATTCAATACTGGATCCCAGACAAGCTGCACGACTAAAAGCAACTAACGTGTAAATGCACAATACCGAATGCAGGTAGACAGCAGTTTCTGATTTGTATCAATCAACCCTTATTTTAGTATTTCTAATCGTGTTAGCAGTTGGAGGCATACAACCCACAAGAATTTATCATCTAGATATATCATTTAACATTAAAAATGACAAAAAAACTTGAAAGCGCCAATTTTGTCTAAGTATCATCGAAGAAAAAAAAAAGCTATAGAATATTTAGCCTCTATCAGTGCATTGATAAATGCATCCTATTTAAATGGGGCCAATTTATAGAATAGGCTTCCGCAAATAAGTCTAAACCATGGTTATTAAAACGTAAAACAAGAACGAAACGACACACCCCCTTTTTAACTTTTAAACGAGTGTTGAAACGTAGTTTTAAACACCATGGTAAAACGAATAAGGGAGCAAAGATATATTATGTACCTTGATTTTATAGTCCTCTTCCATATAATTTGAGTCTCGTGATGCCTTTGGGAGCGTCGATCTAGCGAAGCTGAAATAATCTAAGCCGTTCGGTTTTACACGGGAGCACGAGAAGGCCGGTTCAGATCTGGATCGAGGCGGTAGAGATCACGGGTTTGTTCATTCCGCTTTCCTCTTCTCAACGCTCGCTGCTTTCCCCAAGGTTCCTTCCTCCGCCTCGCCGCCTGCTTGCTTCCTCGCATCGCCGATCGCCGCCATGGAGGTCGACGCCGATATGGTTCTTCCGCCTCTACGCCGGATGCGGCATAATCGCTATCTGAAGCCCTAGTCCCGCCATGCGCTTCCGCCTCGCCAAACCCTAGCCACGGAGATCGGCGCCGTAGGTTCTTCCACATCCGCTCTGGATGCCACCGGTCGCGGCACGGAATCCTAGCTCGCCATCCGCACCACGTTTGGAGGAGGCAGAGAGATCGCGACGCGGATGGAGCGAAGGTGGCGGGCGTCGACGGCGATCTCGTTCCGGCTGCGGCCACCGCTCAACGGAGTAGAGATCCTCATGCGAGTTTCTCAGTCCGACTCTGCCTCTGCTTCTTCCTCCCCCGATTCCGAGTTTCGACTCTGCGTTTTGCCCAATTTTTTGCATTTTGGACGTCTCAACGACGTTTTCCAGACGTTCAGCCTCATTTTTCACAGTTTGGGCAAAACGCCCGGACGTTCTTCAACATCTGAGCGTTTTATCTTTTAAACGACGTTTAAACGTCGTTTAAACGACGTTTTAATAACCATGGTCTAAACATAGGTTCATGAAATTGAACTTTAAAAGGAACTGAATCACTGCAATCTATAAATTATTGAAAGGTAATTTTATGTTAAAAAAATTGACTCCAGAATTCTTTATATGCACTGTTTCGGTGCCAAACTGACTGGTGGTTATTGTCAAGAAAGATCACTTGGCCATGTAGTTTGCATGAAATCAATCAAATTAGTTACTTTGACAATTTAACAGCAACAGCAGCAGGAGTGAATTACCTGAAACAGTGTTTCAAATTCTCTCCTCACAAGTTCACTGTTCTCTTTACCACGCCACCTCTTTGGCATGTGATGCATCTGCTGGACAACAAAGGACATGGCTCCTTCTGGATCAATCACTTGAAGTTCATCAGCCACGACTTTCCGGCTTACAGTTGCTATTGTTCCAAAAACAATAGTATACCAGAATAGATTTCGGCCAAAAACCTTCACAAATTATGAATATATGAGATTTTAAAAGGTGAAAAAGACATTCATCATGTGGCACTAAAAGCATGAGCATGTGGAAACAAACTACTTACATGGCCCTCAAGGATAGATTCACCCAGAAATCCAAGGATGAGAAGAATGCCAGCCAAGCCACCAGATGCAAATGATATGAATTTTGCGACAATAGATACTAGTGGAGTTGGAAACTGCTTCAAATAATTTAAAGAATGGGTAGTGCTGTTGTTCATCCTATGTTTGAAGAAATGCTCGACCTGAAATTGTTAAAAGTAGTGGTGTTGATAAAACAGGAATAGGTTTTACTACATATGATCTATAGGCCATAAAAGGGTACACATGTCACAAAGGTAGGACACGTGATCATTGAGATTTCAGAATATTCAAAGTAGTAAAATTTCTCTGCAGAAGAAATTTAGTTTTACGAGAGAAGCTACCTCATTGTACTCCCTCAAAATCCACCTTGACAGATTAGACCATCTTCGAGATGAAGCTGTACTAGGATTATTGTAGAATTCTTCAGCATGTCTCAGAAACAGGTATACCAATGGAAAGAGTACAAGGCAGGGTGATAGAAGAAGCATTGCAACGCCCATAAATACAAGCCGTTTTTTCAACAAAGATGGGCTTGTTAGAAAATCTTTTCTAACACAAAACTTACTGCAAGAGAAGAGGACATGAGTTTCAAGTGCAAATAAAAACAGCATGAACTAACATCTAGAAAAGGTAGAAAAACATTAATAAGCTTACATTTGAAGAAACAAAAGAAATGATCTAAATAATCAGGAATGAAAAGGTGATAAATTTAACAGGACAACTGTAGATATATACAACACCTAAATCTATTAGGACAACTGTAGAACAGATTCTGTGAGAAAAATGTACCGTGCAACTCTTAGACACTAAGTAATTTATTGACAAAGATATATGATAGACAGCAATAAATGTCCGTATCTATTTTGGCATGAAAATTTTAATTTTTTTTCCTAATACATCTCCAATTGTCCATGTTCTATGCCATATTGAGTCCATTTACGGTCATACTCCTACTTGAGCTGAAGATATACCATGTGGTTATTATATGGATTGCTTTCAAATACTTGAATAACTTTTCTGAATAAATAGTTTGGAATAGTAATGTAATATGATACTAACACCAGAAGCGGAAATACAGACTTCCGTACCTATCAAACATGCTTTCGAAGATGCACCAATTCAAAGTCCACTCCAGGGTCTTCGGAAGCATCAGATAGCTTTTCTTTCCATGCATACGAGAACTGACCGTTGGACCAGCTCCAGGAAGCCAACAGGGAATCGGAAAAGCAATGATGCCTTTATTAACCATCCCAATCAAATAGTTCTGTTTTCGCATTATTCGCATGATGATATCATGCTCTGAGAGATCCTTAACAACACAAATCTGTTGTGACTTCTGGAGAAGGACGACCTTCTCAACTACTCTGGGCCACGATATAGTTTGAATCTCGATATCTGTAACCTTAAGACTACACAAAGAAAAAATGGAAACATATATCACCTGTCTTACTCAGCAAAAGTTAACAAGTGTGTGGTGCATGAAGCTGAAGTCTTACCTGTTATAGTAGAAGTTGCGAACATTGAGTGTGCTTCTCAGTTTTACAAAGAACTTCAGAAAATTAATAAGTCCATAAGTCGTCAATATAACCATTGATCCAATAGTGATCATCTTCATAAATGTGAAAGGAACTAGTGGGTCATTCTTAATGACTTTCATCAAGTCACATGGTTTCTCCCCTGACTCAAGTGCTTCCACACCACATTTCAGATGGCCAAGGGCACCCCAATCAACAAACAAGAAGAAAAAACCAATAGAGCATACCATAAATGTCACATTAAGAATCTCAATTATCCACTTGACGATAATGCATCTTAGACCTTTTGCGCAGAAATATTCATAGAGCCTTTCAAAGAAAATATCCAGGTCAGGAATCAGCTCATCCTTTAAGTCATCTCCATGGAGAAGTCTTGAAGGGCTCGCACTACCAGAATCTGGCAATCTTCGGTAGTCTGATAATTCTATCTCAGGTGGAACATCAACAAGCAGATGTGCTGACAATTGTGATTCGCTTCTCCATGGCCACTTAAAAACTGTTTGAGTATGTGCGCCCTTCGAAAAGAAGGACATCATTTATGAAAATAAATAGCAACACAAGCTGAAGGCTTCCTTGCCATGCCACAGCTGATCACCTGCAAGATACGGATTTTTTTATAAAAAAAAATCATTGCTTCAGACTTTGCATCACAGATTCTAATGAAAATGGCAAAAATAATAAACTTCAACTAAATGAGTATTTCCTTTCACCCAAAACTACACTTACGCATAAGCTACTTCAGGAGGTAGTTCCGAAAAAAGGAATGAAGCATTACTACCAAGGTACCCTGGATTGGCTTTCCAAACATAGAAACAACACCCAATTATAGAAAATAGTTTAACTCCTATTGCATTAAGGACTAGAGTCCAACTCCACTTAGTAACAACTCTAACACAACAGTGAAAACATAACGGAGGCCGAAAGACCAATTCCAACACCATGCACATCTAGGCCGGTCAGAAATCCAGAATCAAGGAAGCCACCGATTAATCATCCAAATGCAACAATCTGCACCAAGCAAAAGAAGTACCCTTCGGCACAATCCCTGCCTACCAGATACACAAGTTTCCAGTTTTCCCAGTGCCGCGGGCATCGTCTAAACGAGCAATTACCAATCCAATCTCTAACCTTCCAGAGCGATTTCTACCCCGATGAAGCCCAAGAGACCGTAATCCGTGCCCTACCGCATCAAACCACCAAACGAATCCGCGACTAATTGGGTGGATTGGAGCATCCCAGAAACAGAGATTCGGGCCTTATTGCTCACAGCAAAGAAAAGAGCAGAACAAACTCATAAAACAAATATTAGGGCTTCCTTACCAGCAAAAGTAATCAGCTCCGATGGATCTCATCTCGGTTCCACACCAATCCAAACAGAGGGAAGAAGAATTTCTTCGAGGCGGAGGAAGGTCTGGAGGCGTGCTCGGCGGCGCCGGATGGTACCGACGGGGATTGCGGGAGGCGTGAAGGGGAGAGGAAGGGTTCCGAGACGAACACTGGCGCAGCCGCCCACGAATTTTGTCCTTTTCTTTTTCCTTTTTAATCTTCGATTTTTCCGGGCTTTATATTTCCTTTTAAGACCTAGGTTTGATCGACACATGTAGTTGTCTTTTCATCTGAACGGTAGGAGGAATTTGGCTGAAAATAAAAGGTTTACCCGAAGCTGACGTGGAGAAGGATTGGGACAGCCGCGTTTCGGCTCTCTAAAGTTGAGATATAGGGAGTGTTTGGGACAGCTCCAGCTCCATCTAAATCTGTAGAGTTGGTGGAAGCGATATTCTAACTCAGAAATTTGTGGAATTGAGTCAAGACATTAAGAGTGTTTAGGTAGATCATCTTGTTTACATTTTAGACTAAAAATATAAACTTAATTCACTTTATTTTAGCCTATAAATTTTAGCTCTGAGCTGGAGCTAAGATCTGGAGCTCTCCTAAACAGGGCCATAGTTGGAGTCCTAGGTCTGATAAAGCTCTAATTTCAATTTCACCTAAGATTTAAAATTCATAGGCTAAAATAAAATAAATTAAGTTTATATTTTTAGTTTAAAATGTAAACAAGATGATCCACCTAAATACTATTAATATACCTACAGCTCCAGCTCTACGAATCTGACAGAGATCTGGTAAAACTGGAGCTCTACCAAACACACCCCTAGTACCAGTGGTAGTTGTTTAAATACATTGAACACTATTTTATTTTGTATGAAATCCAATTTATCTCTTACTATTTTTTACTATAAATATGATACCTTTATATAAAAAAAATTAAATAAATAAAACGAGAGTTTTGTCTTCTATATGAATTGTACTTTCCAATGGTTGCACCCATTATAGCCGAAGAAATCCCTGGAAGGAGGACCAAGCCACCTGTCACCGTACAAGATTTTACAAAAAAATCACTCTATTTCTTCGAATTACGGATAGGTCCTTCGCGATTTTTTGTGAGGGAAAGAATTTTTTGCTTTCATCGCGTTTAGGTCCCTGGCGCGCCGTTTTACGGAAAAACCCTCCCGTTAGGTTCCAATCGCGAACAAGCCCTTTTCTAATTTTTCAGGATAGCGAACAGGTCCAAAAACGTAACAAACAGGCCCTTACTATTTACGTCTAGATCATTTCTCCTTTTGTCTCGGAAAAAATGTTTTCCTCAAAAAAAAAAACCCGGGAAAAATGTTTTCGTCACCAGAAAAACACAGATTCGTCGAAGGTTTATAGCAACTTATGGATTTGCCAACGGGTCATAACCGTGGTTTTTTTTAAAAAAAATGTAGATTCGTCCAAAAATCTATAGCGACCCATAGATTCGCCGGCGGGTCCTAACGACCCATTTTTTTAACAAACACAAAAAACGAAAAAACCAAATTCGTCAAAGGTTTATAGCGGTTCATGGATTCGCTCACTGTCCGAAATGACCTTTCAAAAAAGGAAATACATAAAAAACGGTCACACATTTTCTTCTAAAAAAACAAAAAAAAACATAGATTCCCATTTTTTTCAACAAACACAAAAAAACCAAAAACAAAAAAACCAGATTCGTCGAAGGTTTATAGCGGTTCATGGATTCGCCCACGGGTCCGAGCAGCCTTTTAAAAAAGGAAATACATAAAAAAACGGCCGTACTTTTCTTTTAAAAAAAACAAAAAAACACAAATTCAACCGCAATTTTCTAAATAAAACACGCATCGACAAAAAAAAAACACAGATTCGTCGAAGGTTTATAGCAACTTATGAATTTACCAATGGGTCATAACCGGGGGTTTTTTTTTTAAAAAAACGTAGATTCGTCGAAACATTTATAGCAACCCATAGATTCGACGGCGGGTCCTAACGACCCATTTTTTTTAACAAACACAAAACAAAAAAACGATCAAATATCCCGAAATGCATAAAAAAACAACCACGGTTTTAAAAAAAAACACAGATTCGTCGAAGGTTTATAGTAACCCATAGATTAAACGCGGATTCGTCGAAGGTTTGTAGTAGCCCGTAAATTCGCCAGCTGGTCCTACCGACCCATTTTATTTAAAAATTACGAAAATTGAAAATTCGACAAAATTTATCAGATTTTTTCTAAAAAAATGGACTAGAATTTACGCGCGCGTGGCGCGCTTCTACTGAGCAAGAATGTTTATAGATCAATGTATTGTATTCAATGTACGTTATCTAACACGAGTCTCTGGAATGATGATCGATTGAGTTGATTTGCATGTTTCACGCACGGAGAGTTCAATGGGCTCACGCTCAACAACGCAACACTTGACAGTAGCAGCAGCAGCGTGGCACGGACAGTGTCAAGATAGCACCAGTGCAGATGGAAGGTAGCGTTGTGGATACGAACGACGACTGCTATACAAATGGCACGATGGTAATAGCGCCACAGTCGCACAAGGGCTTGGATTGACAACAGGAGCGACTCAGCGTAGAGGTTCCGCCGGAGTGTACGAAAGGAAACTGCAATGTGATGGTACGACTACATCAAGCTCTACAGGAGAATTAAGGCGTTGATGGCTAGCACTAGGATTGACCCTTCGATGGCTATCGCCAAGGGATAGGTGGTCGTTTTTGGATGCCTGACTTAGCTAACGATGCGCCAGAGCGATTTTAGTCAGGCATAACCAAGAATCTAACAGGTCTGCAGGAATTCTACTTCTCTCACCTCTTGCTAACGATGCGTCGATTCTTTACAGTATGCATCCTTTCGAGAGAAAGACCATGACATCAACTAGCACGTGGATTTTCTGTGGTGAAATTAAACAACACGGCTTAAAGTCAACATGTACATACACTAGTACGTACTTCCCAAACACCAACTAATCGCGCTTAGGTTAAGCATCCCGAGAGAGGGACGGAATCAGGGAATCCTTCCTCTAATTATACCGGGTTCTGAATATTGCAGACCTAGGAGTAATACTTAAGTATCTGCCATGCTCTGCTGCCACACAATGTGTGCGTAGGAATGAGATTTTTTTTAGTGCAAACAATACAGTAATAGTAGCTGCGCGGTGTGGTACGACCGTCTGACACCTGGAGTGGAATTGGAGGGACCACCTACAAGTCACTAATCTTAAAGATTCTTCGAGAGAGAAAAAAAAAGAGCTCTCTTCGCATGATCGCAGTACACAACATTTGCAGTACTAGGCGTGCGATCGCACGCCGTGTTATTGTGGTAGCGAGAAAAAATCGATTTAAACGACGCAAGCGTGATTTTCAACATATTTCCCACATCGGAAAACAACAAAAACCGAGTTACGGGGGAAAAAATAAAGAGTTAGAGTTGTAGAAATATCTCTTTCGACGAATTATTTGGGAAATATCGGAGACCAAGGTAGAAAAACGAGGTGGGAAAACAGTCTAAAGGGAAAAGAGCGAAAAAATATTAGTGACGACAAATTTTTTTGAGTTGCAGACATATTTCTGGTGACGAAAACATTTTTTCCGGGAAAAACAGAGAAAGGACCTAGACGTGATGACAACCTTCTTAGATATGCACACAGCTGTAGAAATATCTTTTTCGACGAATTATTTGGGAAATATCAGAGACCGAGGTGGAAAAACAAGGTGGGAAAATAGTCTAGAGGGAAAAGGGCGAAAAATTATTAGCGACGACAACTTTTTTTGAGTTGCACACATATTTCTGGTGACGAAACATTTTTCCGGGCAAAACGAAGAAAGGACCTAGACGTCATAACAACCTTCTTAGAGATGCACAAATATTTCTGGTAACGAAAACATTTTTTCCTTGAAAAATAGAGAAAGGACCTAGACGTAAGTAGCGAGGACCTATTTGTTACGTTTTTGGATCTGTCCGCTATCCTGAAAAATTAGAAAAGGGCATGTCCGCGATTTGAATTTAACGGAGGCTTTTTCCATAAAGTACCACGCGAGGGACCCGAACGCGAAAAAAAATAAAAATCTTCCCCTCACAAAAAATCACGAAGGACCTATTCGTAATTTTGAGGGACCCATCCGTAATTTGAAGAAATGTAGGGGGCTTTTCGCAAAAAAACCAAAAGTGACGCGTGGATAAACTATCTTTACGCCATTTCCAGGCGGCATATAATGGTTGATATTGGTAGCTATTAAAAGCATGAAGCTCCGAGACCAAGCGCATGCTTGGATGGCAAGCGCGCCATCGACTGTGCAGCCTGCAAAGGTTCGAGCCCTGAACTTGCTCAGGCGATCACGGGATCGGGTGGAAGCATTTGTGTGTTTGTGCGCGCGTAAGTGTGTATGCATGTGTATTTATAGCATTGTTGTTGTTCTTCTTCTATAGCAAATATCAAAGCTCTTAACTAAAACTTAAAAAAAAAAAGCACGAAGTTCCGTCGAGACCGATTGAGTTCATATGTTTGCATCAATCTACACTACATCAAATTTGACCGGCATCAAGGTGACACTAAGTTAATCCCATCTAAAAGTTTTTAATCCGGCATATTAATTCCCTAATTACCTAGATTACTTGTTAATCTAATCAGAAAACTAGGCTTTTGTTATTACTGTTCATCAAACAAAATTAATTATGCTGGCCGAGCCGCCGCTGGGTCGATGCCGTCGCAACTCCCGTCGAGCGCGCTGGGCCTGGGGGTGCACCCGCACCGTCTTTTGCTCCCGTTGGGCGTCGATGGTGTGGCCGCCACTTGCGTCGCCCACCACCGACGCTTTTGGCCCGCCGTGCACACTGCTCCCATCGAGCGCGCTGTCGCCATGGCCGTCATCTTGCCACTGTTTCTTCATCACTCGGCCGAAGAAACTCTGTGGCTGTGGGCCGTATTGGCAATTATGGTCTAGCCAGCCCATGCCTATGAAAAGGCCTTGATGGCAAGGGCAGGATTTTTTATTTAATATTTATTTTAAATCTTTTTTGCAAAACTAATCGGCCGAACGAAAAAATTTGAAAAGTACCCCCCGTCACCCCAAGAGGCGATCGCCTCTTCGGGGCGATATAGGTGGTCCGCAAACAGCGAATTTCAAATGTAACTACAGAAGGAGAAAAATTAAAAATAGCATTTTTACAATTTTGTTGTAAATTGTTTGTACAATAATTGTTGTATTGAACCGGAAAGAATTACAAAAAAAAAACTTCTTATTGTATTGAACCGGAAAAATTATTTTACTTTGTTAGTGATACGCATCCCACTTAGGAATTTTCGTAGCCTTGTAGGGTCCGCCGAAGATGGCTGAAAAAATACAAGAAAAATCACAAAGCGACCTCACGCAACGCTTCTACCACTTATGTACGGCGAGATAGCCGGACGTTGCCTCGATCGAAGTTGCGAAACCGAAAAGGCACTCGCGCCACGAACTATGGAAATCGTGGCCACTTAAGAGTTTTCAGAGCCGAGTGGGGACAGCCGGATCCGGCCAAAAAATACGAGAAAAATCAAGAGCGACCTCATAACGCGGCTACCACTTACGTATGGGCGAGATAGTCGACGTTGCCCGGCAGAAGTTGCGAAATCGGAAAAGGCACTCGCGCCATGAAACCACGTAAATCGTGGCCACTTAGGGGTTTTCGTAGTCTCATGGGACAAGCCGGATCTGACCCAAAAAATGGGGAAAAATCAAGGCGACCTCAACGCGGCTACCACTTACGTATGGGCGAGATAGCGGGCGTTGCCCGCAGAAGTTGCGAAATCGAAAAAGGCACTCGCGCCATGAAACCACGTAAATCGAGGCCACTTAGGGTTTTCGTAGCCTCCGCGACAAGCCGGATCTGACCCAAAAATACGGGAAAAATCAAGGGCGACCCTCAACGCCGGCTACCACTTACGTATGGGCGAGATAGCTAGACGCGTTGCCCGCAAGAAGTTGCGAAAATCGGAAAAGGCACTCATGCCCCACGAAACCACGGAAATCGCGCACTAAACATCTAATTTTTGATCAGAGTATGCTTGTTTAGGTATGGCGGTCATACAAACGGCTTCACTTCACGGAATTTTCAAATTTGACTGGCGAATTATCAAAATTTAAAAAATTCATCGGTCTCCGACATTTGGGGAGATAGGGCCATATATATATGTATTTAATATTTTTTTCAAAATCTTTTTCAGATAATAAATGAGAAAAAAATAACTTGTTGAAAATGTCGGAGGCACAGCGTAGAAGGTAAATATCGCTACTGAAATGGGCGATCACCCATTTCGTAGCGATATTTACCATCTAGCAAAGTGCCTCCGACATTTTCACAAAGAAAGTTAATTTTTCCTCGCTTATTATATGAAAACAATTTGAAAAAAATATTAAATACAATATATGGGCCATATCCCTCAAAGATCGGGCGATCGCCCATATCCAGTGATATTTACCCTTTATAACCTTGGCTCGCTCATGCCTCGCAAAAACCAGCAGCGAGAGAAGAAGAAAGAAAAAAAGACAGAAGAGAAGCAGAGGGAGGAAAAGATAAGTAAAGGTTCAATCGAAAATGCCGAGGCATGCAAGTGGAAAGGGAAAGGGGAAGACGAAGGAAGAGGTAGGCGCTTCGGCGTGGCCGCGCAACATCGCGTTCCAGGACCTCTTCGTACCTGTCGGGGTTGTACCACCGATAAGTTCAGTCGGAGATCCTTGCAGGCTCGTCCGCTTTTGGGATATTCCAACTTGGAAGAGGAGGTATTGGATGTGCCGCAACTACGAATTCGACCCGCCGAAGAAGAGCCTGAAGAATCGCCAGCTGGTAACAATCATACGTGTTTCGTAATATTTGTACGTGAAACTTTGCTAATTTATTTTTCATGCAGTCGCCTCCGCCGCTGTGTGAATTTGAGAAGTGGTTTGATATGGAGATCGATCCGAAGGACCAAAGGCTCCTTGATCAAAGCGTCCGAGACGAGGAGTTTAGACGACAGCTTCAAGCACAGCGTGACGCGGCACGCGAGGAGGCATGTTGGAAGGAAGCGGAGGAGAAGGAGGCCGAGAGAGAGAGGAAACGAGAGAGGGCACGTCGTACCAGAGAAGCCCCACCAGAGGCATAGGCGAAAGGGAAGTGGCCTCGATGCACTCAGTAGATGAGAAGTTGTAACCATTATTTTCCTTGTTCGTGATGTGCATCCTAGCTTTATGTCGTAATGAAGAGTATGGTCTACTATATTTTCCGCAGTAACTTATGATCTGAGGAATCGTGGCCTAGCACTTATCTATGTAATCAGTCAAGGCATGAATGAAGTGGTAAAGGATAGAGTGGTAAAAGTAAAACGTAGTAAAATGGTAGAAGTGAGGAGTAGTAAAGATTCTTCCCTTGCTTGTGCAGTATAGAGTTAATAGCTAGTAGAGATGCAGCTCCCTTTATCCATTAGCCAAAACCAAGAAAGTTGTGGCAGTACAGCCATTCTTACCCCCTTCCTTCATTCTCCATTCTCAGCCGAAGCCAAGAGGAGTAGCAGCAGCCAAAATCGGATGCGCATCTTAGTTTAATGTCGTAACGAAGAGTTTTATGTTGTTAAAATCAGAAGAGTGCCCATGAAACCTACGTAACGCGGGCTACCACTTATCTATTAATTGAGCTAGCAGCGCGTTGCTCGACGCGAAGTTGCAAAAATCGTAAAAATAAGCCGCATTTACATGGCTAAGAAAAGATAACCTACTAAAATACAAGCACTTAGTTCGAGATAGTTAGACAACATGGTGGTGAAGATAAATAAATTACAAAAGTATAGTCAGACAATAACTCGATCCACGACGACACCTCTTGATCTCGCTTTCGGTGGGTGCGAGTGGCGACGGAGGACGGACGGCCCTCCTAGCCCGACCTGCGCACTGAGGGTAGTGTAGTCTGTCGGCGACTCGGGTGTCTACTGGGGTGGTGGGCCGAGGTACTCGGTGGACAGGAACTAGTCCATGTTGAAACCTGCCACCTCGTCAATGTCGTCGTAGCCTGAGTAGCCGAAAGCACCATGGGGTCCTGCTGCGGCGTGAGACGAAGACTGCCCCGGGTCACCCCACCCTGGGCACTGCGGCTGTGCGAGAGACGAAGACCGGCCCTCGTCACCCCACCGTGGCCACTGCGTCTGTGCGGGAGGACACGAGGGCTCGTAGTGGCTGACATCGGGCTGTGCGGGCCGACTGGCTGGGCGAGGTGCGGGCACGGCTCCACTAGGCGGGGGAGCTGCTGGCTGACGGGGACGTGCTGCGCTACGCACCACGTCTCAGCCCCCCCAGCAGGTGAGTAGGCACCACGTTTCCCGTTGCTGAATGGGGGTGAGCACGATGTCCATGTCAAGGCCCACCAACACGGACTCCACCTCCTCGTACACCTGCCCTGCAAGATGTGCCTGCAAGTAATGCCAGCTTGATATGAGGTAATTTACATAAAAAAACATGTGTGTAGGGTGACGGGGGTGACCCTTACCGCATAGTTCTCCCTCCGGGACATCTCATGAAGGGTACGTCTCCGACATCGGCTTTGGAGCTGCGACATACGCCGCCGGTGTACCCAACTTAAGCCGAAGCCGCGGGCGCTAACCACTCCATGTAATCGCGTGCACGACCGGTCTCAAATCCGTGTCCGCCGCTTCGCCCCACTGCAACACCCACGGTATCATGCGATGAGCGAACGGAGTGCCCAGTGGAGACCCCACCCGGTTCATCCTGCAACGCAAAAACGGCAATTTACATACAACATGCATTCCGCGGGAATGGTAAGTATTGTGCTCAGGACACCTACTTGTGCGCGCCACGTGAGACAGCGTGAGTAGTCGGCAGGGGGAAAGTCTGGAAGAGGCCGAATCGCCACAAAGACTTTCGGTCGGCGAGTACTCCTCGGCGACGTGTCGAAGAGGAGGACCTTCTGGTGAGCGAGCCGATGGTCATGCCAAAGAAAGCTCGGACAAATTTCCCGTGAGGTGCTCGGACTGACCTCGTGCGTGTTGTACGGTGTCCACCGCACGTCCTCATCCTGTAGCCTGTCAAACTCTTGAACGAACTTGGGGTACGACCTCCTGACCTGCAGGTGGGCATACACCCGCTACGAAAAAAAAGTAGTGCATGTTATTAAAGTGTCCAAAGTAGGGGTTAGATACAAGGGGGCATACACATTTGAACCCGAGAGAGGCCCATAGTGGGCCACCGATCTGATGGTGGTGGTGGTATAGCTCCTGTGAGTACGGCGACCGGTCAACAACAGGCCTACCGATGGAGAACTGCTCCTAGGACCACAGCTGCAGTAGTAGAACGCAGCCCGTCAATGTCGCCTCTGTTGATACCTAGGAGACAGCCTCGCAAAGACCCCTGTACGTGCACGCGAGCACGGTAGAGCCCCACGACCACTGCACCATCTATTTACAATGGCAAAGTTAGACATGTCATGTCATAAGAGATTTTAACGAAATGTGTTACCTCCTCCGCCGGGGTGTTGGCGATAAACTGTGCGAACTCGATCAGGTGCCGGTCCACCGTGTCCCTATACGAGGACGGGAACAGGTACTAACCGAACAGGAACAGCAGGTACACCTCCAGGTGGCGTGCCAAGTCATCCTCGTGGAGAAGCTCAGCCTGCAGCATTCGGTACAATATTGTCAGCAGCTCAGTGCGTATCCGTTAAGTTGCAATGAACGAGGTACTAACCGTGAACTGGAGCAGCCACGCCTTCTGGACTCCATGCCGCTCATCCGTCTTGTGGGGCACGTACCGGGGGGCTGCGGGGTGTCGCTACACTGGTGAAGCGCCTCCAATCGCCACTCACGCCACGCGAGGGGGCGTCGTCGCGGCCACAACCGCATTTACCCGCGCAAGGGAGCCCTAGGAGGTAAGACACGTCCTGTAGCGTGGGAGCCATCTCTCCGCAGGGCAGGTCGAGCCAGGGGATTTGACAGAAATGCATGGACAGAGACGGAAGTTAGAGGTAGAACCTCCTTAACTTCTCAACATTCCGCGCGCTTGATATATCGCGGCCATCGACGTCCCTAAGTCGAAAGACGCCGGGTCGGATGACCCCCACGATGGTGAAGGGTCCCTCCTTGCAGGGGTCTTCTCCGACCGGGACAGAGGATTTTGCCCGCCGAACGAGGCGCCGAGCCTTGGAGGGGTCGGCGGGGAATGATCCATCGGTTGACCGGTAGATGAAGAGATTCCTCCGGTCGGAGTTGACAACCAACATGCCGCGACCCGACCCGGACGGCCCCGCGTTCGGCCGACCGACCACGGAGCGGCAGCGTCTGAGGGTCGGCCACGCTTTCGGTTGACGAGCCCGATCGGACTGAAGGCTAGTAGAAGGTCGGAGACTTAAGATCCCTAGCGGGACCAGTCCCCGGTCGGAGATGAGGTTAGCCAGGTAGTCGGCCTCCCTGCTGTAGCGTCGGGAGCTATGGTGAAGTTCGAAACCCTTGAATCTTTCCTCGAGCTTTGCGCACCGCTCGGCAGTATGCTACCACGTGGGCGTCACGAGGCTCCGAGGCCTTCATGACTCGGTCGACGACAAGCTTGGAGTCACCGCGTACATGGAGTCGGAGCGTGCCAAGGTTGGCAGCGGTCCGGAGACCATCGACGAGAGCTCAGCGCTTAGCGACGTCGATGGTTGCGTCGAAGGGTAGTCGGATGGCGTACTGGAGCTTGTTACCAAGCGGGGAAACAAGAACGACCCCAGCACCCGCTCTGCTTTTCGCGTAGGACCCATCGGAGT
This sequence comes from Guadua angustifolia, assembly GCA_036346375.1. Lineage (NCBI taxonomy): Eukaryota > Viridiplantae > Streptophyta > Magnoliopsida > Poales > Poaceae > Guadua > Guadua angustifolia. The sequence continues at coordinate 55,788,418 of CM070503.1, read as the reverse complement.
ACATCGTCCAGGACTCAGGGTCTTCGAGGGTGCCGCGGAGGTTGCGACTGCTGCTTAGGCGCTGGCGCACCGGTCTTGCGAGGCTGGGGCGGTGAAGGAGCAAATGCCGTTTCGTCGGACCTTCTTTGGTCCGTGTGGTGGCGGGGGCTCGGGCTGGCAGGAAGCCCCGAGTGATGGGAGTTGGTGCCTTGCGTGTGCTGCACAGCCACACGCTCCACCAGCCCTCGGAGGTTCTGCTACAGGACCTCGGCCTCTGGGTCTTCGGGTTCGGGATGCATGCAGGCAGCATCGCAGCTTCTTGAGCGACATTTTGGCCGGTGTGGAGGAAGGCCGGGAGACCGTTGGTCCCCTCGGCCAATTGGCGTTGGTCCTAGTGCGCGGGCGTGCGCCAGGCACATGTGAGGGCTCGAGCTGGTGCCGCCCCAGGTCGACCTGGAGCCTGTCCATGCGGGCCTTTGAGCCTCAACCGCCAGCTAGCTGCTGAAGCTCGGCCGACGAACACGAGGCTTCTCCTCCACACTGCTGCACCTCGGCCGGCGCAGTTTCCGGACTTCTGGGGTTGTAGCCAGTTTGGCCACACCCGCCATGTTGCTCTCACGAGAGTGCAACCCATCCGCCGAGTGCTCCGCACCGGAGCCGGAGCCGTTGTTGGGGGAGGCCTCCAGCAGTTCGTGGATGGAGGCTGCATAGCCAGCCGCCACCACGAACCGTGAGCCCGTGGGAGGTGAAGCCCCCGGTCGCAGGGGCTTATTTGCGCCGCCACCAAAAGCGGCGTGATGGCGGGCATGCTCCGGCATTGAGGTCCACGTAGGGGCCTCCAGCCGAAGGTCGTCGAGGGCGTCGGCGATGGAGTTCAGGCTCCTGACGGAGGCCTGGACCCAAGAGGCGGCGGGGACGGGCACGAGCTCTCCCACCGGAGTAGCGACGAAGTCGAGGGAGCCGAAGCGGATCCAGCTTCCCGGCGCAAACGCGCCGTTGAGGATGAAGGAGGCCATCAAGGAGGTGACTAGGAGTCCGGAGACGAAGATGATGACGCGCGAGGGCCCCTACCTGGCGCGCCAACTGTCGGTGTTTCGTATAACCAGCAAGTAAATTTGTAAGTCAAGGGCCGCGATTCCCTCTCCTCGATGGTTGACTCGGGGAGCCCAAGATGTATCTTGGTTAATTTGAATGTCCCTCGTCCGATTAAGTGGTGGTGGTTCTTATTGCTCGGTGTTGTGGACTACCTAGTATTACACGCGAGGACTGGGGACAGGCCCTCAGTGCTCGTCCGAGTGAGGGAGCTCAGGAGTGCTTGTCCAAGTGGAGGAGCCCAGAACTGAGTGTGAACATGTGAAGGTGAATCTAATATGAATCGCCCCTTCCCTAGGGACCCTGCCTCCCTTTATATAGGCGGTGGGGGCAGGTTACATGGGAATTTGGAGAAAAAGGTAGGGGTATGCTACGCCCGGGAGTCCCGGTCTTCGGTCTTGGTGATTGATGATTCTGTTTGTCCCATGCCGGGTTAGTAGACACAATGACGCAGTTTCCGCCGAAGGTCTTGTGTGCGCCTCTGTCCGTCTGTCGAGATCTTGGCGTTGTCGACGTTGTGCTCTGGTACCGTCTTGGGGACGGAGCGTCTCTCCATCGTGCTTTCGGCGTGGGGGGAGACCGGCGCTTGACTTAGCGGCTCCCTGTTACCCGGAAGGACCCACTGCCCAGCGTGGTCATCGTGTCGATGGGGCGGTGACGACTTGAGCCGACCGGCGACGTGGAGGTCGGTGCCGAGGCCCATTGAGGCTTCGACCCGGTGGCTGGTGAACTCGCCGGACGTCCGACTGAGGCGGGGTGGAGCCTCTGGGCGCCTCGCACGAGGCTGGTCGAACCGCCTCTGGCGGGCCTGAGCTAAGCCGAGGGTCCTTCATGGTTCCTTGGGCCTAAAGCTGGGCTCAGAACGGATCATCTGGTGCCCCAGCCAATATTAAGTGATAATCCCATTTATGTGGAGTCGAGACTTTGGTAATACCCTCTCGAAATTGAAAGATCATTTCCAACCTTGCCACCATATCCGTATGACTGAGAGAGAGACGATCTTGAAATAGATGTATACTTTGCAGTGGGGTACCCTGGGTAGGAGTATTCGTCAAGGCCACTCCGGCCCAAAACCTGCATGCCGTCCGTCTCCTCTTGGACCACCCCCTGGTGGAACCTACGGGAGACACACCAGCCACGCCGTGGCTACGGGACATCGCTTGCCTGATAGACGTGGCCCAGCTCCTTGTGGGGGCATCTGATCGGCCGGGTACCTTCAGTACTCCGCGGTCAAGGTTGCATGGGACCGCACCCAAGCTTCCAGCCACCCGAAGGGAAGCGCCTGCCAGAGGGCGAAGCAAGGAAAGGGCACCAGACGCAGAGACCCGTTCTGTGAGGTCGTCCCCGAACCTGAGGAAGGCCATGAGGATCTGAGGACTCATTTGGAGAAGCGTCGCCGGCAACGCGACAATGATTTGCGTGACATACTGCAGTGCCATCACGCACAGGGGCAAGGCTGCGATAGGCGGATGGCTCCTGGTGACGACAGCTCCTCCCACGGCTACTACCCTCAGGATGAGGAGGAGGCCCTCTCCTCTGAATCCTTGGGGAGTCTAGGTCCGCGCTCCCCGGCACGGTCTCCGGGTCGGGGTTCAGGTGGACGGCGTGGCTCCCCCTACAGTGTTGCGTGCCAAGTGTTCTCTAGTCGGCTGCGTCGCGTTGTGTGGCCGAAGAGGTTTCGCCTGATGTCCATTGAGAAGTATGATGGTACCACCAACCCGGAGGAGCTCTTGCAGATATACACGGCGGTGGTGCGTGCCGCAAGCGGGTCTGAAAAGGCCATGGCCAACTATTTCCCGACGGCCTTGATGGGATCTGCCCGTTCTTGGCTGTTGAACCTTCCGCGAGAGTCGGTGCACTCGTGGGAGGAACTGTGTGACCTTTTCGTCACCAACTTCCAAGGCTCGTATACACAGCGCAACTTCATCCATTGGTTTAGTTACTGTCACAACACGATCCCTAGGATCTTCGAACAGTTAGTCATCATCGCCTTTTGAAGAGGCGTCCGGGACCGCAAGATGTGGGAGAAGATGGCCACCCGCAACATCACCACCACGTCCCGAGCTGTTCTCCTAAGCGCACAAGTCGTGTGGTGATGGAAGCCCGAGGCGGTGTCGGTCCGGTGGCGATCCGGCGAGACGAGGCCGGGACCTCGAAAGATCCCGGTTCCACAAGCAAGAAGAAGAAGAAGCGCGGAGTGGCTGAGTTTGGGCAGGTCCTAACAGCTGAGCGCGAGCACAGGGACACCAAGTCGCGGTGGCACAACCACCGTGACTGGCGAGATGATCACCGTAGTCGGAGGGACGACCACCATGAGGAGAAGGAGGGCAGGCCCTACTGCCCGATCCATAGATCCAATGCGCACGACCTGGCCGACTGCCAGGTTGTGAGCAAGATGGTGGAGCAGTGGCTCAAGGAGCTCCGTCCCCACGGCATTTACCACTCAGATGAAGACCCCGCCTGTTGGCTTTCCAAATGGCGAGCACACGGTGGCATACATACATGGTGGCTCGGCCAACTATCCCTCCAACATGAAGTATAAGCGGCTGATGAGGGAGATAGGCCACTGAAATGGTCGGAGGAGCCGATCACCTTCAGTCGGGGTGACCATCCTGAAAGCACCACCGGCCTGGGTCACCTTCCAATCGTGGTTTCACCCACGGTCTGGAACGTGAAGCTTGGGCGAGTGCTGGTGGACGGAGGAAGCTCCATCAACCTCCTATCCTCTAAGGTGTTTCGAGCGCTCCAGATATTGCCGCAGAAGTTGCGTCTGGTCTTGCCTTTCTACGGAGTCACCCTAGGGGATGGTTCGGTGCCCCTGGGCCAGATACGCCTCCCCGTCACCTTCGGGGACGAGAGCAACTACCGTACGAGGGTGGTGGACTTTGAAGTCGCCGACTTCGACCTTCCGTACAATACCCTGCTTGGCCGACCAGCGTTGGTCAAGTTCATGACAGCGACCCACTATGCGTACATAGTGGTGAAGATGCCAGGGCCCGGTGGCCCCATAGTCGTTAAGGTGGACAGGCTAGAAGCCTTGCGCTGCCATAAGCAAGTATTGGACCTGGCCGGCACCACCTGTGCAAGGCAAGCTGATGCTGCCTACTTGGAAGCCCCTTCAACGAAGACCCGTGCCTTGCCCAGTTCGTCCGGTGAGGTTAAGGTGGTCTCCCTGAGTGAGGGCGAGCCCAAGAAGACCGTCAAGGTGGGTGCCAACCTTGGCGCTGAATTGGAAAGCGCACTCGTCACCTTCCTCCGGTCTAACTCCGACGTGTTTGCATGGCAACCGTCTGACATGACTAGAGTCCCTAGGGAGGTGATCGAGCACCGATTGGCAACGCTCCCAGGAGTGCGCCCAGTCCGGCAAAAGGTTCGGAGGTAGGCACTAGAGTGACAAGATGCCATTCGTGAGGAGGTAGAGAAGCTGCTGCGCGCAGGGATCATTAGGGAAGTCTCTCACTCCGAGTGCCTTGCCAACCCTGTGCTTGTCAAGAAGCCCAACGGGAAGTGGCGAATGTGCATTCACTTCACCGACCTCAACAAGGCCTGCCCGAAGGATCCGTACCCTTTGCCGTGCGTTGATCTCATCATTGACTCTCTGGCGAGTCATGAGTCTGTGCGCTTCTCGACGCCAGCGTACTCTAGGTACCACCAGATTAGCATGGCAGCGGAAGATGAAGAAAAGACCGCTTTTGTAACCCTGATGGGTGTTTATTGTTATATTAGAATGGATTTGGGTTAAAAAATGCTGGTTCTACTTATCAGCGCGCCATGGATATTTTCTTCCGTCCGAAGGTAGGACGGAACCTCGAGGTGTACGTCGACGACCTGGTGGTGAAAGTCAAGAAGGGTGAAGGACTGATCGAAGACCTGGAAGAAACCTTTGCCAACCTCCGGAAGAATTTTCTAAAGCTCAACCCTAAAAAGTGTGTGTTCGACGTGCCCTCCGGGAAGTTGCTAGGGTTCCTTGTGTCCAGCCGGGGCATTGAAACCAATCCCGACAAGATAGCGACCATTGAGCACATGAAGCCACCGGCTCGGCTCAAGCAAGTGTAGTGTCTCGCTGGCCGTCTGGCGTCCCTCGGGCAGTTTATTACTCGCTTAGGGGAAAGGAGTCTACCCCTATTCAAGCTCTGAAGAAGACCAACCACTTCGCATGGACTCTGGAGGCCTAACAAGCGTTTGAAGACTTGAAGAAGTACCTCTCCTCCCCGCCGGTGCTGGTCACCCCAAAGCCTAGTGAGCCATTGCTCTTGTACATCGCAGCTACCCCTGCAGTGGTGAGCGTGGTACTGGTGGCGGAGAGGGAGGGCATCTAGAAGCCGGTTTACTACATCAGCAAGGTGCTACATGAGGCGGAGACCAAGTACCTACAAGCACAGAAGATGTTGTACTCCGTCCTAATGGCGTCCAGGAAACTGCGGCACTACTTCCAGGGGCGGGAGATCATGGTGGTCACTGCCTATCCCTTGCGAGAGATCCTCCACAATCGGGAAGCCGAGGGTTGCGTCGCCAAGTGGTCGGTAGAGCTTGGGGAGTTCTGCCTCAAGTTCACCCCCCGCACCGCCATCAAAAGTCAAAGACTGGCGGAGTTCGTCGCCGAGTGGACTCTCACCACTCTTGAAGCCGAAGAAATACCCGTGCCTTCTCTCTGGACTTTGTTCTTCGACGGCTCCTTCAAGCTCGAGGGCGCGGGGGCTGGGTAGTCCTGGTCTCCCCGACTTGCGACATCCTTCAATACGTGGTCATCCTAGACTTCAAGGCCACCAACAACATCGCCAAGTACGAGGGTTTACTGGCGGGGCTGCGCGCCACCTCCGCGTTAGGCGTCCGGCGTCTCCAAGTCAAAGGCGACTCCTTACTGGTCATCAATTAGGTACGAAAGGAATTTCAGTGCTCTAACCCCACAATGGCAGCGTACTTGGTGGAGGTCAGGAAGATGGAACGCCGCTTTGAAGGCCTGGGGTATATCCATATCCCTCGGTGTGACAACCACATGACGGACGGGCTTTCACAGCTCGCGTCATCAAGAACCACTATTCCAGTCGGGGTCTTTGAAGAAAGGCTTACACGACCGTCTGTCACAGCCCCCATTCATGGTGGGGACGATGGTGCGGCTGTCTTAGCCTCCAACTCAAGGAGGGAAGGTGGCACGACTGTCCTAGCCCCCGCCAGGAGGGGAGATGGCGCGCTGACCAAATTTCCAATTCAGGAGGAGGACTACGACACCACTAAAGGACGAGGATATCGCCTAGAGGGGGGGTGAATAGGCGAATAATAAATTTAAAACTAAATCACAGTGGAATAAAAGCGATCCCGAGGAATCGGCTGGACTATCCGAGCTTTGATCCGGACACTCACGATTTTCCGGACCATCCGGGTTAGTGGTGCGAGATACTCGGATTGGTCACCTGAAATCTTGAGGGTCACCTGACTCTCGAGCTTTTACTCGGATACTCCTATATCCGGATTATCCGGGGTCAAGTATGCGGAATGTCCGGGTTGGGCACCTCGAGATGAGATTTCAAATCTCTTCAACTTTTAAGCAAACTACTTGAACACAAAGAATCTAAACACTACCAGGTACCTAGAACAAGTAGAGATCTAGTGGAAAACTCAATAGAAAAGTAGATCGGGCAATTTCAAGATTCAAAATCAAATACTAAAGCAAGAGTAAGAAGCAAACTTGGAGACGATGATTTTTCACCTGAAGTTCGGATCCTTGAGGGGATCCTACATCTCCGTTGAGGTGGCTCGGTCTCACTTAAGCCGGGGTCTCTTTCAACCCTCTTCCACCCGGTGTTGCACAAATGCATTCGCTGGTTGAGGATTGGTCACACTTGAGCCGGGGTCTCTTACAACCCTCTTCCTCCCGGTGTTGCACAAATGCACTCGCCGGTCTTCACTTCTTTGATTCCTTCCCTTGCGGAGGCAGAATCGGCCTTCACAAACTTCCCACGGCAAACCACACAAAGCTCCGGTGACTCGTAGGCGACCTCCTAGCCGTCTAGGAGTTCTCAACCTCCAAGAGTAACAAATGCTCACGAAGAACAAGCTTGGAGATGAAATCAAGTGCTCAACAACTCAAATTACACACAATCTAACACCTCACTCCTCAAACTCTTCCCTACCCTTCTCACAAAGGGATCACTTAGATCTAAGGGTAAAGAGGTGTTTTGGGGCTCAAGAACAAGAGGATAACCCTCAAAACCGCAGGATAACGGCCGGTTTGAAGATGGGAAGGAGGGGCTTTAAATAGAGGTCCCCAAAAACTAGCCGCTTGAATCAAGAAAGTCCGGATACTCCGGACTTAACCCCGGATACTCTGGACAACCCGGATACTCCGGACAACCCGGATACTCTGGATTGACCTAACCGAGAGGACAAACCCGGATACTCCGGATTGGACTGAGCAGCCCGTCGAAAATGAGCATAACTTTTGATTCTGGACTCCGATTTTAGTGATTTTGGACTCTACCGAAAGCTAAGAATGAGGGCTACATAACCAACAAGGTCTCACTATCCAAATCTCAAAGGATAAATACAGATTTCACCAAGAATTCAAGGGAGACCTACAATTCTTACTTTCCGGCACCACCAACACCACTCTCTCTCTAAGTTTCACAAGGATGGATCACTTGAGCACTTGACACATTTAAAAGTCATTCGATGTCGCATCCCTCTTAATAGTATGGCAATCCTTAGACTCAAATTAAATCAAAGATAATACAAGTCTAGAAATAGTCACTTGTCATCTTCTTTCTTAATGCCGGTGTATGAAGACCTTTACCATATAATTGATGACATCTTCGCCTTGTCCAACTTGAGTCGATTCACCTCATGAGACTCTCGTCCTATCAACCTTGACTTGATTATCCTCTCCGACGATCTCCACGCCAAGTCAATCTTGACTTAGTCCTCAACTCTTGATGACACCGCCGTCTTGTTGACCTCAGCTTAATGATCATCCTACAGGATACCTTGGTCGTCATACACACACGGGACCTAATTCTTCCCAAACCACTCATGAAAGACATTAGTTCCAAAGGCTCAATAGATATAAACAAGTTGATATTTGTGAGCAGTTGATTACCACAAGTGTTTCATATAAAGAAGTACGACATAAATGGAAACACTTGACATAAGAAATGTGCTCTACTAAGTGCATCATGATGAATATGTAATTGATCTATATGCACTAGAGAGATAATTGCCAATATGATGAATCAATTAAATCATGGTAAGGATCACAGTCTTTACTTAAATGAAGCACATGATAGAATATACACGAATTGTACATGTGCAACTAATATTTAAGATAAGAGTAAATATGTGATCCAACACTAGATTAAACTTTCATTAAGAGAAGTGCATGAGAAGATATACAACTAAAACATGCATGCACCAAGTCAATCTATAGCAATATGAAGTTTAACTCTAGTTAATACATGCATACTAAAAACAAAGCACATAATGAACTCAAATGAATATATATGCACAAATAAATATGACAAGAACCAATGTGCATATATATAATCAACATGCTACTTGGAGTTCACTATGCATTTGCACAAAAGGAATGCAATAGCAAATATAGAAGAGATACCAAAATTGCATACCTTATCTTTGCTTAACCATCCCACTTGATTTTCCTCTAAATAGATGAGACTGATACTCAACTAGGCAATAACATGTTAGTCTCATAGCAATATAATCATATTAGAGGTTTGGCATTTGTTAAGCATTAAGTTAAGCATTTACTCAATTATATAGATTATCATTATATGCGTTTGTCATTAATCACCAAAATAACATAAGTGCCTAGACGCACTTTCAATCTCCCCCTTTTTAGTGATTTATGACAAACCTATTATCAATTGTACCAAATGATGATATTAAGATATTTAGCATTAAAACAAGCATGAAGAAACAATAAGAGATCATACTTACAAATTATCCCTTTTTGTCAATCGATTAGGGGACAATTGATAAATCCATAAATTCTCCCCCTTTTGTCATTAATCCCAAAAAGGTGCCTAAAAGATCCTTATTGTTTATTCAATAAAATCTGTTCTCCCCCTTGATTGCACACTCAATAAAAAGATTAGGGAGAACAAAATAAAAATAAAGAGCTAGTAATAGGATAATAATATTAAGCTCCCCCTAAATCTAGGCAAGATATGATACCAATTATATTTAAGATTTAGGTAATAGATGTTTCTAATTATACCAATTTAAAGTAGTCATGATTCACAGGATATGAGTGATGCTTAAACATGACACATGAATATGATTTCACATGGAGAAGATCTATTCTTTAAACATCAAGATCATATAGAGAAGATTACACAAGAAAGAATTGCTTATATGATCACAAGATGTATACAAGATCATGAATCAAAATTGTAAGATACAACACTATTTAGAATGACACAATTTAGCATAATGGTGTGCAAAGACATTATTGAATATGGTCAAAAAAGAAACACGTCCATTTGTCGATTCTTGTCCACCGCATGTTCGAATCGGTCATGATCACCGCGCACGGTCTTAGATCCCTCGGACTATAGAGCTTCTCTCCATTTCCTTCATCCCACCGTCGAAGATGACCCCTTTTCCAATACCTTGAACATCAATAGACAAGTACACGATTTCCGGGAACAAATATCTTTCAACTTGACCCAAGTTAGTTTGATAATGTCTAAGTACAACATGCACGATATAGATGATATACAAGACAATACTCTTTGCACGCAATTTGAAAAGTTCAATATACCAATTTACAAAAATATTTAAAACTCATTCAAATTTAAATCTTGAAATCCACTTGTAAGAGAGACAATGGGTAAAACACATTCAAACTCACTCTTGAACTTACAAGGGGAATTTTCTCTTTTCCATAATAAACTCCGAGTTATGCAAGAAAGGAAACATTTTGAGGCTAAGATACAATTAAATCCAATTTCTAGAAGAACTTAGCCAAAAGATGCACTTTCATTGGAATGAAAACTTAAATAGATATGCTACACTTTGAAGCTTGGAGCAATGAATAAGTTCACTTAGTTTTCATCTTGAAAGGCTTGCCAAGATTCCAATTTAAAACTCTCAAAATCTCAAAAGATGCAAATAGCAGCACAAAATCGATTATAGCTTTTAAACCATTGCTCAAATGCAAAAATCATCAACGTGGAAAAGATCTGTCTTGAAATTCTCTTCGAGGGCTGTGAAGGCCGAAAATTCATTTGAGCAAAGGAAAACCTCGAAAACTTGAAAATAGAGAATGCTGAATCAAAGGTTTCGGGAAAAGAAATCTCGATTTGAAATAGTCCTAAGGATGAAAATAACAGCAAATGAGCTCCCAAAAAATTTTAGATGAATCATGGAGCAATAAATTGAGTTACCTTAGTTTTCATCACAAGGAAATACTCAAATCATCTTAAAGGTAAGCAAGATTTCAAAAATGCAATGTGCTGAAAAATTCAGTTTTGACATTCCATTTAAGCTTTTTGACAGGGCTGAAAGAAGGTTTAAAAAAATTTCATAAATTCTGAAAAAATTAGACAATGAAGTACAACTATAGAGGATCAATTCTTACAAAGGTGGTCCCCTCAAATTATGCTCTGATTTGGAGATACAAAAATAAAATTTAGTTCAAAACCATGCAAAAGTCTGAATTTTCAGCATTTGATCAAAGAGAGAAAAAGCCATAACTTTTTTAAATGAAATTTAAATTATTTGAAATTGCGTAGAAACATATTTTAGACTCATAAGAAACTTTTACAAAAAGAATTTTCTAAAAAGGAGTCTCCAATCAAAAGATATGTCAAATTTTGCTTTGTACACATTATTTTTACTCAAAGAGGAGAAAAGTCAAAACTTTTCCAAATAAAGTCTAAATGATTTGAAACTTTCCAGAAATGAACTTTGAACTATTTAGAAGGTTTCGCAAAAAGAATTTCCTCAAAACAAATTTTCTTTCAAAAGATATGGCAGATTGCGCTTTGTAGGCAAAAAGAAAAGTTCAATTTGCATCGAATGCTCAAAATGCAATCCGAATTAGATTTCTTGGAGATTTGAACTTTCATGGATTTGTATGAGTTGGAAATACTATTTCAAGCCAAGAAACATGAAGAAATCCAACTCAAATAGCAAAACTCACAATATGCAAAAATAGGTCATTTTTGGTCAAATGAATGATTTTGGCCAAATTCAAATAGCTATAACTTTTGAACGATTGGTCGTTTGGAAAAACTTTGAACTAAAGAAATGCTTAAAATGACCAACCCTACGAGTTTTGTATTGACCACTTTTCAAAAACTCAATAGATTTTAACTTATGAAAATATTTCATTTAATCCAAAATCAAGATCTTATATGATCCATTTGAGGCCAAATTTGCTATTTTACTTCTAAAATAGAAATTTTTTACACTGAACACATTGTAAAATATTTGAAATACATATTTGAGAACTTTTATAAAGATTTTTACAAATATTGGCCTTTTAAACAATTTTTTTGACTTTTTGACCAAAGAGGCTCATATGAAGGTTATGCATGCATATGATTTTCAAAGTTATTCCAAAAAGTATCAAATGAAATCAAATAGCCATGAGATTATGCAGAAATGGTCCATGGACATCCAAGAGACTTCTCCAAAAAGAATTTCTCAAATATCACCCTCCAATCAAAAATAGGCCATTAGGAGCATTGGAGGTTTAGTTTTGACACTAAGTCAAATAAAGTCAACAATCTCGCAAATGAGTTCAAATAAATTTGAGAATTTCCAGATATGAACTCCATATGTGAGAGAAGATTTTCCAACAAATTTTTTTAATAAATTAATTTTATTTTGAGAGATATGGTGAAAAATGTATTTGAATCACAGAAAGGATTAAGATTTTCACCAAATCCTCAAAATGGAACCAAATGAGTTTTGAATGGAAATGTGCACTTATATGGCTTCATATGAGTTAAAGAGATGTTTATAAACCTATTAGCATAATCAAATCCATTCAAATCGTAAAATCTAACTTTATGCAAGAGTATACCAAATAAGATCAAAACAGAGATTTTGGTGAACTTAAAAAAGGCATAGTTTTTAAATGATTTAGAATTTTGAGAATCTTTAAATTAGAGAAATGTTTTAAATCCAAAACCTCAAAAGTTTTGTATAGAATCCTTTTTGAAGAAATAATAGAAAAGTAAAGTCAAAATCCAACGACACAAAAATTCAAATAAACCAAGGGATAAGATATAGAGATTTGAATTTTGTGTATGAGTCTAAAATACCATTTTGAACCAAGATACTACACAAGATCCGGTCTAAATAGAGAAACTCACTAAGTGCAATAATATGACCATTATGGGTCAAATATAGTTTTTCGGCGAGTTTCACAATCAAATAACTTTTGTTAGGTTGGTCTTTTGAAAATCTTTTGAACACAAGAATTGTTAAGAATGACCAACTCTAGGATTTTCGTTTTGGAATTACTTTCAAAATTATTTTACATTTAATTCTATGAAAATTATAAGTCTAAATCCAAAACAAGATATTAGTAACTAGATTTTGATCATGAAACTCATTTTCTTTTCAAAATAGATTTTGTGAAGCCAAAACCTTTGAAAACCTTTTGAAAACATTTTTATACATTTATCAACTAGTTTTTCAAAAGATTACTAATAGAGTATGCAAATTTTGAGTTTTAGCTAAAAGGCTTGAATTTAAAGATATATATGCACTTATATAAATATGGGCACATGTAGGGATGTAATATATATGGATATGAATTAACACTCCCCCTTAATGTGCCACAATCCCAAACTTGCTCAAGCTTGCAATCAAAACAACTAATAAGTATGAGCAAGCATATAACAAGTAATCTAAATTGATTTTCATGAATAATGCAATATAACCTACACAAAGCTATAAGCTATAAGAATCAATTTAAATACTTGTTACCCGAGATGGCATTGGCTCAAGATTGAAGTGATCATCCTCATGCTTGGCTCCATTTTGTAAATGATTAAGTCCTCTTCCTTTTTGAAGAAGTCAAATGTCCAATCCATCTCATATTACCTAAAAATCTTTTAAGCGGTTTTTGGTACCCAATCCTTGTTGGGTCCAACAATGTTAGTCACAATAGATTTAGGAACCCAAATGGCCCTAATTTCGATATTATTGAATTGACTAACACAATTAGAAATAGGTTTGCGATAATTATTCCTCCTAGACAAATGATTGGCATTTTTATGAAAAGGCTTAGAAGGGCAATGATATTTTGCAAAACTATTTCTAGTTTGATCTCTTCTAAGCATATGATAATTGAAATTGTGCATTGGCTTAAAGGATCTAGCATTTCTAGCAAATGTTTTGTTATTGTTATTTTTCCTAAGCACATGATCAACATGATTTTTCATAGTCTTAGGAAATCTAGCATTATGAGCAAACACATTTCTAGATTTATTTCTTCTAAGCAAATGATTGTCACTATTATGCATAGACTTAGAAGAATCGACAAATTTGGCAAACAAATTACCATTTTTATCCTTCCTAAGCAAATAATTATCATTAACAATAATAGGCTTAGGAGTGATACCTTTGGGACAATCCTTACCGATGTGCCCCTTTTCTCGACAATTATAGCAAGTAGGCTTTGAACGTCTCTTCTTCTTGACTTGCTCTTTGTCGGTTTGCCTCATTGTTGATGGTTGTGGCTTGATCTCCACTTTGTTAGGGCACACGGAGGCGAAGTGGCCATTCTTGTTGCAAGCAAAGCACTTGATGGTCTATGAGTGTCTTGCGTTGTGCCTTGTCTTGCTAGTCTCCATCTTAGAAATGTAGCCGAATCCTCGCTTATCTTGAGGCACCCTTTGTAACACCCCGACGCCAATCGCACCGCGAATGCTACCAAAACTCTGAATAACTAATGTCACCTCTAGCGAAGAGACAGGAATTAACCTCTGACTCTTAAAACCGGTTTAAAACTAAGCCACCGAAATTTACAAAATTTCGCAAAGACTCTCCCTAAAACTAGGACATCCACTCAACAGACAAAAGAGCAATAGCAAGAATATAATATATCAAACACTTAAATTAGAAGCAAACCATCTAGCGTGTCCTTAGATAAGCAATCACACATCCAATAGATATTAACAACTCCAAAGACGACGAGCAACACATTACAACACCATTATTTACAACCTGTGCTTAACAATTTAATTAAATGCGTGGTGATGACCGAGTCGTGTACGTGCTTCTACTCCCAACCCAGCGAGTCGACTGCAAGGTACCTAAAACAAGAAAACAATCAAGCGTGAGTCCAAGACTCAGCAAAGTGCAATTAAGTATGAAAAGTAATGAATTCGACTAGAAAACCAAGATTTCAAGACATAACGTAATAGCTTTTTTAATTGACTTCAGAATAGAAAGAAGCGGTTTGAATTCATATAAATCCAAACGTAAGGACACAATTACTTCATCACTTGACATAACCGTTAATTAATTGAAATCATCCAAGAAGGGAGCAATAGCTAGTCCCACCTATAACATCCAACTCGAAACGAACTAAACCTTACTCACGCCTCACTAATTATTCCAGATGATTCCATGTCTCAATCTTCAACATGTCGCTTCCATTCTCATCAATTAACATTTACCAATTGCAATACACAATGCAATGCGTTTATGCTCTCATCCTCTTTATCATGAATCATAAAATGAATGCACCATGCATGCTCATAATGCACATTGTCATAGCGTGATACCAGGTATAGTGAGTGCACACCCGCTTGTGCACCTCAATCCCAACCATCCGTGGCGGGCCTACTCTTCTCGACTCGCTCCCATCCGTGGATAGGACTACGAGTAGACTTTTGTGCTCACTACGGTGAGCACCGAGGCCCGTGATCAACATGGGACGCCTCGTCCATTATGAATGCAAATTATGCAATTGACGTGAATGCATTTCATCCTATTACAACCCCACATTGGTCATAGACATGTTTATAAGCATGGCCAACCCAATATAATTACACTCATTACCATTTAATCGCATTCATCACTTCATTACTTGCATCAACCTAACCATACTCATTCATAATACAATACAATAATGGGAAGTGAATAACTTACTTACCAATTTGCTAACATCCATCCATCCTCATCACCATACAAAAAACAACTTCTAGATACGCTTATTAAACATAACCACATCATTAGAATTCTTCATAATCTCATCGCAAACAAAGCATTTAACACCCTAATAACGCCTAGGGTTGCACTTGCCTTTAACCTCAGCGATAATTGATGGCCCATTGCAGCGCTAGAAACCACCAACCCTAGAGAGCAGCAAACCAAGATAGGGCAAGATACGATTGTCACAATCACAAACTTATTGGAAATTAAAGAAGCATGGTTAATTAAGAGTATAATAACACACTAATCGATATGGGACTTTATACATTTCACGATTAATTATGGCATTAATAACTCTAGGTCCTCCACCATTTTAACATAATCATACAAAATGTTTTTAGTTATAAACACCACTTTCAGACTCTAGGATACAAAACAATAGTAAATGTATCCTTATACTAACACATCACACAGAAGGTCAATCCTTTGAATTATCTACATCTTGATCACAAGACTTCCGAATGTATGAGGAATCACAGCTAAACAGCACATTAAAGCAATCAGGATGCACCCACTGTTCTAGCATAGACGTGCACATAAATTCCAAAACTTATATACACCTACTACCATATCTCAGTACCCTCATAACAAAATCCCAGACAATCGTTACCCTTTGCTACCATCGAATCAATACTGAGCTATGCATGGTCCATTACACCAGCTAGATAGAATTTAGTTGATGAAAATACACAATAGACTCAACACTTAATCGTACACCCAATCATCGACACAAAGACAAGCATGCATGAAATCGCACACATATCAAGTTAACAGACTTAGTACACTTTCTAAGCTCCATTCCAATAATAATGCACAAACTAGACAACTATATATTTTACTCACTACCGTGCATATCCACATTTCGAACCCCATAGAAAGGCTCATCTCTTGCACAACAACACTAATCACGTAACATAGAAGCTATGCTTGATTAATAGTCCGATGATCAACGGGTTAAAGGCACAATCAATAGCAAGAGAAGGAGGAATGCATAAAATTTAGCAATGCGCCGATTCTTGCATTCCAATCCCATTTCTCAACCTTGCACACTTAAAACACTACGATACAAAAATCTAAACCTCCTAGGCATTTTATCAAACACCTAGCATGCACAAGGAAATCAAGTACCCCAAAATTTTCAATTGCTTGAGCTCTCACCACAAGGAGGCAAGGAGGAGGGCATGGTCTGCCGGTGGTGCCGCTGCCAGTCTTCTTCTTCTGCCGCTCCAGCAGGGGAGGGCGCCGAGAGGAGCCGACTGGCCGCCGCAGTCATTGGCGCTTATGCTTCTCATCCTTCCGAAAGTGTCTTCTGCTGAGGCGATACGGCGAGGCCTCAGCGACACGGCGAGGAGAGGAGGGCGCCGGCCAGAGCACGGCCGGGCGCGCCAGAGCGGCGCGGGAGGTCCGGCAGGCGCGGGCTGGCGGCTCGGCACGCGATCGGGAGGAGGCACCGCGGCCGAAAGGCCGGAGGCAACATGGAGCCGAGGCGACGGGATGGCCGAGGCACGCGGTGGGGAGGGCGAGGCAGGCACGAGCACCGGGCGAGTGCAGGACGGCCAGAGGGCTCTACCGAGATTTTTTCTTGGGGAGAAACGACAGCCACTCATTTAGAAGATAAGGTGAGGAAGACAAAAACATAAACAGCTAAGGGAGGAAAAAAACAATTGCATAAAAGACTAAGGTTTTGGAATTTAAAGAAAAAGAGCCAAAACCAACCTTCCAAATCTTAGCGCGAAAGAAATTTTCTTTTCAAGAATCTTGTCAGAGAAAATATACTGCCTTGGAGAAAACACCTCTTCTAAAAACTTATGGAAGAAACCCAAAACTTTGAATAAAACTGAAAATGGCACGACAACACACTTAACTCCCACCGAAATAAATCCGAACATTAAGACAAAAACGTGACCGGCCAAAACCCTAGCCAAAGCTTTAAGTATTACACTCTCCCCCCCTCAAAAGAATTCGCCCTCGAATTCAGAACACCACAACTCTCACCGACAACTACAACAGAAACAGATTTGCATACCCAAGATACTCGAGAGAAACGACGCTGGGTAAAACTCACGCAAGAGAGACTCCAAAATGCAAGTCACTTCTCTTCCAATTTAAAGGAGTAAACAACTTAACACAGTTCATCCCCTTTTCAGACCAGCACTCTTTCTAACTTCTTGACAAACCAGGCCTTTCTCAAAGACCAACACTTAAACCAAATCGATCTTACGTCTCTCAATCCCAAAAGGTTTTTCCAAAACCAGGAATCTCACAAGCACTTTCTCAACCTGAGAAATTCACAATTCTCACGCTTAAACTCCAATAGATCTAGACAAACAGCCAAATTCTCAATTCCTACCCTTCTCACAAACTGTATGACAACTCAGGCAACTTTTCTTTAACATTTCAGCAAACGACCTGCAATCAATCAATAATTATTTCCGGAAGATCATAATACTAGTCTCCAAACACTAAAACATTTAAGGTTCCACACCGGAATCCTCCGGGAACCAAAACACCAAACTTATCCTTTCAATGGTTACCCTTGGGACAAAAGGGTCATGACCACCCTCAATATCGCCACATTAGTCCAACAGGGCACAGAACCTATTTCCTCACAATACGATATCATACTTGACCCTCTTTCATACCTGTCTCGGGCAAGGAGACAACCACTCGAAGAGAAAGATTCATAACTGATCTCGCCATTTCTGACTAACCAAACATTGAATCCAACCCACGAGACCAAGGGTTCGAACATAATTAGAAAAAGTAACGCATTTATCGACCAATTCCACAGTCCACCAACAAATTAATCCCACACAACTTATGGGTCAACGGGATCCGACAACCCTCCACCAATGCTTAGACCAAACCTGGAACACCAGGCATTACTCTCTACTCTGGATCCATTTACTATCCACCTTTACTCAGAAATAAATTAAAGAGTAAAATCTTCTATTATACTCCACCAAAACTCACTACTCAGCATTATCTTATATCACACTAGAGAACAAAGAGAATCTCACTCCAAATAACAAAGCCAACCACTTTCCTCAACTTGAACTCAAAGCAATAAATTTCATATTGAGGAAAAACTCAACCTTACAAAGAAACATCACTTAAATCTTTTACAAACACGATCACAATGATCAAAGAAAAATCAATTCGCTTTTACCAAAGCAAAACATCTCGTACTAACCCCAACAACATTTCGGAAACTGAAAATCGATCTTTGAATCCAACATCTATACACACAACCACCATCCTTTTTCTTAAGAGAAAGGGAACCTCAGCTTAGACGAGAAACACCGCACCATTCCTTTCAGAAGCGGCCACAAAACCAAAGTAAACCGAATTTTTCCTTATCAACAAAAATCCATTTTCATCACCTTAAGATCCATGGTGTACCACCTCACACCGAAGAAAATTCGAATAAGAAACAACACATCCCATAACTTTTGCCCTAAACCACACAACTCGAGAAAGAAACCCTGCTCTGGGACCCAAATCTCTTCACGCACAACCAACACTTGCTTCCAAAGAGAGGGAAAATTTTCGTTTTCTAACCGAAAACCACTTTTAACATCAACTAAAGATTTCATCTTTTAGACCATTCCCAAAGATCATTCCCATTCAAGAACTTCCAACATTTTCCATACCACTATTTATTTCCTTCATTTAGTAAGTCCACAAATTACCATCACATCAATTCATGATTAAGCATTCTTTCTTCCTCATCTTCATTCATCCACTAACTTCGCAACTTGGCGAAACGCAACGATTCTAGGGATTCTCCATTGCACACCAACAGAGCGCCTTAACAAAGGCATACACCCAACAGATTACACTGACAATCCAATTCCATAGATTCTAATCATAAATCCAACCTTTCACCTAAATACATCTCCCTCGGATAGGTTACCACCAACATTAACCAATTCTTCCCCATGGTACTCATCACGGAAATTAAGCTATAACTCCAACCATAGTCAACCTACCTTCCACTTCATAAGCTACATTCAAGTTTTCCTTTCCAAAGCAATTTCAGTAGTTTTAACGTCTGCCATCCAGACTTCCGATTTGTTAGCAATACGATCAACCACTAGATCAAACCATTTAGGTCTCCCTCAATAAACAATATCTCCTTCAGATATAAATCGTCCAAAATGGCTATAAGACCATACATTGCTAGCAGCAAACCAAGCTCCCACATACTCCATCTAATAATTCTTTGCATTTTAACTCCAATTCCATTCTAGGTCATTTTATCATCACCTCGTAGAAACTTAACATTAATCAACCCTTTTTTTTTTTAGCACTGGGGACATGTCTAGTCAAAGCAATCCCATCAACTTATTTAAACAAGTCCGCAATCCAACTTGTTATTTCTTCTACATCATAACCACTACTAGCCTTTCGCACACACACCATTACCAATCCTCCACTATAGCCGTGGATCACCATAACCAACACTATAATCCTTGCCCTCTATCAAAAAAAATATAGGGTCAACCACCCTAACTACCCAATCGTTCTACTAATCTGCTACAGGAGATCTTCAACCAACCCACAATGTACTTTGATTACCGCACTTTCCTTTCCAGAAAAGACAACGAAAAACTTCCAAAGAAGCTCAACTCTCAAAAATTAGAAAATGACAAGGCTCAAGCCTTGCCATTCAATAGGTCTCCAAACCAAACATCAAACTCCAAAATTCCACGAAAGAAAGGAGTTACACAAATCAATTCACGGAAAGGAAAAGCGAATCGATCGAATACACCTTTCCCTTTTTAAACCCCAAACCTTAAGTTCTCACGACATAAGTTTTTCACCGAAACTTCAACTTGGAGAACGACAACACAAAGAAATCCATGACTTTCTCCGCAAAGCAACCAAAAGAGGAGCAACATAATACTCTCTTCTTTGTCTTAAAGCCAAAAAGACCAAAGAAGACAGCACCCAAATCACGTACCCCAACAACTCTCCGATCTAAAACAAAAGAACAATGACTCTCCTCACACGAGGTTATGAATCCTCCTGGTCTTTGGCTCTCAACTGCCACACCGACCGACACGGCTACACGACAGAGCCGAAATCCCTTCGACACAAGGAGTCCCACCGGACCCCACAAATCAATCTACCACTTCATATGCATAACCATAAATAATGCCATAGCCTTATCAAAACTAATAGATAACATACCAACAAGTATCAACATAGCATCAATAACAAAATAAGCATTGTAGCACAAGGCAACGATATCCCATCCCTTCCTATTGTGCATCAGTGTGTGTCAAATTTTAAATTATTTAACCATTCTACATCAAGTTTTAAGGTTATTGCCCTAGGGCCACATTTTAAAAGTTCAACCTAAACCATGTTTCTACTTTCACACAGCAAAATTTTAATTCATTCTAGAATGACTCACTTGTTCAAACGCCACGGACTCGAAGCCCGCTCGATACTAATCAGAATACCTACGCCAATCGCACATGCGAATGCTACCAAAACTCAATAACTAATGTCACCTCTAGCGAAGAGACAGAATTAACCTCTCACTCTTAAAACCGGTTTAAAACTAAGCCACCGAATTTACAAAATTTCGGCAAGACTCCCCTAAAACTAGGACATCCACTCGGACAGACAAAAGAGCAATAGCAAGAATATAATATATCAAACACTTAAATTAGAAGCAAACCATCTAGCGTGTCCTTAGATAAGCAATCACACATCCAATAGATATTAACAACTCCAAAGACGATTTAGCAACACATTACAACACCATTATTTACAACCAAAGCTTAACAATTTAATTAAATGCGGTGGTGATGACCGAGTCGCAATATGCGCTTCTACTCCCAACCCAATGAGTCGATCGCAAGGTACCTAAAACAAGAAAACAATCAAGCGTGAGTCCAAGACTCAAAGAAAGTGCAATTAAGTATGAAAAGTAATGAATTCGACTAGAAAACCAAGATTTCAAGACATAACGTAATGCTTTTTTAATTGACTTCAGAATAGAAAGAAGCGCTTGAATTCATATAAATCCAAACGTAAGGACACAATTACTTCATCACTTGACATAACCGTTAATTAATTGAAATCATCCAAAGAAAGGGAGCAATAGCTAGTCCCACCTATAACATCCAACTCGAAACGAATTCAAACCTTACTCACGCCTCACTAATTATTCCAGATGATTCCATGTCTCAATCTTCAACATGTCGCTTCCATTCTCATCAATTAACATTTACCAATTGCAATACACAATGCAATGCGCTTATGCTCTCATCCTCTTTATCATGAATCATAAAATGAATGCACCATGCATGCTCATAATGCACATTGTCATAGCGTATATCTGAGTATAGTGAGTGCACACCGCTCGTGTGCACCCTCAATCCCAACCATCCCGTGGCGGGGCCTACTCTTACTGACTCGCTCCCATCCGTGGATAGGACTACGAGGTAGGACTTTTGTGCTCACTACGGGTGAGCACCGAGGCCCGCATCAACATGGGACGCCTCGTCCATTATGAATGCAAATTATGCAATTGACGTGAATGCATTTCATCCTATTACAACCCCACATTGGTCATAGACATGTTTATAAGCATGGCCAACCCGAATATAATTACACTCATTACCATTTAATCGCATTCATCACTTCATTACTTGCATCAACCTAACCATACTCATTCATAATACAATACAATAATGGGAAGTGAATAACTTACTTACCAATTTGCTAACATCCATCCATCCTCATCACCATACAAAAAACAACTTCTAGATACGCTATTAATGATAACCACATCATTAGAATTCTTCATAATCTCATCGCAAACAAAGCATTTAACACCCTAATAACGCTCTAGGGGTTGCACTTGCCTTTTAACCTCAGCGATAATTGATGGCCCATTGCAGCGCTAGAAACCACCAACCCTAGAGAGCAGCAAACCAAGATAGGGCAAGATACGATTGTCACAATCACAAACTTATTGGAAATTAAAGAAGCATGGTTAATTAAGAGTATAATAACACACTAATCGATATGGGACTTTATACATTTCACGATTAATTATGGCATTAATAACTCTAGGTCCTCCACCATTTTAACATAATCATACAAAATGTTTTTAGTTATAAACACCACTTTCAGACTCTAGGATACAAAACAATAGTAAATGTATCCTTATACTAACACATCACACAGAAGGTCAATCCTTTGAATTATCTACATCTTGATCACAAGACTTCAATGTATGAGGAATCACAACTAAACAAAGACATTAAAGCAATCAGATGCACCCATCGTTTCTAGCATAGACGCACATAAATTCCAAAACTTATATACACCTACTACCATATCTCAAGACTTCATAACAAAATCCTGCATAATCGTACCCTTTGCTACCATCGAATCAATATCGAGCTATGCATGGTCCATTACACCACCTAGATAGAATTTAGTTGATGAAAATACACAATAGACTCAACACTTAATCAGTACACTCAATCATCGACACAAAGACAAGCATGCATGAAACGCACACATATCAAGTTAACAGACTTAGTACACTTTCTAAGCTCCATTCCAATAATAATGCACAAACTAGACAACTATATATTTTACTCACTACCGTGCATATCCACATTTCGTAACCCCATAGAAAGGCTCATCTATCGCACAACAACACTAATCACGTAACATAGAAGCTATGCTTGATTAATAGTCCGATGATCAACGGGTTAAAGGCACAATCAATAGCAGAGAAGGGAGGAATGCATAAAATTTAGCAATGCGCCGATTCTTGCATTCCAATCCCATTTCTCAACCTTGCACACTTAAAACACTACGATACAAAAATCTAAACCTCCTAGGCATTTTATCAAACACCTAGCATGCACAAGGAAATCAAGTACCCCAAAATTTTCAATTGCTTGAGCTCTCACCACAAGGAGGCAAGGAGGAGGGCATGGTCAGCTGGTGGTGCCGCTGTGCCAGTCTTCTTCTGCTCCAGCAGGGGAGGGGCGCCGAGAGGAGCCGACTGCCGCTGCAGTCGCTGGCGCTGGCCGCCGCTGGTCATCCTGCTTCTTAAGTGCCAGCTGGAGGCGATACGGCGGAGGCCCACAAGACACGGCGGAGGAGAGGAGGGGCCCGCCGTGAGCACGGCTGGCGCGCGCAGAGCGGCGGCGGGAGGTCCGGCAGGCGCGGCCGGCGGCTTCTGCACGCGATCGGGAGGAGGCACCGGCGGCCGAAAGGCTGGAGGCAACATGGAGCCGGAGGCGCACGGGATGGCCGAGGCACGCGGGGGAGGGCGAGGCGGCGGCCGAGCACCGGGCGAGCGCAGGACGGCCAGAGGGCTCTACCGAGATTTTTTCTTGGGGAGAAACGACACCACTCATTTAGAAGATAAGGTGAGGAAGACAAAACATAAACAAATAAGGAGGAAAAAACAATTGCATAAAAGACTAAGGTTTTGGAATTTAAAGAAAAGAGCCAAAACCAACCTTCCAAATCTTAGCGAAGAAATTTTCTTTTCAAGAATCTTGCAGAGAAAATATACTGACTCGGAGAAAACACCCTCTTCTGAAAAACTTATGGAAGAAACCCAAAACTTTGAATAAAACTGAAAATGGCACGACAACACACTTAACTCCCACCGAAATAAATCCGAACATTAAGACAAAAACGTGACCGGCCAAAACCCTAGCCAAAGCTTTAAGTATTACACCCTTGGCTTGCTTAAGATCTCGTCGAGGATGGCTTTTCCCTTTACGCACTTCTTCAAGTCATTTTCTAATCTAATGACTTTGGCCTTGAGCTCATTGTTTTCCTCTACAAGATTAGTCTCAACATGCATAGAGGAAGTGGAAACATTTGAATTTGAGCAACAAGGTAAATCATTGCAAGAGGTGGATATGTCAAATTTTGATGAAATATTAGGATTGACATTTAAGCAAGACATTTCATCAATTAAATCACATGAGATTCCTATACCCACCTTAGGCTTATGAATTTCTTTGAGAAGGAGGGATTCATGATTTTTTTGAAGCATATTATAATCATTTTGAAGTGGCTCATGTTCAAGCTTCAAAATTTTATATTTCTTTTTCTCCTTTCCAAGACATTTATTGAGCTCCTCTAGCAAATTCATAAATTCTTCATAAGTGAGCTCATCATCATCATCGTCACTTACCTCATTCTTACCTTTCGCCATGAAGCAACGGATTTGTGATGGAAGAGCAACTTCTTCGTCACTTGAGGCGGAGGTTGAGGTTGATGGAGATGTCGGTTCTTCTTCATTTGAGATGGAGCTTGAGGTTTCATCTCCCGACATTTCTTCCTTAATGCAATCCTCAATAGAAGTGGATGATTCAAATAGTTCTTGAAGCTTTATCCACATTTCATGAGCGCTCGAGAGATTGAATATTTGATCAAATACATCTTCGCTCACAACATTAAATAAAACGTTAGTAGCTTGAGCGTCGAGATGTAGGCTTTTCATCTCTCCTTTAGTTGGATTAACTTCATTCAATGAAGAGGAAAAGCCGACATCTACGATCCACCATATTTGGGGGCACATGGATTTAAAATGAGTAGTCATAATTAATTTCCATGAAGCATAATTTAAACCATCTAGCATAAGTGGATCGTGTGAGTGCTCTAATCCTCTAGTCGACATCCTTTACTCTCTAGACGGTTAAGTCTACTAAAATGAGAGACCTTGCTCTGATACCAATTGAAAGGACAGGGGATGTCGCCTAGAGGGGGGTGAATAGGCGAATAATAAATTTAAAAGTAAATCACAACGGAATAAAACGATCCCGAGGGTATCAGCCCGGACTATCCGAGCTTTGATCCGGACACTCCGGTATTTCCGGACATCCGGGGTTAGTGGTGCGGATATCGGATTGGTCACCCTGAAATGCCGAGGGTCAGCCCGACTCTCGAAGTTTTACCGGATACTCCAAGATATCCGGATTATCCAGGGTCAAGTATGCGGAATGTCCGGATTGGACACCTCGAGATGAGATTTCAAATCTCTTCAACTTTTAAGCAAACTACTTGAACACAAAGAATCTAAACACTACCAGGTACCTGGAACAAGTAGAGATCTAGTGGAAAACTCAATAGAAAAGTAGGTCGGGCAATTTCAAGATTCAAAATCAAATACTAAAGCAAGAGTAAGAAGCAAACTTGGAGACGATGATTTTTCACCCGAAGTTCGGATCCTTGAGGGGATCCTATGTCTCCGTTGAGGCGGCTCGGTCTCACTTAAGCCGGGGTCTCTTTCAACCCTTTTCCTTCCTGTGTTGCACAAATGCACTCGCCGGTTGAGGCATGGTCATACTTGAGCCGGGGTCTCTTTCAACCCTCTTCCTCCCAGTGTTGCACAAATGCACTCGCCGGTCTTTACTTCTTTGATTCCTTCCCTTGCGGAGGCGGAATCGGCCTTCACAAACTTCCCACGGCCAACCACACAAAGCTCCGGTGGCTCGTAGGCGACCTCCTAGCCGTCTAGGAGTCCTCAACCTCCAAGAGTAACAAATGCTCATGAAAAACAAGCTTGGAGATGAAATCAAGTGCTCAACAACTCAAATCACACTCAATCTAACACCTCACTCCTCAAACACTTCCCTACCCTTCTCACAAAGGGGATCACTTAGATCTAAGGGTAAAGAGGTGTTTTGGGGGCTCAAGAACAAGAGGATAACCCCTCAAAGCTGCAGGATAACGGCCAGTTTGAAGATGGGAAGGAGGGGGCTTTAAATAGAGGTCCCCAAAAAACTAGCCGTTTGAACTGCGCAAAGTCCGAATACTCCGGACTTAACCCCGGATACTATGGACAACCCGGATACTCCGGACAACCCGGATACTCTGGATTGACCTAACCGAGAGGACAAACCCGGATACTCCGGATTGGACTGAGCAACCCGACGAAAACGAGCATAACTTTTGATTTCGGACTCCGATTTTAGTGATTTTGGACTCTATCGAAAGCTAAAAACGAGAGTTACATAACCAACAAGGTCTCACTATCCAAATCTCAAAGGATAAATACAGATTTCACCAAGAATCCAAGGGAGACCAACAATTCTTACTTTCCGGCACCACCAACACCACTTTCTCTAAGTTTCACAAGGATGGATAACTTGAGCACTTGACACATCTAAAAGTCATTCGATGTCGCATCCCTCTTAATAGTACGGCAATCCTTAGACTCAAATTAAATCAAAGATAATACAAGTCTAGAAATAGTCACTTGCCGTCTTCTTTCTTAATGCCGGTGCATGAAGACCTTTACCATATAATTGATGACATCTTCGCCTTATCCAACTTGACTCGATTCACCTCATGAGATTCTCGTCCTATCAACTTTGACTTGATCATCCTCTCCGACGATCTCCACGCCAAGTCAATCTTGACTTAGTCCTCAACTCTTGGTGACACCGCCGTCTTGTTGACCTCGGCTTAATGATCATCCTTCAGGATACCTTGGTCGTCATACACACACAGGACGTAATTCTTTCCAAACCACTCATGAAAGACATTAGTCCCAAAAGCTCAATAGATATAAACAAGTTGATATTTGTAAGCAGTTGATTACCACAAGTGTTTCATATAAAGAAGCACAACATAAATGGAAACACTTGACATAAGAAATGTTCTCTACTAAGTGCATCATGATGAATATGTAATTGATCTATATGCGCTAGAGATATAATTGCCAATATGATGAATCAATTAAATCATGGCAAGGATCACAGTCTTTACTTAAATGAATCACATGATAGAATATACACGAATTGTACATGTGCAACTAATATTTAAGATAAGAGTAAATATATGATCCAACACTAGATTAAACTTTCACTAAGAGAAGTGCATGAGAAGATATACAACTAAAACTTGCATGCACCAAATCAATCTATAGCAATATGAAGTTTAACTCTAGTTAATACATGCATACTAAAAACAAAGCACATAATGAACTCAAATGAATATATATGCACAAATAAATATGACAAGAACCATTGTGCATATATATAATCAACATGCTACTTGGAGTTCACTATGCATTTGCACAAAAGGAATGCAATAACAAATATAGAAGAGATACCAAAATTGCATACCTTATCTTTGCTTAACCATCCCACTTGATTTTCCTCTAAATAGATGAGACTGATACTCAACTAGGCAATAACATGTTAGTCTCATAGCAATATAATCATATTAGAGGTTTGGCATTTGTTTAGCACTAAGTTAAGTATTTACTCAATTATATAGATTGTCATTATATGCGTTTGTCATTAATCACCAAAATAACATAAGTGCCTAGATGCACAGCAACCACCATGGCGGTACGGTGGAAAAGCTTGGCCAGGCGGAGTACCCAGGCGATCACCACGTGATTGCTACACTTGGCCAGGAAGGTCGATGGATGGATCCGATCCTAGCCTTCCTGCATGACCAAGTGATCCCCGACAATGATGCGTCAGCCGAGAAAATTGCACGTAAGGCCAAGTGCTATACTCTGGTAGGTGGGGACCTATATCGCTAGAGTAAAAACGGAATTCTTCTGAAGTGCATCACTCGGGAAGAGGGGAGCAACCTGCTCTCCGATATCCATGGAGGCATGTGCGGGAGTCATATGTCCAGTCAGACGCTGGTCGGTAAAACGTTTTGCTAAGTATTCTATTGGCCTACTGCCCTCCAGGATGCTTACGAGCTGGTGAGGAGATGCGAGACGTGCCAGTTCCATGCCAAGCAGATCCACCGACCAGCCCAGGCGCTGCAAACCATCCCACTCTCTTGGTCGTTCACGGTCCGGGGGCTGGACATCCTGGGCCTGTTCCCATTCCCGCAGGCCACAGGGGGCTTCACTCATCTGTTGGTCGCCGCTGACAAATTCACCAAGTGGGTTGAAGCCAATGCGGTGCATGCCATCATGGCCTCCGCTGCTATCAGGTTCATGCATGGGATCTTTACCCGTTTCGGAGTCGCCAACCGCATCATCACCAACAATGGAACCCAATTCACCAGCGCAACATTCCTGGAGTTCTGTGAAGAGATGGGCTCTAAGGTATGTTTCGCCTCGGTGGCCCACCAGAGGAGCAATGGCCAAGCGGAGCGTGCCAACGTGCTGGTATTGAGGGGCCTCAAGACTAGAGCGTTTGATCGGCTCCACAAGCGGGGAGCGCGGTGGACAGACGAACTTCCGGCGGTGTTGTAGTCGCTTCAACCACACCCAGCCGGGCGATTGGAGAAACACCTTTCTTCCTGGTCTATGGGGCAAAAGCTGTCCTTCCGTCTGAGCTGTCATTAGGCTCCCTACGCGTTTCGTCGTTCAGCGAGGAGGACCAGGAAGACCGGCACCGAGAAGAAGTCAACCTTCTGGAGGAGGTGCGCGACCGAGCGGCTTTGCGTGCTACTCGGTACCAATAGAGCCTTAGGCGATACCACGCCACCTAGGTCCATAAGAGAGCACTGGCAGTGGGTGACCTCGTCTTCTTGCAGACCAGTGTGCCTTGCCGCAACAAGTTGTCTCCCCTGTGGGAGGGTCCCTTTAAGGTGGTCTCAGTCTCTCGGCCCAAGGCGATCCGGTTGGCCACTGAGGACAATCAAGAGCTAGCGAACTCCCAGAACTTGGAAATATTGCGAAAGTTCTACCCTTGAGAACTATAAGTGCTCGATAGTTGGCCCTGATCAGCCAGGGAATGGGCTCTCCCTCCATTAGCTAATCGGCGACAGCCGATAATAAGTTAAGTTGTTTGCCTTGTGGGCTCTCTGTCTGTCTTTCTTGTCTTTCCTGCTTATGCCCCGGTGGGTCACATTTTGCGTGGTTGTCATGGGTACCGGTAGCTCGGCGGCTCCTTGTCGATAAGCGGTAACACCCAGCGCTTGCATCGAGCAGGGACGGGCAACCAGGGGGCGAGTTCGGCACGGTGTTCAATGCGGCTAGTACACCCCGGGTTGTCACCGCGAGCACCGCTGGCCCAAAACCACTCCTGGGGTCCTGCTACCTTGTCACGCAGCGCCGTGGTCAGGTTCTGAGAGATTGCAAGGATTTAAGTTCCGAAAGGCGATGGGATAGTGACAACCACACACTCGGGGACTTATGCTCTTTTGGTTTATTCCCTGCGTGTCTTGCTTAACTTCTGCTTATATTTGTAGCGGCTGTGTGCGAGTGCAGGGAAAGTGCCGGAGCATTGACCTGGTCTGAGCCCCCGGACCCGTGTCATGGCAAGACCGGGGGGCTGGTCGCCCAGTGGTTGGGTCGAGCAGACGCAAGCCAACACACTCAAACAGGCATTCAGGTAAAGGCAAAGGATGATAGTTTCATTAAGTTGGCTTTTCGAAGCACCGAGGGGGCCGTCCTGGGAAGCTAAAGGAAGATGACGGCAGATCAAGCTCGCCCTGTGGGGCGGGGGTTCCCGGTGCCGGTGGAGTCGGTGCCAGGGCAGGAGCGGAGGACGTCGCCGCGGCGGATGAAGACCCCATTTCAGTCGTGCTCGGAGGTGCAGTGGAACCGGAGGCGGCGGGAGTCTGGTCGTCTGTGCGGGGCCTCTTTGGGTCTGCACCCGGAGCGTCAAACAAAAAAACGATCTACAAGTGATTATGTTCACTTTCTTTATCGTAAACATAGTGATTAAATAGCGTTTGTGTTTTCTTGGTAATTGTAGTGTTTGGTGCAGGTACTCTGATTGAGATGTCCACTAACCATTACAGATATTTGTGCGTGCCTTCCTCTATATATTTATGTATTATCTTTTTAATGCACCTTAGTAGTCAACAGACAAATCATTTCTGTTGTAGTCCTCTTTTGTTTCATTTGCACATTTGGAATTGTTCTTCTTTCTCGATTGTTCATACCAATCAACATATTTGAAATTGTTATAGGAATATGCTAATACAAATTATAATATCATAATACTACATCTAATGTACTTTTTGTGACAAATCTATCAATATTATTTTCGTATGATCAATCTAAATATTTTTGTATATAATAATGGTCAAATTTTGAAAATCTTTGGTTGCTTTCTAAATCGGCATCTGTCACAAAAGTGAGGTAGGAGAAAAGTAATTAACATACGTAGTAAATAGCTTTACTGAACAAATGCACTATTACTATATGTTACTCCCTTCGTCCAAGTTTATAGGGTATATTTTCTCTTGGCATATAGACCAAAGAGATGTTGAAATGACTAGACTATCCCTAATTATTATCTCCAAGCACTATATTCAATGTATGTATATAGAGAATATCAAGTAAATCTAGATATTTATTAGAGGTAAAAAGGAAACATGAGACTAATTTGCATTGGAACAATAATACGCCCTATATTTATAGATAACACCATTCAAAAAATATATCATATAAACTTGACAGAGGGAGTACATATAAAAGTCACCATTAATTGGAAATGCCTAATCTAGAAGCAGCTTATTATAATCACATTATCAAATGAGATATATTTGACATATATATAACATGTAAGATTCATATTTTTATTATACGACCATCTTGAATGCACATGATACTACCAATGAAGATTACTGACAACATGTATGCTGTACGAGTATTTTATTTAAACTCAATTGAGCAAAAATAACAGATTGTTTTTGTTCCTTCTTTAGGCAGAGGTACAATTCAAAATAAAGCCCAAAAATTTGCAAAGAAATACCCCTAAAAATGATCCATGCACAATATACCATGTCTCAACAAATTGTATTATATTGATTCTATTAGAAATTCAACTTGCAGCTATACACATTTTGCTGGTAAGCATAGATAAAAAATTGTGATGTCCTTTCCTACCATTTTTGCATTTTTGCTCTTTATTATTGCCTCAAAATAATAGAGTGAAAGTGCATTTTTGCCGGGAGAGTCCTCCTAGTGGGAAGATCCTGGAGATTCATCTACATCCCTCTCGTGTCAATTTTTGCTCTTTATTACTGCTCTAGTATTCTCGTGTGATTGATTTTGTAATTGCAGTTTTATTATTCTTGATCATTGGCAAGAAGACAGCTAATTCTCGTGTTGATCGTTGACATAGGCTGGGAAGGTAAAACAAGAAAAAAAAGGAAAAAAATAAAAATGGCACCGTCCGATGTGCAACTTCATGACTGGATCGAGACGTGGTAGCATGCTATGGTTAGGATCATACACAAAGGAATGCTACTATCCTATGTCAATTCTTCTACGAAGGATTCAATTGCAAAACATTATTGTTTTTTACCATTTGGATCCAATACAGTAGCTAAATAAATAGAATAAATCTTGAAATGCTCCACATCATTTCTCAGCAAATTCTATCCTTCAGAAAATAACTAAAGGAGGGGGGAACAATATCATAGAAAATGCGCCATTTTCAATTAGAAAAAGTATCTGGAATATTTGTATTGATTTTAGTACAACAAAATAGTTTCAAGTTTCTGAACTATGAAGGAGAAACAAGATTCAGTGACTTAGGTACAAATAATGCCAATTTCCCACATTGTATATGTAGGCAAATTTTTTAGGCGCTTGTACGGAACTTTAGCTAAAAATAGATTATTTAAAATGTATCAAGTGCATCCTATTCCTTATTGTGCACCTGTACTCACACCACCAATAAAAAATGTACAAATAGTCATCAAAGATCTCAAAAAAATGTGTTGACAAAACCCAATCGACCATGTCATAAAAAACAGGGGAAGCTTGGGGAGATTTTGCCTCTCCATTAAAAACAACCATATTCTACTAAAAACGAAATCCAGAAATAAAATGAAGACAAACATGATCAATGATTAAAAGCCCACCGAATAAAAAACAAAATATTGATGTCCGACTCTGCAGAATGTCACAAGTTTTACTTCCATTTGTCCACTGGAAACTAGACATGGAATGTCTCGCCAAACAATGCTGAGACTCGCTACAAATTTTCACCATCATCACCACAATTGGCTAGCATGAGCTAGCTCGCAAATCATGCCCACCCTGCTCGTCACCGTTTGTGGTGTCCTGCTTCTGATTGTCATTCTGCGCTGCAGCTTGCTGCAGCTCCTTCCCTTTTCCCCACAGATATGCGTACAGCCCCACAACGACGAACAACGTCCCCAATATGCTGCATATCAATCATGGCAGTAAACGGGCAGTGTCATCCATGTGTACATTTACATTTGCCGTATTTGCTACAGTGTACAAGTACAGAGCTCTGAAGAAACTTAGTGAAGTTCCCGTGTTCAAGAACTCACCTGCCCAAGAAGATACTGGTGCCAAGCAACACTGAGTCCATAATCACTGTGGCAATCATCGCCAGCGAGTTGAACATGGAAGGGTAGATCGGTCCACGATGCTTGACCGCCCATGACATCAGGATGAATGCGACACCGGTGTTGAACACCCCCTGGTGTAATGGAACACATCAACAAAATTTCGTATTTCATAGGTGAGAGATGACATAAAGCCTAGACTGAACCAATGAGCTGACATTTTTATGCACCGTCTTACTGAGTAGATGACTGTCAGAAGTTGCACGTAACATTTGAGCTTCCACGCTGACTTGTCAGGGTCGATTAGAATACCAACCACAACAGCTTGTATGCTTCCTGACAGACATGTCAGCGTTGTTGCCCAATACCTAGATGGAAACACCTTAGCAAGCCTAACCTGAAGTTGCATTTGCAGTAACATTAGATAGTACAAGTAGAATGCTTCAGAAATTTGAGTAGAAAGGTAGGAGTGTCCCCCTGGATATATTGAAGCATTGTACCACTCCTTCAGAAGTATGAATTGACAGTTGGCACCTGTGTGATGAACCAAAAGGCATAGCCAAGGCAGCAACCGCACA